>CM068830.1:50439663-51039663 GCA_028554795.2 Sinohyriopsis cumingii | reverse complement strand
TAACGGTAAATTATCTACGTTACAGGCCGAGCACAGCACCGTAGATAGTAAATTATCCACGTTACGGGCCGAGTATGATGTGCACGTAGGCGCTTTTGGAAGATTTCGAAGAAATTTTCAAAAAACTGATGAAACCATCGATAAATTCTTCGGCACTCCGCTCACCGTTGACATAAAACTTTCTGATACCAAACTAACCTAGAAACAACTAAAAAACATTAGAAGATGTCGTAAGTGGAATTCCTGATATCGTTAATAAAATTAGTCTGATTAAAATTCCAGCCGGAATAACTCCCGGGCATATTACCAATATCGTATGCACGGTGTCATCTGGATTCGCAACATGGTCACAGCAAAATAAAACTATCAAATATACCGCGGCAGTCACTGGCGTGTATAGGCTGTCTGTGTTTAGTGCTGCAAAATTCGAGATTTTTACAACGTATCCATGGCGTCATTCCACCGACAGGTTTTCTGGAGTTGTGTCTATCATATTAAATAACGGAAACGAAGAAGTATTTATTCTGGAAGCAGCTGATAAGAAATTAACCGCAGCATCTTTCTGGTGGTGTTTAGAATTTGTAGCTGAAACACCTCAATTGGTTACTGTATAAAATATAATGAGTACCTCAGGCGTGTACAGGTATGATCAAGCACGTGAATGGCAAACGAACTTAAAAAATCGAGTCGAACAATATACGGTAAAAATAAAGAAATATCGACGACGACTAGTTATCGTTGACGTAATCGTTTATTCAGTATCCGCTGTTGTTGTTGTGTCCACCGGTATACTATTATCAGCGATAACAATAATGGCACCAATAGCCGTAACAATCTGTGTTTCAGCTACAACATCAATTGCAGGTGTGCTCAATATCATTACAAAAAAGATAGGTACTTGCACGAATAAAAAATTATCCGATTATATGATAAAGTTGCACACGGCGACGGTAGCATACACAAAGTTATCTTTGTTGTTATCAACAGGTCTTAATGATGGAATTATATCCGATTTTGAGTTTGCAGCGATGACTAGCGTATACAACTGTGCTGGTATTAAAGACACAAATATATTAAATAATGAAATAATGACATCATTAGAGCTACTTCAGCAGATCGTGACAAACACTACTCCGCTGAAAACAGCGATGATCTCAGTAAGTTCGATTAATCCTGAATTTAACGTCAGTTTTCCAACTGCGATTC
This sequence comes from Sinohyriopsis cumingii, assembly GCA_028554795.2. Classification (NCBI taxonomy): domain Eukaryota; kingdom Metazoa; phylum Mollusca; class Bivalvia; order Unionida; family Unionidae; genus Sinohyriopsis; species Sinohyriopsis cumingii. The sequence goes on along the minus strand of CM068830.1, from coordinate 51,038,457 downwards.
CAGTAAAAGAAATTGCACTAGCGCAATTACGAGTATATCACAGTTGGCCAAATATCAGATCGAAATTATTTAATGATACACCAGCAAATAATTCGCTTGTATTTGCTAATAAAAATAAACCCGATGGAACACCTGACTGGAACGTTGTTGGGATACCAACTGGCAGTTACGAGATTGAAGAGATCAATGAAGAATTTCAGCGCAGAATAAACTCAATAACGGGAAAAGAAGCAAAAATATCGATTAACGTTCATGAGCCGACGCTATCTTCTACGGTTGAGATACATTCTCCTGATTATGCCGTTGATATTTATCAATCATCGATAAGATCCGTACTAGGTTGGCCTGAAATCCCGCGAGAATATCATGGACCACCAGAACCACGTCGGGGTGATTTTATCACAGATGAAAAGAAATTTATAACAACTCCCAAATACCGAGATAAATACCCGTGAAGGTGGACTGGATTTAGCTCTCATTTTACTGCTCCTGATGGTGAATCTTTTCCTCTAATAATAAATAATATACGTGAACATGATGTTAGAGTAAATCCACTCGTCGATAAGGAATTTATTCAGTCATATACAGATCCTGTTAATTTTGAATTTAAACAATCAATCAACAAACTGCGAAATTTCTTTTCTGATAGCTACAGCGATGATGTGAAGCAGCAAATCATTGAGACGATAAAACATCTAAATCAGGTTATATCAGATCTTAGATACGTTAATAAAACTATAATTTGGAATATGATTTGCCACAGTGATGAAATTATTGATAATTATAACGCTAAACAGTGGTTCCTCAATCATTACAAAATAACTGAACAACAATTACCAACATTTGTAATACCAGGGATTAATGCTGACAAACTAGTAAAAACACTGAACGATATTATCACAGAACTTTTCCCTAAATCATCGAATCATGGAAAAAAATAGCCCCACCTCCGCTTATTCTCAGACATGACAATGATATATACGGCGGCGGCAGACATGTTTCACCGGGAGTAGTTAATATAACATCGACAATCGCAGTTAATCTCGTTTGTGATGTGATCGATGGCAGCTATCAATTAGATCTTGGAAAATCAAATCAGGCTCAACAAGGATACATTTTATACACGTTCACACCACAAGTACCCCCTGGGGATTTGATCGTGCAAGTACCAACCAATCCTGTTTATCTGCGGTGTCATAATAATACGTTAACACGAATAAATTTTAAACTAACTGACCACCTTGGACACTTAATTGACCTACGGGGAGAATTGATAGTGAATCTGAATGTGAAATCTTAATGATTTTTCAGAAATATTTTATTTATTCTGAAATAATTATTATAATCTGAAATATTTTATTTATTCAGAAATTGATGGGGTGGTTTGGTACAAATCGATCGGTTTGTTAATTCTGATGGGGTGGTTTGGTTCAAATCGATCGGTTTGTTAATTCTGATGGGGTGGTTGGTACAAATTGATCAGTTTGTTAATTCTAATGGGTGGTTGGTACTCAAAATCATGTAACTTGATCAGTTTGTTAATTCTGATGGGGTGGTTGGTACTCAAAATTATGCAAATTGATCAGTGCTGCAATAATTATTATAATCTGAAATATTTTAATCTGAAATATTTTATTTATTCAAAAATTGATGAGGTGCTTATATTCAGAAATATTTTATTCTGAAATAATTATTTTAATCTGAAATATTTTATTTATTCAGAAATTGATGAGGTGCTTATATTCAGAAATATTGTTTTATTCTGATAATTCTATTCAAAACAAAATAAACTTCTAGTTAAGGACAATTGCCATCGCATTCTACGAGTTCAGTGGGCACACGAAACAACAACCCCTTATGAGAGCCCCTAACCCGTCAAACAACGGCCTAGAGGTTTAAGAGGGTGTGTTTGGTGAAGACAACCCTCATATAAACTCGTAGCTTGCTACCGCAATCCACTAAGTTTAGAGGATACATATAAGGACAGCACAATCCTCATATAAACTCGTAGCTTGCCACCGCAATCTACTAAGTTTAGAGGATACACAGAACATATAATCTTAATTAAGGACAGCACAATCCTCATATAAACTCGTAGCTTGCCACCGCAATCTACTAAGTTTAGAGGATAAACAGAACATATAATCTTAGTTAAGGACAGCACAATCCTCATATAAACTCGTAGCTTGCCACCGCAATCTACGAGTTCAAGGATACATATAAGGACAGCACAACCCCATAACCTACTAGATTGCCATCGCATTCTAGCACGTTTAGAGGCGATAGGACCCCAAAATCACTTCCCCCTCATATATAGTGCCAGAAACTATATGTGGGTAGTTGGTCAGAAAGGTTCAATTTGCCACCGCAGAGGCCAGTATATAGTGGAGGAACCCGGAAAAACCCATAATTGGGTTTTTTCCGCATTTCATCAAAATAATAAATGTATCTCTGCAGCGTATGCAATGTAACTGCAGTTATTTTTAGTTAGAAACCATAAATATCCTTGTGCAAGTAATAATTACGACGTAGATAGTTAAAATACATCGCGAATAGAAGTATTACAGTAAAACTTCCGCTTACGATCGTAAACACTGTCAAAGGGAAGTAACTCAATTACAGGGTTATGCTGAACGGAGTTATCCCCCTTCTTCAGGTAAGTAGTATCAGACCCAAAATATAATTCGAGGTGGTATAATTTTACGATTTAAATATAAAATAATTACTTATATATGGATGAAGAAATAATCTACGGTGACTGGGCCGCAATAACACAAAAAGAAAAAGTATTTATCGTTGATTGTATTGATGGCGAAATTAACAGATCCTCACTTCACCTGGAATACGCGAAATTAATACTGAATAACTAACAGTGACAGAAAAAAAGGTTGTACCGGCAGAAGATTTAACAGCGATGGTTATACCATCTATGGAAGATTGGGATTTGGAAGCTACTCATTCAACATTCACGCCAGAACCCGGTCATTACAACACAACACTCATATAAATATTAGTTGCAGTAATTTCAACTGCGCAATTTCTTCTTCCCGCCTATCACGGTGAACTTCACGATTTATCTCCATCATTGATATTGGAAGATGATTCTTTGTTTGTATCTTTTTGAGAAAGCAGATCTGGTTATCTTTTCTGCCACAAAATATACAGAATGTGGATTAATATCAAAATATCTCGCAGCAGCACGCATCGACTGAAATGTTATTTCTTCTCTAGTCTCTGTATTTGTAGACTTGACCACTCTGGGAATCTTTACGTGTTTACCAGTCCTTCCCCGCGCGGAGTTCTCGCTATATGTAATAGCCTGAAGGTTGTGCAGGGAATTGTTCTGAGGATCTCCGTCAATATGATCGATCACAAGACCATTTTTAATTATCCCAAAGAAACATTCGAATACGAAACGATGACAATAATCTTTTATTCCCAGCACTAAACTGGAGATAACCAGTATTATTAACAGCACCAACTGGTTTTTTTAGCCGACAGTTTCTGATAATACCATTACGATTTGATTCGTAATTCTTGATGATAGGATGCTTCATAAACACATTCATATTTTGCTCCATTTATATATAAATGTATTTGTTTAAATCATAATTTGTCTGAAAACTTAGTTAGATAGTCCTCTACGGATTTTATAGATCTGTCACAGTCTTTATTTTTTTTATCATAATATCTTTTAAGTTCTCTGTATCGCTTACCACCACAGCGAGCACACAATTGTGTTTTTCCTCGCACTCCAGCACCACATCGCAGGCACGGTATTGGTCCTAAACTACCATTACGAACAGACTGTGAATGTTGTCCGCAGAATTTGTTTTTGCAGGATTTATTACAGCGAATAAATGAACCGACCATCAACCATTTGCACTGGGACATTTATATATAATATTTTTCATTTAAATACTTGTTTGAAATATAATATGAGCGAGTTCGATAGATTGTCCCGAATCAAACCCTGGAGCGCAGATAAATTTAATCTCGACAGAATATCTCCCGACCTACCGATGCGAGATCTGGTTGATCCGAAAAATAAAAGTTTGATTAATAAAATTCACGGCGCCAAGAAAGAATTTCACACAGATGGTGCATCTCATGTATGGTCAACGTTCAAGATTATACGCGACGATGTCATCGACGCTACGACGAATGACGAGCGAGCAGCAACTATCATTAACTACACTGATAATTGCAAATATCTTTTCAGAATAAAATTTGTCGTGTTAACAGAAACAGGTAATTGGATCATCCGTGACAAATATGATCCTGTGCACAAGGGTGGAAAAACTCGGACTAAGTAAAGATTCTAAACCAGGTCTACTGACTGGCATTGACAAACCGTATTATGAGCGAGTGTATCCTGTGACCGCGGTTATTTATGCAATCTATGTGATAAATGAAAAACCTAACGTTGATAAACTGGCGCCGATGAAATTTTTAAAAATAAACTGTGTGGCTGAACGAGTAATAGAACATTTTACAAACGCGGCCCGTGGAAACGGCTTAACGGATAAAAGACGTAAAATAATAAACACGTGGCGAGAAATGGTTAAAGATACCGGGGCGTCTATCAAAGCTGTGGCTGAACTAGGGAAAAAACTAAAGTTCCCAATAACCGTAGCGACGATAACAGGAGAAATATTGTTTGAATCAAAATATAAATCAAAAGGTGCTTCGATCGAAATTATTGATCATAACGCACATGCATGGACTAGCGCAGTAACATTGTTTCCACGAAATCGAACTGTTAAAATTTACCCCATATATAATTCTGATGGAGGTATGTTTGATTTTATTAACGAAATAAGTATAGACGATCCTGTGTCAGTATGGTTATTTCAGAGTTTTAACAACGAATCAGGCGTGGAAGAAAAAATTAAGTTCAATCAGTTTGTACGACCTAATGGCGTTATTTATAGAGAAGATCTTCTCCACGAAAAAATGAAAAATCTTGCACTACAATATACTGATGATACTGACGAACTATTGAGTAACTGTTTTACTGTTCCGTCAGTTGCACTCATTTTGCTAGAAAGAAAAATTCGTGGAAACCAACTAGATTTGATTTTCTCAATGACATAATATCCAGTTGTGTTGAATACGGACACGGTGGATTATGGAATACTAAATATAATTATAAAGATGTTTTTCTGTTGATATGGTCGCGTGTTATCCCGGAAGTTTTCTCGGGTACAGAGATTGTTCTGTGTACTTTGAACGATTCGGTCATCCGACGCACGAGATGACACGAGTATCAATAAATGGACCATTACCGGATTTTGATCTGACTGGATTCGCACGTATCGTGTCATTCGAGTTTGCTATGGGACTTCATACAATTTGTTATATTTGGTTTGGAAAACATTTTTCAGAAAAAATGTGGGCACCAATAGTACTGTTACGGTACATGCTTGATTGTGCGATAATAATATCGTTGACGATCAGCGAAGCTATTATATCATATCGGAAACAAACCGAAGTTTGGTTACCACAACAAAAACAGTATTCTGATGATGAAAACCCGGATAAAACAGATTATGAGAATAAAATTACGAAAGATCTTGCCAGAAAAATAATTGGCAAGTTCACTCAAGGAGGATCATACGATCATAAACGACATTGTGCAAGATTGATCATGGACGATGCTGAGTTAGATTTTATAATCGCTGATACAACGAAGAAAAACACTTTTATAAGTCGAGAGATAGCTTTCTTGTTAAATGGAACTAAACTAGGCACGATGGTGAGCTACATGGACGGTGAGTCGCCTTAGTACACACATTTAAGATCATCGATGCTCGCATATGTTTCGATAAATCTGTTATCGATGATAAATAAAGTTTCTACACTCGCTGTCAGAGTTGCCACAGACTCGTTTTATATATGTAAAAAATATTCAGGATTGCTAGAACAACTACACATCAATAATTATGCACAGTGGGGTTCGTGGAGGATAAAAAAAGAAAACATACTCCATTATTCAGAATCCGCTGACGTTACGATTTTAGATATTTATCGTAAAAAATATCAAACACTGAAAAATTCTTCTGTGCCATCGGTGTACGATCCAATAACCAGAAATAAAAGTTTATCTGAGTGGACCGGTAGGATCTGGCAAGACGACACGAGTAATAGAGCTATTTCAGAACTCGGACATGATCGTTTTAACTCCTACACACAGATTCGCGCGAGAGATGAAGTAACGAGAAGTACAATCATGTACCTATCACAGCTTCTTTCGATGGAAGGGTGACGCATGGACATCTTTGAGGATGGGTGAGAAATATATTCCAAAGATTATCATTTGGGATGAAATATGTACAGTGCCGTTAGAAACATTAAAAATGTTCCTTGATTGGCTATTAACAAGAAATACTGCCGTGATAATGTGTGGCGATCACGGTCAACCACCACCTTTTGTTGGACCATCTCCACATATATGGCTGAAAGATTTTGCTGACCACGTTGAAGAAATAACTGATGATTACAGAGCACTTGATGCAGAATTAAGGGAGTTTAAAAAATCAATCAGACTGCAATCAAATAAAATTCAATGCGAAGTAATGCGTAAGGTGATTCCAAAGACATCCATGAACGACTTTTTACTCACGTGGAAACCAAGCGATCTAATCGTTGTAAGCAGAAAGATAGTCAGAGATGAACTTCAGCAGCAATTATTTCAATTACAACAAGAAAAATTTCCAACGTTGCCAGTTCCGTTGTGTTATCGACCAACAGTTACACGGCGGCAAAATATTGACGTTGATATACCAGGACAAACCGAGAAACAGAATTTAGTACTGAATGATATTGTCGCAGTTGATATTAATGTTGTCAAAGACACATTATCGATGAATAAATCTCCATGGACACTGGGATACGCGATGACGATTCGTTCATCTCAGGGATTAACCATTACTGATACAGTTGTTTGGATCGTTGATGATCGTATCTCGTGGTCAAACTTAGTTTATCTCGCAGTATCACGAGTCAGGAAAATATGTCAGTTACGGAGAATTGTCATGAACGAGTCAGTAATCAACGATGAAATCGACAGTAACATAATAAGAAAAAAATTAGCTGGTTATAAACAATGTGATAAAAAAATAAATGCGACTTTGATCTTGACGCTGAATTTATTAATACGCTGAAACAGCAGCAGAATAATCACTGTGCGAGTTGTAATTGTATAATGTTATGGCGGTATCTGAAAAATGATTCAAGACAATTTACCGTAGATAGGAAAGATAACCATCTTGGTCATACACGAGATAATGTGATGCTGACTTGTCTTGAGTGTAATCGACGTAGAGGTGCTAGTTAAGTGATTGCGGTGGTAATTGAGTGTCCTTGGGAATTATTTGTAGTTGTTCACGCACAAATCCGCGTTGAGGAGCAGTTGAATCTAGTCTGTAGATTGCTGGTCTACCAGTGGATCTTGTCACGGTGGATATCTTATGTGTGGTAACACTCCAAATAGGATCAGTCGCTCTTTTTTTACCACCTTCAAGTTACCTCGTTCATATAAATATCTTACGGTCACATTACCTAATACTGGCTGTGTTGAAAAATCACGTCGTTGTACGGATATATTTTTTTTGGTAATTGCACGAATAGGTTTCATGTTGGTCGTTCGAGTAATCTCATTATTTAATGCAGCTATCACACTTGGTAATCTTGCAACCCATTCGCGAGATCTTTTATCTTGAATGAATTCCCTCGCGTATTGATATCCAAATAACCACTCAGCAAGTGTTCGATTAAATCGCTCAACAATTGCCTGATCACGATGAATTTCAGTGTGTCCTCGTCTGATTTTGACACTATGTTGTTTCATCAACGATGATACTGGACCAAGAAATTCTTTGCCAGGGTCAACTTGTAATAGTTGTGGCCATCGTAATGATCCTCGTTGATAAATTCGTTCAAACGCATCGGCTACTTCAGATGATGTTTTCGTTGATAATGGTTCTGCCTCTTTATATCTACTTGCAACGTCAATGACAGTTAACGCGTATTTGTATGTTTTTCTACGTACAGTATCATGTGGTAAAAACAGAATATCTGCTTGATGAACTTCATTAGGAACACCAACATCGAAATACGCGTACTGAATTCGTTTCGGTGATGGTAGGTAAATTTGCCATATTGCTTGTTTGGATAACCACGCTTTAGCAGTAGAATGTTTGACTTTTGCTGCATCAGCGAGTTTACTAATTGCTGCTTTACCCCTCCAATATCCCCTTGGACTATAATAAATTGATTCCATTTATTAATTACCAGCCCCTAATATGAGTTTACCTTTCATTGCAGATTTTACTAACCAATTAGCTAATGATTCTCTGATATTTTTATTTTTTACAGAATCTAGCAAATGAATCAACTTCACATCTGCGATATGCCTATGTTGTAGATCTTTATTTTTATAAGCCACATCATTAACGTGACATGCTTTATCAATATCATTTATGGGATACTCACCTGGTTTTGGTTGATCCTGATTGTCAAGCCTGATATCAAGTCGGGTACCAGGACCACAATAATTATATCCTGGTAGATGTTTTTATCCTGGGTATTTAGCCCAGGGAGTGCCTGGGAACTTTGACATTAATTTAGCAATATCACCACCATCCTTCATGGGTAAAAACGAAAACTTTTTTCTGTTACATACTGCACATCTTCCACCGTATGCTATTCTTGCATTTTTTGTTGTAACCATAGATAGATCATTAGTTGGAGTTTTAACTTTGCAACGTAAACAATATAGATTCATATTATTTATATATGGATATAATTGATTTCTCAGCGACACAAAAACAAGAGCCAATTAAACACCATCCTGCGTTGCCAAATTCAATCAGAATGATAATAATAGGTCCATCTGGATCAGGTAAGACGCAATTATTACTTAATTTGATAATGAGATGGCTAAAATGGGATAAATTGTATTTGGTAGCACCATCAGTTGATGATCAATGATGTTATGATGTACTTAAAGATTTCAATGAAAACGCAAGATTGCTGGACGAAGATAAGGATGTTATAGAGTTTATAACCGATATTGATGAAGCGCTGAGCATTGATGTTTTAGATGGATTTATTAATAATTTAGTTGTATACGATGATGTGATGCTGGATAAACAATCAAACCCTGCCAGAATTTTTTCACGTGGCAGACATAAAAACACTGATGTGATTTATGTTGCTCAGCGATACACACAAATACCAAAAGTGATCAGAGATAACTGTAATATTTTGGTTATGTTTAATGGAGTTGATACGTATACGTTGCGAAATATTTATCAAACTTGGTGTAGCAGTGACATGGATATAATTAAATTCAGAAATTTCTTTTCACAAGCACAATCAACACAGCATGGGTTTATAACAATAAATTTACATGATCCTAGAACAAGATATCGTATTGGACTTGATAAAAGTTTTGGATAAATTAATGATAACAATAAATTTACATGATCCTAGAACAGACTTGATAAAATTTTTGGATAAATTGATAGCAGCAGAGAGGGCGGGGACCTCTGATATGTAAACATAACTCTCGGTCAGGTATGTAGTGACCTTATGTTTTTTTTATTTTGGAAGAAGCTTATATTTTAAGCAAATTAGGTTTCAGACAAGTGGTCTGTTCGCCCCCTCTGCTGCTTAGAGGGAACCTAACCATTTGACACCAACCTCCCCCAAATGGATTTCTTAATGGAAGTAAATTAGTAGAAAATTTCTAAAGCCGTACAGAACAAAAATATAAAGAGTTTCTTCACACATATGCATATGCTCTTATATTTTTATCTGATTAAATATTAAATGATTTGATGACTTCATTCTTTTCTTTCATTGTGACAGTAAGATCTCATGCTAATTATTGTTCATCATATATTAACAGTTTCATTTTAATATTTAATATTACATACTTTTTGCACATCAAGGGCTAGAAAAATGGAGGTATGTGACCATGTATAGAATAATTTAATCATGCCATATCAGTTCTTCTGATGCAGCTAGCTAGGTTAGCTTTGTTTGCAAGCTTGTAATTAGTGTGTATGTGTCTGATTAGGATTTTTAATGTAGCTTTAACAATTTTTTTGTCATATCGCTACGATGTCTGCAGTGTGGCAGTTTATAGTGATGTTTAGCACTGGGGCATCATGTAGCATGATGTCCCACCCAGTCATATCCTGACACTAACCTCTTAATGCTGAGCACCAAGCGAGGCAGCTGTTGGTACCATTTTTGTAATTCTTTGATGTGACTCCGGGGGGGTCAAACCCACAACCTCCCACATCTGAGGCTGATGCTCTAAACACTAGGCCACCAGAGCAGATATTTGAAGGCATGGGTAATATTCTAAAGAGTGTGTCACCTATCAATTTATATATTCACAACATGTGGAGATTCTGGGGTTGCCATGTCCATCACTGCTAGCCTGGCTCCTACACCTTTATGATACATATTATCCATTTATTCTTTCTGGACAAGAGATCATCTGCCCATAGTAGTATGACTGGAACCCAAACCATTACATATAGGTCTCAGTGACCTAGCTTTCACCTATGACTTAAGAACTCCTCATGAAAAATGTAGTTTAGAAAAGTTTTTGAAACAATGTTGTTTCAGTGTATCAATGTAGAATGACACTCCTGTTCAACACTGTGGATGAACATCAGGTGTGTTCACTTGAAAGACCTTCAGACTCATTTTAACATTAGGTGTGATGATTTTGAAAGGCCTTGAGACTCAAATGCTCTTTTGTCCCATTCTATTCATGTGCTTGCGAAGAAGTTATCTGGAAGTTTTTCTTTCTCAGTATGATAGTTGATCTGCATCATTTGTGGTATGTATCAGTGAAATGACATCATTTATTGTACATGTCAGTGAAATAACATCATTTGTGGTAGCTTTCCTTTAATCTGTATCATTTGTGGTAGAATTCAGTTTATCTGCATCATTTGTTGTAGATACCAGTGAAATGACATTATTTGTGATAGATTTTCATTAATCTGTATCATTTGTGGTAGATGTCATGTGCCCTAATGGAATTATTACTAACGACCATAGAAAAATGGACAGCTAAAACGTTAAAAAGCTCCTAGCCCCAGTCAGCAAAGCCAACAGACTTGGTGTATAAAATATAAAATTAATAAGGTAAAAGGTATAACAATTTAATAAACTTTATCTTGGTATTCACAACTACAGGACAATTTTTCAATGCAAATGCTTCCAATCAACACAAAGCATATCCAAAACTGCCAATTATTTCATCACGCGAAATTAAAGGTGAGAGAGTTTCCTTCCCATGTCCCTTCTATGTTAATGATCTGTAACTTCCACCTTGTATTCCTTCCGGTACCCTTGTTTCTGTTCTCCAGGCCTCTTTGTCAGTCCTTTTGGTACCCTTGTTTCTGTTCTCCCAGCCTTCTGGTCAGTACTTCAGGTACCCTTGTTTCCATCTCTCAACCTCCGTGTTGGTACTTCAGGTACCCTTGTTTCCATTCTCCTGGCCTGCTTAATGGTACTTCTGGTACCCTTGCTCTCCTAGTCTCCTTCTTTCTGATCTTTGGGTGGCGTCCTATCCCACCTGGAAATCTTCCTCAGAAGCCTTTGTTTCAATCTCATTTGAAGTTCCTAGAACTTAATTCCTGCCCTTTTAATGAGCACACAACTTTGGAACACAGTCTAGTGTCTCCAACTTCCCTATGATCTGCTCTCGCCAATGTTCAGGCATGCACTGATCCATTCACAATAAATGTGATAGAATAATGTCTGGCTGCATGGGAAACCCACCCCAAAATTTGACTAAGTTCTGATGGATACCGGTGGTCTCTTTGAAAACTGTCTGGGGTAGTATCACAGATGTTTTATCCTGTCGGGTTTCTGGCCTCTAAGCCTAAGTCAACTGGTGATATCATTGCTGATTGCAAAACAAAGAGAGTTAAATTCCCGGCTGTAGAATGTCCATCATATTCCATGAAAAACGCTGGAAAACGCTGGAAAATTCTAGCATGAAAAACGCTGGAGTATTTGGACTAATATTCCAGCCTCTGTCCAGGGTAGGCTGGAAAACCCTGAACAATTCTTGCATGGAAAACGCTGGACAATTCTAGCATGGAAAATGCTGGAGTATTTGGACTATTATTCCAGGCTATGTCCAGGGTAGGCTGGAAAACCCTGGACAATTCTAGCATGGAAAACGCTGGAAAATTCTAGCATGGAAAACACTGGAGTATTTGGACTAATATTCCAGCCTCTGTCCAGGGTAGGCTGGAAAACCCTGGACAACTCTAGCATGCAAAACGCTGGAAAATTCTAGCATGGAAAACGCTGGAGTATTTGGACTAATATTCCAGCCTCTGCCCAGGGTAGGCTGGAAAACCCTGGACAATTCTTGCATGGAAAATGCTGAAAAATTCTAGCATGGAAAATGCTGGAGTATTTGGACTATATTTCAGGCTATGTCCAGGGTAGGCTGAAAAACCCTGGACAATTCTAGCATGGAAAATGATGGAAAACCCTGGACAATTCTAGCATGGAAAATGCTGGAGCATTTGGACTAATATTCCAGTCTTTAACCAGGGTAGGCTGGAAAACCCTGGACAACACTAAAATTTAGCTGAAAATTGTTGAAATATTTTATGAAAACGAGATTTTTAACAGTGATGCAACTTTTGTTTGATGATAATTTCAAGAAGAACATGATCCAAATTACCCCAACCAACTCCTTGTATTGACTGTGATGTTTAGTAACTTTTAAACAAGGAAACAAAAATTAAAAACTATACTTGTCACTGGTAGCTTAATAGGTTGTGCACAAGTATTCAGTAGACAACATGGCTTAAGTTGTCATAAATATCGCTACACTTCTACTGGTGTGTCATAAAATCCAGATTACTGGCTCCTTAACATCATCTGAGTTTCTAAAAATATGTTCTCTTACTCTAGTTATAGTTTGAATTTATTCTGAAGCAATCTTAACAACAAAATAACAGAAATTCACATTAATTTCTATCTCAATTTTAATTAAAAAATTTAAAATATTTTTTTTTACATGTGTTGTTTCATAGTTCATTCACCACATTTCTTATTTTTCTGTTGTCACCACTGGAGTCTGTAGAAGTGATGGTACTCTTGATGGTTTAACCAAATCGCAAAGCTTCTGTCTCACCATCACCTCCCCAATGTTATACTTCTCCTTCATGATTTCTGAAATACAAATCATTGTATATTAATGAATAGAATCAAGCAAGATTTCAAATTTATTTCAATCCCATATATATATATATATATATATATATATATATATATGGAGAGAGAGAGAGAGAGAGGGAGTGGGGAGTGAGAGAATGAGAGTTATGCCTGAAACATTTCATGCAATTACAGTACTTTTACAATACCTGAGGTTGGTAATTGTAATGAGGCACTTGGCTTGATGACTAACTTGATAGGCTTAAAAACCTGTGGTTTCCATCACAAATTAAACTGGCTACCTAACTGCTCCTGTGGCCTAAGTCTAAGTGGTTAGAGCGCCTGCTACGGGTGTGAGAGGTCACAGGTTTGAACCCTTAACCGAGTCATACCAAAGACTTATTAAAAAATGGTACTATTAGCTGCCTTGCCTGGTGCTCAGCATTAACCCTTCACCTCATGCAAGCGTCTTTTGACGCCTCTACTCCATTCACGTGGAAGCGCCTTTTGACGCCTGCTGTAAACATCAGCCATTTTAAGCTGGTTTTCATAGCGCCACCTTCGGGGAAAACCCCCATTTAGATACTACATTCATTTCTGTGAATGACAATTACATCAGATCATGTGGTCACTGTTTATGCCCTGGTCGATATCTGCTATTTAAAGCAACTGGGTCATAATCTCCACTCTCCAAAATGGAGGTCACGGATTTCATTCAGTACTTACGAAGTTGTCACGATTAGAATCAGAACTACGAAAGATTCAATAACTTAGGTAAAGGCTCTGATATTGATGCAGGCAGCAATTAGTTTTCATAAATTATCAAATTCAGATGACTTAGTGATGTAGATGCAGACGACAAATTGTAAATTTCAAGTATAAGAAATGGCAGCTACGATTGGTCACGTGGCCTCACTGACATGACGGTGAATGAGTCCTCTCAAGATTTTAAAACACGTAAAAAATTCTTCAGTGAAAAATAATTACGCAGCTATAACAATCAGACTTTTAATCTTAAATTTTTCCACACATAATAGATGTGTACCAAAAATGTAAAATGGTTACAATTGCTGTTTAACATAAAATACACTACATTGCTTAACAGTTAACAGGCAGGCCTATGCGTATGGAGTCGAATAGGTAACAGGTGCTCTATTTATAGCATGCTGCACTTTGTAATTATGCTCTATAAGGTAAACGGTTAAGAGGTTAGTGTTAGGACTGGTCAACCTGGTGTCAAGATAATGTGAATGGGTGGGAGACATTATGCTACACGTCTGTGGCATGATATCCCAGTGCTAGACATCACTATAAATTGCCACACTGCAGACATCGTAGCGATGTGACTAAACATTTGTTAAAGCTACGTTACTAAACATCTGAATCACGCACACACAAACTGGCTACCATATATATGCAGTTGTGATTATACCATTTAAACTGAAAGTAGATTTACATTGTCCATTTGAATATTGCCTGTCTACACTATAATGTTTCAAGTAGTAGTTGTGTATACATTTAAATTTCATAATAATGTTCCAGCCTTAGTTCATAAAAAAATTTTGTTACAATTTGGCATATATTTTGTCATAGGTTAACAAAGTTTAAAACGCATGGTTACTAATTTAAAATATACCATAAATTATTTGAATTCTGGACTGGTCTTGGAGAGGTGGCCTTGTGTGTGCTTATTATTGGCTCTTGCCCCAGTTAGTGTCTTGCCAATATATTCAACAGAGCTGTACAGCATTCTGAATATTTATCTAGCAGCTTTGTTAAAATCCAAAATTTGACATATTTCTGCCTCATGCTGGGTGTGAAAAAAAATTTAATCCAAATTTTCACCATGATGATTCATACGCGCTAAGTTTCTGATATATTTGCTTATCTACATACACAACTCCAGGTTACAGCTAATGTTCTAGACATTTGAATTTGAAACAAATGTGGTATTACCTCTTGCTTGCTTAATTCAAAATTAAAAGATCGATGAATTTCAATGAAGCTGTCGCCATCAAGTTGTTTACATAACTGTGCCTTGCCACTTTTTTTCTGAAATTAAAGGACACAAACTAAACAAGTATTTTTGGTGAGGAAAATTGATAATCATTTCCAACAGTTTACAACTGTACATTCTTATTAATTATACAATAAGTTACTATTAAATATTACTGAAATGGCTTAATATAAATTGGATAGACAGAAACAAGCCATAATCTGAATTGAAGATTAATTGGAAAAGAGATCTACCGGTATATTTCCGAGTCACAGTCTAAAATTAATTAAAACAAATATAACTTATTGCTACAAATAGCACACTGTCTGTTAAATAATAACGAAAATGTAAAAAATACAAATACCAGTCAGATCATTAATAATATCAAGGGTGAATAAAATTTAAAGTGAAATTTACAATTTGGAAATGTATATTCGCAAGGCCGGCACGTACCAACTTTTTTGAAAGACAGACACGAGATGACTGGCCATTGTGCATTAGGATAAGTAAAAAATGTTGCCAATTATGTAAACAAAGCTTAAAACATAACACATACCTTTCAATATCCTTACAAGTTTGACGTTTAATTTATCCGTCTTCAAACAGCATAAAAAAAAAAGAAATTGTTCCATAGGATATATTTCGTAATAGCTTTCCGTAAATTTACGTCACGCTAAGTCTTTCGCAGCTAAGGTACTTGGCGGCCGTGCAAATAATTTTGCTACAACTGGACTGAGTAATTACTTACCTGCTATTTTCGCAATAATACACTCATGGTATCCCTTGAATCCACGACAAACCGCCATCACTTTTTCTCCCGTGCGATATTCCTTCATTTCTTTTCGTGGCGAGTGTACATCAGCCATACAGATTATGCCTCCCTGAATGGGACGATCATTCACCCATATAACCAGTGATATATCTGGTTCAGTGGTCATCTTAAAATCCTGGGATATTTTATATTATACAATTTCAATGACACTCCAGTCGAAAATTGCGCCCAAATTCTAGACTGGTTATCCAAAGCGTATTTCGGGTGCCAAATTTGGAACCAAAATTTACAGAAACGGTTTTTTTTTTTGTTTTTTTCTTTTTACAGAAAATTTGGTTCTAACGCATGAAATCGAAATATGCCGGCTTTTTCAATGTAGTAATTGGTTAGAAAAAAATAAGTACATAATTTTATATCCCATCATAGTCAGCTTCATCAGCCATCATCATACGGAACAACCTCGGCTATTTCTGCGTGACAAAAACGTGACTCCGATACGTGAAGGCGAACACTTGACAGAAAAATCAGACATTTTGTTCTCTTTTGATTTATAATTTATCTAAAGAGTTAATATCTATACATCGGATACCAACGCCGTGATTTGGATATGTTGGGAAATGATTGGTTTACAGTAAAGTGGTTTTAGAAGACACAGTTTACGACCAAGAGGCAATATCGTGTCGAGGTGTGGAACACAAATGGAAAGACAACACAAATTGGACACCCAAATATTATAGGTGAGTATGAAATAAACGGAGTCTCGACTTTATCTAGTTTGCCCAAGTATAAACGGACTATATGATTAACCGCCCAACACTATATATGTATGACTGATAATTAAATTGTAAGCAAGTATTTCAATAAATGTGAAAAGATATACAAGGTCAAAAACAAGTTTCCTTTTGCACCAGTTTTAAAATTAGAGTAGGTATTTTTGTTTTTCAATATATATGTATATATAACTTTCAAAGCAACCTAATTTGTGGAATTTTATTTTAACAGCCATAACCTTGTAATTGTCAGTCTTGGAAATGTTAACTCCAGTGATACATGTAAGCCCAAACAGGGACTGCTCTGGTATTATGATAAAGTTGTGAATTTCTTGAGTATTTGTAGATCTAGTCCAAAAAGGTCTTTAGGTTACTGCTAAATTTTCAGACTACTACATATATAAGTAAAATCATAACTTAAGTAACTTAAGTCCTGGAAAAAGAAATTTTGAAAAATTTCACATTAATCTTAGCAAGATTAAAATGTAAACAAGTTTTACCATGAAGATGATTTTTGAACGATATGTTAATGTTTTAATCAGTCTGACTGTACAGTCTGTAAACGTTTTAATGCTGTTTGTGTATTACAGGTACTGGTGTTCAGGACAAAATATATAAGCAGTTTGAAGTTAATTCCACAAAGTCCATTCCTAAAAGCACCATGTACTGGAGGAAGAGAAAACAATGGTAATTCCAGGAGTAATAGAGAGTTTTTTTACATTTTAAATAATGTCTGCAGCTGTCTCCCACAACGTTTATTTGTGTGAAGATAAGCATTATTCTTCATACATTTGTTCTTACCTAGTACATTCACAGCTTAACATGGCTCATATCTTAAACACAGTTTCATTACCATATCAATAATTTAAGGAATAAACAAATTTCACTATACAACACTAAGTGGAATTTTCAGAGTTCAACAAATTCTGAGTATATGGTGAAATCATTCAGTATTTACAGACAGAATATTCAATGTACGTGTTTGAACAGAACATTCACTCTGTATGGGTTATCCAACACACCATACACAATATATGCACAATGTACACCATATTTAACCAAATCAGCCAATTACAGAAATTCCAGGAAATATCTGATCAGTATTGATTCTTGCAGAACAAGATATAATAATTTATTGTTATGCATTGTCATACTTGTTTTTAATTATTTAAAATGTTAAATACAATTTTTACTTTCATTTTTCTTATAATGCCCTAAAACGTTATGAAACTTGAGTTGTTTTTCTGAAAACATCACATACATTTATGAAGTGTATGTTGTATCACATGTACTTTGTATGATTGAATATATTATTGTGTATCAATTACTTGTCATTTACATGCATTCATTGTGTATCATGTTTGCATTACCCATGTTTAAATGATGCATGCATTAACATTGGATTTGTCAAACTAAACTACTGTAACAGTGTAATATTAACTGTACATATTCAATTCCCACAACAAAACAATAATGTTTGAATGTTAAGATTTTAATATGAATTATACATGTTCACTAAAATTTGTATTTCTCATTACAGTGTTGTTGATCTAGGTGAATCCAGTTCTGTTGGTCTTGGATATTATGAAATTGGTGACAGTATGTAATACTAATCTTCAAATATAATGAGAATATCAACAGATGAACCAACTAGATATGGTGACAATGACATGAGTTTTTCATCTGACTCAGAAGAAAGTATAGAGTTTTAATCAAGTTCAGACGATGAACAGTATCATCAGGTGAATGAAGCAACTCAGTCTTACCCATCCCATGTCACAGATCCCCCACTTTATGTCATAGCCCCATAACAAGATATATATTGTAGTGAAATCACAAACAAAGTCTGAACATGTTATTGTCCTTGGGGCTTTGCCAACAAGGCATAATTTGTCAGATGCTAAATATGTGACTTTTTGGACTTAATTCAGTTGCATCTTCCTTCAGCAAACACAGGATTGACAATTGTCAAAGATTTGAAGGAAAAATGTGAATTCAGTAAGGAGTATCTCAAATACAATTTTTGTTGTGAGATCTGCAAAAAATTGTACTCCGATAAAGAAGAAATGTGTGAAACTGGGGGCTGTACAGGTGTACATAACTAATAATTATGAGCAAACATCTCTTTGGAATGAAGTTGGCTCTGACAAGAAAGAAGACTTCCTTTCATCATCAAAAATAGGATCAAGTGTCTTCGAGAACCTATTATTGTTGTTGAAATTGGAAATGCCATTTATGGTACTGTTCTCCCCAATCATCATGATAAGGACTAAAATGGCTCTCACCACTGCACAGCAGAATTTCATACTTATACACTATAGTGTCAAGCTCAAGTGGTGAACAGATTTGGACATATTTATGATTTTATATGCACCAGATATTTTCTGGTCAGGATTTAATTAATTTTTCAGGATAGCTTTTCATACATGTGTAGTTTGTGTTACACCAACATTTTTGTATAGTGATGTTCTTTTGATAATGAACATTTAATTACATATGTGGTACATACAATAAATGATGTACTACTTCAACACTTGTAGTTTGTTTTTTTAAAGCAGGGGTCAAGTGTGTGTGTGTGTATGGTTTAGTTTGTTTATTTGACTTGTGTCCTCTATTTCTCAGTATATATTTATCATAGGTTTGAAATAATAGTTTAGTTTCAAGTTCAAAAATCTGTGTTACAGCGCAGTTTAGTCATGATTGCTCTTTCTTTAGGTAATTCAAAATAATTCTTTGTACCAATCTTGAAAATTGACTAAGTTCTTTTCCAGGGTTTTCCATGCTGAAATTTATCCCAAAAATTCTAAGTCCAAACTGTCCATCCTTTTCCAGGGTTTTCCATGCTGAAATTTATCCAAAAAATTCTAAGTCTAAACTGTCCATGCTTTTCCAGGGTTTTCCATGCTGAAAAAAATTCAGAGTCCAAAATGTCCATCATTTTCCAGGGTTTTCCATGCTGAAAAAAATCAAAGTCCAAAATGTCCATCGTTTTCCAGGGTTTTCCATGCTGAAAAATTTCAAAGTCCAAAATGTCCAGCATTTTCCAGGCATGTCCAGCATTTTCCATGCACAGTGTCCAGGGTTTCCATGCTAAATTCTGCAGAATATTTCATTTTTCCATCGTTTTCCAGGGTTTTCCATGTTTTTCCATCGTATTCCATCCTTTTCCAGAGTATACGATGGAAAAAGTACAGCCGGGAATTCTCATCCCTCAGCAAGGTTCTTCAAAGAAACTAGCTGTGAATTTTACCGTAACGCAATGGCTAATTCACAGACAGTTAGTTTGTTTCAGAATCGGTCTAAAGTCATAATATTATATAATACATATTGACATTACCCAAAGTAGTTTAAATTACGAATTATATCTAAAGACATTTATAAACATGTTAGCACATTTTCTCACACAATGTGACAGTAGATATCAGCTGAGCTGCATCATTTGTGGTAGAATTCAGTTGATCGGCATCATCTGTGATTTCCAGTAATCTGTATCATTTGTGGTAGATAGCAGCTGATCTGCATTATTTGTGGTAGAATTCAGTTAATCTGCATCATGAGTGGTATATACCAGTGAACTGACATCATTTGTGGTAGATTTCCATTAATCTGTATCATTTGTGGTACAGTTGATCTCAATCATTTGTGATAGAATTCGATTAGTCTGCATCATTTATGGGCAAATTCAGTTGATCTCCATCATTTGTGGTAGATTTCCATTAATCTGTATCATTTAAGTTATATGTCGGTTGATCTGCATCATTTGTAATAGAATTTAATTAGTCTGCATCATTTGCAGGAGAATTAAGTTGATCTCCATCGTTTGTGGTAGATACCAGTGAAATGACATCATTTGTGGTAGATTTCCATTAACCTGTGGTAGAAATCAGTTAATCTGCATCATTTGTGGTACATACCACTGAAATGACATCATTTGTGGTAGATACCACTGAAATGACATCATTTGTGGTAGATTTTAGATTTCCATTAATCTGTGGTAGAATGCAGTTGATGTGCGTCATTTGTGGTAGATTTCCATTAATCTGTATCATTTGTGGTAGATACCAGTGAAGTGACATCATTTGCAGTAGATTTCATTTAATAATAATAATAGACAACATTATTTTATGAAGTAGCTTGAATGGCAACTTTGAATTTTCTATTTTCAGGCTGTACAAACTATTGCAAATATAAAATATATGATAAAGCATGATTAAATACATTAGATATGAAAAGCACAAAGTGTATATGAAAAGCTTTACAGAATACATTTGTGGTGCATGTTTTTCAATATTTGCAATTTAAACTGCCAGTCTAGATCATGGCTACCCAATTTTTGTTTTGAATACATTTAGATTTGTTTTTGATCTGTTTGAGGAAGTTCATTCCAAAGAACAACACCTTAGTTAGCAGATAATTGCATATACCAGTCTAGGTTCAAATCATTGTTAACACCCACACATTTTTCTGTATCAACATTTTCAATCAAATTGTCTTCAACATACAGCTCCAGATTTCAATTTCTGTTCAATGAAAAATTCTGCCTAGTTCCAAGCAAAACTACCTTGGTATTTTGGGAATTGATAAACATGTTATTTAGTGACCACCAATATTCAGCTTGACATAAAATCTTTACCAATTGTTTATTCAGAGTTTTAATATATGAAGCAAACTTCATGCAAAGTAGTATCATCTGCATGTAGACTGGTTTACGAATTTTGTACACAAAGGGGGGAAATAACTGTATGAGCAATATGAATAACATCTAAAGGTCTTAAAATATATCCCTGTGAACTCATTCGTTAATGAAAATCTGTTTGGATTTAATGTGACCAATTACAACTTGTTGCTTCTGTCGAAGAGTTATGATCTGAAAGTGACATGCAAGAATATTTGTTTTAAATTTCCATCCAACTATTACAGTCAACTACCATGTATACTCACTTATAAGTAAAGTCCAACTACAAACAACAAAGACTTAATCTGCCATAACATAATGCAGATCAGGGTCCATACTGTTTGTTCTACTAATTAGTCCCAACAAATTGCATAGACCCAGATCAGCTTATACAACTTATAAGTGAGTATACATGGTTAAGTCAAAAGCATTCCTAAAATCAAGGTATATATTGTCAACCAACAGCAAGCAACCATTCAACAATGAATTTCGTTAGCACATCCTAACAGGAGTAAATTTTTGTTCTTGATCCCAGGCTAAATCATATCAAAGACTTACAAAAATGGTACTAACAGCTGCCTCGCTTTGGTGCTCAGCTTTAAGAGGTTAGTGTTGTGACTGGGTGGGACATCATGATACATGTCTGCGGCATGATGCCCCAGTGTTAGACATCACTATACACTGCCACACTGCAGACATTGTAGCAATATGACTGAAAAATTGTTAAAGCTATGTTAAACACCTAAAACACACACACTCACACCCAGACTGGAAATGTTGCCTTGAAAGGTACCGAATGAGATGTTTTGAGACATATATTTATTTCGACATTAGATACTGATCTGGTATTTCTAGATTTTATATTTTAACCCATCCATAAACAGGCATAAACCTTGGCTGCCTTCACCTAAGATGGGAAGATTGCATTAGTAATGATTTGATTAACTATGTAGTGAGAAGTGGAGCAATAATTTCAATACAATTTATTTATGATGATTAATGGACCTATCTGATCCACTCCAATTGATTTCTTAGAATTTAACATATACAGTTCACTCATTACATCTACACATAACATAAATGGAATACTTAATTGTACATTTTTTCAGGAATTGGACTATGGTCTTGTAACTCTTTATTTTTTTTGCATTAGTATATGATACACTGGAAGTTAATTAGTTGCATTAATGAAGTGCTGAAATTAAATATGTTAATATCATGCATCAATTATTGTCCCAGTAATTATTGTCCCATAAATTTTTATACGATTTAGGATTTTGCTGTTTCTATTTGGAGTAACGCCTTCCCAATTTTCAAAATTCTGTGCAGCAGATCATGGTCGATGAAGTTTTGGTTCTGCTGATTACTCCGAACAAACTGCCAATATCCAAATCTGCCAGCCCATTAAGCAACAATAGATCCAGGTTTGTATACAGTTTGCAGTTGGAATCGACTTATAAGCCAGTAAATTCTGTTGTATACTTCTGAAATGATGCCAAAGCCAATAGCCTGGTTATTTAACAGGCCACTGACATATTATCCCTTGTTCTGACCTGGTCTTGATTGGAAATACATTGATACTGCCAAGACAATTAATACAACAGGCCAATGAAGTATTATCCCTTGTTCTGACCTGGTCTTGATTGGAAATACATTGATACTGCCAAGACAATTAATACAACAGGCCACTGATATATTATCCCTTGTTCTGACCTGGTCTTGATTGGAAATACATTGATACTGCCAAGACAATTAATACAACAGGCCACTGACATATTATCCCCTGTTCTGACCTGGTCTCGATTGGAAATACATTGATACTGCCAAGATAATTAATACAACAGGCCACTGACATATCCCTTGTTCTGACCTGGTCTTGACTGGAAATACATTGATACTGCCAAAACAATTAATACAACAGGCTTAAGCTTAATTAAAATATCTTCATTTGTTCAAAAGTTATGCCAATTCATGGATACAAGTCACTTACTTTTATTTTCTATGCTGTGATCTTCACTTTAATGAATGTGGCAGGGCTTTGGTATGTGATATTATACTGTGAGATATAACTTGGGTTAAAATTTCATTAAAAAATCTAAAGTGGTTAAAATTTCATTAACAAATCTAAACTGGTTCACAAATTATTCTCTAGACAAGGATACAAGTTAGTTACATAAACCCTTCTTGTGACCTTCACCTTTGGTAGGTGGCACAGCTATGGAAATGGATACTAGTCACAGAATTACAAAGCACCTGTCATGTGAAAAACATGACTGTTCACTTGCAAAACCCCAAAAGAGATTATGTCTCTAAAACTAAAATTTTTAGTATATGTTAGGGAAAGAAAGAGAGCTTTGTGTTGAAACTACAGTATATACTTTTAACCACCTTCACAAAATTTTCCAGGTGGACTTAGGGTGGATTTCAGATGGACTTGTATGTGTTTTCTGCCTAACCCATAAACTGTTCATTTTAAAGGAGCTTAGTCAATTTTTCATTAGGACTTCAGGTGGTTCAGGGCAGACGTTTGAGTCTTAAGGAACCACATTAACTTGATCAGTCTGTACTGATAATCCATGGGCCACAGGTGTCATACCTGGGTTGGCTGCATTGTATTCAAAGTTAAACTGACAAAAATAAAACAATTTAAAAAAAAACAATACTGTCTGGAAGGTTCAGATATACGGAATTAAAGTTTCTCTTGCAATGACCATGACCTTGTGCCAAGAGGCATGGGCATAGTGTGCACGCTAGTCTTGTCATGATACATAGATGGGAAACATTTCATTAAAATATCTTAATAGGTTCAGAATGTATACTCCAAACAAGGATAAAAGTAGAAGAACTACATATACCTTACTACCTTGTCCTTCAGCCTATTTCAAAGTGTATGGGTATAGTATGCAAAAAAAAACCCAGTCTAGTCATTATATATATATGTTCAATCAAAGTTTCATGAAAATCTCTCCAACTATTACAAAGTTATGGCCTGGACAAGTCAATGTTAATGGACAGACAGATGGACAGTGCCATAACATAATATGCCTTACTTAAGATGGGGGGGCCCCGAGTGGCCGAGTGGTCTAAAGCGCTCTCCGTTACGGATCACTGCCATCTCACCTCTGTCTGCGTGGGTTCGAGTCCAGGATTCAGCCAATGTGGGTATGTGAGAAAGCTTGCCAGTAGCTTCTCGTGGGTCGGTGGTTCTTCTCAGGGTTTTCCCGGGTTCTTCCTCCACCATTAATACTGGCCGCCATGCATAGCCAATCGTGTGCTGAAAAATGGCGTTAAACCCCACAACAACAACAACAACAACTTAAGATGGGTGAATAAGAATGAAGAATACTGTGGACAAAAGGTGACTCACCATTTATTTTACTATGGTTGATCAGTTAATTTGATTATGATTAATTGGTGTGGGTATTAGGATTTTGGGACGGAAGCTGGTAAAGAAGGCATGTTTATTGCATGGGAAGGAAGCTGGTAAAGAAGGCATGTTTACTGCAATACAAAAATCAGAGTTACACAGAGAGAGAGAATATAAATTTTGTACCACTTTGCCTGTTCAAAGGTTGTGCATAATAAAACAATATGAAAAGGAAAGCTAAAACTAAAATATGAAAATTATTTGCATGAACAAATTATTTACAGAGTAAGAAAGATTTTTAGCGGCAATTTACTGTGCAAATGTTATGTAGCAACAAAAGAAATTATCTCACTCAGTATGAGATATGTCAGGCAATATGGCTTTCTTAGGGGCTTTTGTAAAAACACTGGTCAGCATAAAAGATTTCTCATACAAGCCTGATTATACTGAAAAAGATGAACAATAGGAACAATTTGCAGCTACACGACAAACATACACTGTATTATTGTACCCCTTTGGTAGTTATAACAAAAGATCCACTGACAACTGTCAGGCAGAAATCAGCATAGCTAAGAAGAAAACATGATCATAAAAACAAAAGGATTTAAATCACAAAAGTTATCAAATTGGAAGCAAAGGCCATTTGAAAAAAAACAAAGAAAATGTTATTGTGATTGAGTCAGGACATAATATGAATTAAAAACATAAGAATGACTCCATGTTTCCAAAAAAGAAAGTTCTTGCCATACAGATTCATTTACACAGTCAAATCCAACTGCAAGCTTCGGAGACCCAAATCAACTGTTTGGGGTAATCAGTAGAACAAACATACACACTGATCTGCCAGCACATTACTGTAATGGTACAAACTTGAACCCAATATATCAGCCATTACAAACTTGAACCTAGTATATCAGCCTGTACAAACTTTAACCCAGTACATCAGCCAGTAGCAAACTTTAACCCAGTATATCAGCCATTACAAACTTTAACACAGTATATCAACCAGTACATATTTTAACACAGTATATCAACCAGTGCAAACTTTAAGCCAGTACATCAGTCATTACCAACTTTAAACCAGTATCTCAGCCTGTACAAACTTCTTATATCAGCCTGTACAAACTTTAACCCAGTATATCAGCCTCTACAAATTTTAACCCAGTATACCAAACATTACAAACTTTAACCTAGTATATCATCCATTACAAACTTTAACCTAGTATATCATCCATTACAAACTTTAACCTGGTATATCATCCATTACAAACTTTAAGCTAGTATATCATCCATTACAAACTTACCTAGTATATCATTCATTACAAACTTTAACCTAGTATATCATCCATTACAAACTTTAACCTAGTATATCATTCATTACAAACTTTAACCTAGTATATCATCCATTACAAACTTTAACCTAGTATATCATTCATTACAAACTTTAACCTAGTATATCATCCATTGCAAACTTTAACCTAGTATATCAACCAGTGCAAACTTTAACCTAGTATATCATCCATTACAAACTTTAACCTAGTATATCATCCATTGCAAACTTTAACCTAGTATATCATCCATTACAAACTTACCTAGTATATCATCCATTACAAACTTTAACCTAGTATATCATCCATTACAAACTTTAACCTAGTATATCATCCATTACAAACTTTAACCTAGTATATCATCCATTACAAACTTTTACCTAGTATATCATCCATTACAAACTTTAACCTAGTATATCATCCATTACAAACTTTAACCTAGTATATCATCCATTGCAAACTTTAACCTAGTATATCATCCATTGCAAACTTTAACCTAGTATATCATCCATTACAAACTTTAACCTAGTATATCATCCATTACAAACTTTAAAACAGTATATCATCCATTACAAACTTACCTAGTATATCAACCAGTGCAAACTTAACTTAGTATATCATCCATTACAAACTTTAACCTAGTATATCATCCATTACAAACTTTAACCTAGTATATCATCCATTACAAACTTACCTAGTATATCATCCATTACAAACTTTAACCTAGTATATCATCCATTACAAACTTTAACCTAGTATATCATCCATTACAAACTTTAACCTGGTATATCATCCATTACAAACTTTAACCTGGTATATCATCCATTACAAACTATAACTTAGTATATCATCCATTACAAACTTTTACCTAGTATATCATCCATTACAAACTTTAACCTAGTATATCATCCATTACAAACTTTAAAACAGTATATCATCCATTACAAACTTTAACCTAGTATATCATCCATTACAAACTATAACTTAGTATATCATCCATTACAAACTTTAACCTAGTATATCATCCATTACAAACTTTAACCTAGTATATCATCCATTACAAACTTTAACCTAGTATATCATCCATTACAAACTTTAACCCAGTATATCATCCATTACAAACTTTAACCTAGTATATCATCCATTACAAACTTTAACCTAGTATATCATCCATTACAAACTTTAAAACAGTATATCATCCATTACAAACTTTAACCTAGTATATCATCCATTGCAAACTTTAACCTAGTATATCATCCATTACAAACTTTAACCTAGTATATCATCCATTACAAACTTTAAAACAGTATATCATCCATTACAAACTTTAACCCAGTATATCATCCATTACAAACTTTAACCTAGTATATCATCCATTGCAAACTTTAACCTAGTATATCATCCATTACAAACTTTAACCTAGTATATCATCCATTGCAAACTTTAACCTAGTATATCATCCATTACAAACTTTAAAACAGTATATCATCCATTACAAACTTACCTAGTATATCAACCAGTGCAAACTTAACTTAGTATATCATCCATTACAAACTTTAACCTAGTATATCATCCATTACAAACTTTAACCTAGTATATCATCCATTACAAACTTTAACCTAGTATATCATCCATTACAAACTTACCTAGTATATCATCCATTACAAACTTTAACCTGGTATATCATCCATTACAAACTATAACTTAGTATATCATCCATTACAAACTTTAACCTAGGATATCATCCATTACAAACTTTAACCTAGTATATCATCCATTGCAAACTTTAACCTAGTATATCATCCATTACAAACTTTAACCTAGTATATCATCCATTACAATCTTTAACCTAGTATATCATCCATTACAAACTTTAACCTAGTATATCATCCATTACAAACTTTAACCTAGTATATCATCCATTACAAACTTTAACCTAGTATATCATCCATTACAAACTTACCTAGTATATCATCCATTACAAACTTTAACCTAGTATATCATCCATTACAAACTTTAACCTAGTATATCATCCATTACAAACTTTTAACCAGTATATCATTCATTACAAACTTACCTAGTATATCAACCAGTGCAAACTTAACTTAGTATATCATCCATTACAAACTTTAACCTAGTATATCATCCATTACAAACTTTAACCTAGTATATCATTCATTACAAACTTTAACCTAGTATATCATCCATTACAAACTTTAACCTAGTATATCATTCATTACAAACTTTAACCTAGTATATCAGCCAGTACAAACTTTAACAAAGCATATCAGCCTGTACAAACTTGAACACAGTACATCAGCCTGTACAAACTTGAACACAGTACATCAGCCTGTACAAACTTGAACAAAGCATATCAGCCTGTA
The DNA here is from genome assembly GCA_028554795.2 of Sinohyriopsis cumingii. Taxonomy (NCBI): domain Eukaryota; kingdom Metazoa; phylum Mollusca; class Bivalvia; order Unionida; family Unionidae; genus Sinohyriopsis; species Sinohyriopsis cumingii. The sequence goes on along the minus strand of CM068830.1, from coordinate 51,009,953 downwards.
CAAACTTGAACACAGTACATCAGCCGGTACAAACTGTAACTCAGTACATTAGCTTATACATACATTAATCCAGCATATCAGCCATTACAAAATTTATCCCAGCATATCAGGCAAAACAAACTTTAACATAGTATATCAGCCATTACAAACTTTAACCCACTACATCATCAAGTAGCAAACTTTAACCCAGCATATCAGACAATACAAACTTTAACCTAGAATATGAGCCATTACAGACTTTAACCCAGTACATCAGCCATTATAAACTTTAGCCCAGTAAATCAGCAAGTAGCAAATTTAAACCCAGTATACAAGCCCATACAAATGTTAATCCTGTATATCAGCCATTACAAAATTTAACCCACCACATCAACCAATACAAACTTTAACATAGTATATCAGCCTGTACAAACTTTAACCATGCATATCAGCTAGTACAAACTTTAACCTATTATATCAGTCATTGCAAACTTTAACCCATTATATCAACCATTACAAACCTTAACCTAGTATATCAGCCAGTACAAACATTAACCCTGCATATCAGCTAGTACAAACTTTAACCCTGCATATCAGTCAGTACAAACTTTAACCTATTATATCAGCCATTACAAACTTTAACCCAGTATATCAACCATTACAAAATTTAACCAAGTATATCAGTCATTACAAACCTTAACCCAGTATATCAGCCATTACAAACTTTAACCCAGTACATTAAGTAGCAAACTTTAACCCAGCAAATCAGACAATACAAACTTTAACCTAGAATATCAGCCATTTCAAACTTTAACCCAGTATATCAGCCATTATAAACTTTAGCCCAGTAAATCAGCAAGTAGCAAATTTAAACCCAGTATACAAGCCTATACAAATGTTAATCCAGTATATCAGCCATTACAAAATTTAACCCAGCACATCAGCCAATACAAACTTTAACATAGTATATCAGCCTGTACAAACTTTAACCATGCATATCAGCTAGTACAAACTTTAACCCTGCATATCAGCCAGTACAAACTTTAACCTATGATATCAGTCATTGCAAACTTTAACCCAGTATATCAACCATTACAAACCTTAACTTAGTATATCAGCCAGTACAAACTTTAACCCTGCATATCAGCCAGTACAAACTTTAACCTATTATATCAGCCATTACAAACTTTAACCCAGTATATCAACCATTACAAAATTTAACCAAGTATATCAGTCATTACAAACCTTAACCCAGTGTATCAGCCATTACAAACTTTAACCCACTACATCATCAAGTAGCAAACTTTAACCCAGCATATCAGACAATACAAACTTTAACCCAGTACATCAGCCATTATAAACTTTAGCCCAGTAAATCAGCAAGTAGCAAATTTAAACCCAGTATACAAGCCTATACAAATGTTAATCCAGTATATCAGCCATTACAAAATTTAACCCAGCATATCAGCCATTAGAAACTTTAACCCAGTACATCAGCCAGTAGCAATCTTTAACCCAGTACATCAGCCAGTAGCAAACTTTAACCCAATACACAAGCCTATACAAACATTAATCCAGTATATCGGCCATTATAAAATTTAACCCAGCATATCAGCCAATACAAACTTTAACCCAGTATATCAGCCATTATAAAATTTAACCAAGCATATCAGCCATTACAAACTTTAACCAAGTACATCAGCCAGTAGCAATCTTTAACCCAGTACATCAGCCAGTAGCAAACTTTAACCCCGTACACAAGCCTATACAAACGTTAATCCAGTATATCAGCCATTATAAAATTTAACCCAGCATATCAGCCAATACAAAAATTAACCCAGTATATCAGCCATTATAAAATTTAACCAAGCATATCAGCCATTACAAACTTCAACCCAGTACATCAGCCAGTAGCAAACTTTAACCCAGTACATCAGCCATTATAAAATTTAACCCAGCATATCACCCTATATAAACTTTAACCCAGTATATCAGCCCTTATAAAATTTAACCCAGCATATCAGCCATTAGAAACTTTAACCCAGTACATCAGCCAGTAGCAAACTTTAACCCCGTACACAAGCCTATACAAATGTTAATCCAGTATATCAGCCAGTACAAACTTTAACCCAGTGTATCAGCCATTATAAAATTTAACCAAGCTTATCAGCCATTACAAACTTCAACCCAGTACATCAGCCAGTAGCAAACTTTAACCCAGTATATCAGCCAGTACAAACTTTAACCCAGTGTATCAGCCATTATAAAATTTAACCAAGCTTATCAGCCATTACAAACTTCAACCCAGTACATCAGCAAGTAGCAAACTTTAACCCAGTATATCAGCCATTACAAACTTTAACCCAGTATATCAGCCATTACAAACTTTAACCCAGTATATCAGCCATTACAAACTTTAACTCAGTATATCAGCCATTATAAAATTTAATCCAGCATATCAGCCAATACAAACTTTAACCCAGTATATCAGCCAGTAGCAAACTTTAACCCAGTATATCAGCCATTACAAACTTTAACTCAGTATATCAGCCATTATAAAATTTAATCCAGCATATCAGCCAATACAAACTTTAACCCAGTATATCAGCCATTACAAACTTCAACCCAGTACATCAGCCATTAGCAAACTTTAACCCAGTATATCAGCCATTACAAACTTTAACCCAGTATATCAGCCATTACAAACTTTAACCCAGCATATCAGCCATTACAAACTTTAACATAGTATATCAGCCTGTAATTTTTTTACTCAGTATTCCAACCATTACAAACTTTAACCATGTATACCAACCATTACAAACTTTAACCCAGTATACCAACTATTACAAATTTTAACCCAGCATATCACCCTATACAAACTTTAACCCAGTATATCAGCCATTATAAAATTTAACCCAGCATATCAGCCATTAGAAACTTTAACCCAGTACATCAGCCAGTAGCAAACTTTAACCCCGTACACAGCCTGTATAAACTTTACCCTAGTATGCCACCCATTACAAACTTTAACCTAGTATATCAGCCTGTACAAACTTTAAACCAGGATACCAACCATTGCAAATTTTAACCTAGTAAATCACCTGTACAAACTTTAACCCAGGATATCAGCCAGTAAAAACTTTAACCCAGTATATCAACCATTGCAAATTTTAACCTAGTATACCAGCCATTGCAAACTTTAACCCAGAATACCAACCATTACAAACTTTAACCTAGTATATCAACCTGTACAAACTTTAACCCAGTATACCAACCATTACAAACTTTAACCCAGTATATCAGCCTGTACAAATGTGAACCTAGTATACCAGCCGTTAGTCTTCAGTATAGCATATAACCCTGTGCAAATATTAACCAAGTATATCAGCCTTTACAAACTTTAACCCAGTATATCACTCATTGCAAACTTTAACCCAATATATCACCAAGTACAAATTTTAACCCAGCATATCAGATGGTACAAGCTTTAATCTAGTAAGACATGCAGTTAACATTTTAAGCTATAACATCCACCATTACTAACTTGAGCCTAGCATATCAGGCAGTACAAAACTTTAACCCAACATTTCAGCTCATACAAACTTTAACCTAGCATATCAACTGGTACAAACTTTAACCTAATTTTCTGTGCCAACATAATCATTTGTGTCTTACAAATAACACATAATCCCATTGTCAAACATGGGGGGGGGGGGTCATAATATTTTAAAGAAATTTACCCTTGTGCAAAAAAAAAAAAAAAACTGTGAAGTGAAGTTTGATAGACTCTAATGATCAAACATGAAGAACTGATTAGTTTGAAATCTTGGAGTGTCTCACAATGATCATACAATGCAAGTGACAAAAGTTTAAAAGTGCAATATAAGGGAAACAACTGTGTGAGCCTTGTTGCATATGAAATCATTTGAATGACTGTTCCTTCCCTTCATATACATGCTTAAAATAATGTCGCGTGATGCTGCAAGTAAAACTTATTTAATGTCCATACAATATGAAGGAGCATGTTAAATCTGATTGAAATCCACGGATCAAATATTTGGTAAAGTTATGCTGCAGAAACCAAATTTAGGAGAATGGGAAATCAGGACCAATAACTACTCTAAATCAGGGGCCAAATGTATTCTAAAACTCTAAATATAGTTTGTGGAATGCTTGTAAACAATTTCATTGAAGATTTCAATTCATTTGCAAAATATGAGAATTAATAATTTTTTAGAAAAGTATTTTTAAATTACACATGACACTTCTGAGACAGTCATCCAGGATATTTTCTTCATTTCCAAGAGGATTAGAGAATTTATACAGCTAAAGTTATAAGCCATGGGAAACTTGTAATTGATGGTCACCACCACCATCAATAAAACTGGCCATGAGGACCTAAAAATGAGGAACTTGTGGTTAGGACAACAAAATTAAGAAGATAGGAAATCAAGGACACAACTCTTTTTTTGTTAATGATAATATAGAACACTAGAAATGAAACCTTTTAAAGGTGTCATCAATATAATGCACGATGCTGCATGCAAAAGTTGGTTGAAACACAAGAATGCTTGACAAAGTAATGTTGCAGAAAAAGTCAAAAGGATGGACAACAAGGGGCCATAACTCTTGTAAATGATGTTATGGAATGCTGGAAATCGATGTCATTCAAGGTCACTAGGATAGAAATGTGCATGTTAAACTTGGTTGAAATCAAACTTAGCAAATCCTGGGTACAGTTATGCCAATTTTGTTTTCTTCTTTCAAAGTGATCTTAACCTTTGACCTTTTAACCTTGAAATTTATTAGGTTCTTTCTTTTTTGAGGAGCTTACCAATAAAATATGGTGAAGGCAGGTGCTATTGAACTAAGCTTTTATTTAGAAAATGAGATCTTATGGGGTTAGTCATACAGACAGGGTCATAGTAAAAGAAAAGGATCCAACTATACAGCAAATAAGACACCTTCTTCCAGAGTGGATAATTGTTTAATTTTAAATATCTAGAGAAAATATTATACCAATGAATACAAATGAATTGATAATACATGTAATAGATATTACAAACACAACAAGAAAAATATTTTTTCCTCTCACAGCAACAGGTAATTGTTGGCACAGAAGTTACAGTTCTCTGCAAACAGTTTAGAAGCATGAAAAAAGACGAAAAAACTTCACTCCTTTCTTTAAATAAGACAAATTTATATGTTTGCAAGATGAAAGTTTGTTCTAAGGAGGTTAAAATACTTCACCTTTTACAGGGATGAGTTAATTGACAATTATGGCACATCTGGTCCAAATTTGATGAGACATCACTCTCTCATTATAAAACTGTCTACAACCTCATCGTGTATACCACATTTTGCTGCCTTATAATGAAATACATAATACAAATAATTATACATGTGATTTATAAAACATGGTCCATGATCATACTCACCTTATAAGTGGAACCACATTATAATGAATGGTCTTAAAAGTGAGGGAATGTTGTAACAATTTCTATACCATTTCTAAATGAATTACAAATTACAAACAATTATACATGTGATTCATAAAACATGGTCCATGATCATACCTTATAAGTGGAACCACATTATAATGAATGGTCTTAAAGTGAGGGAGTATTGTAACAATTTTTATACCATTTTTTTTAATGAAGCTAGTGCATGATACATATGATTCTACTACTGAATAATCGAATGGGATCCATGGTTACACTTACTTTATAACATGAACTGTTTTAATGAGGGGACTTGTAATGAGTGAGTAACTGCTGCAGTAATTTCTAATTCTACCATGGAATAACTAAAAGGGAACCATGACCATACCCATCTTATACATGTAACAGGAAGTATGTTATAATAAAGAACAGAGAGAATAAAGAAGAGAGAAAGAATGTTGTATTAGAAGACCACTGCCAAATCTAAATCAAAAGATATGTATGTGTGAGACATTGTCAGACTACATATTCTTGGTCAATGTGAGACATTGTCCCAATGTACATATTCCTGGTTTGTGAGAGACACTGTCAGACTATACATATTCTTGGTCTGTGTGAGACACTTTCTGACTGTACATGTTCTTGGTTTGTGTGAGACATATTCTTGGTCAGTGTGAACTATTGTTAGACTACATATTCTTCAGCTGTTTGAGACATTGTCAGACTACATATTCTTGGTCTGTGTGAGACACTGACTGCATATTTTTGGTCTGTGTGAGACATTGTCCAAACATACATATTCTTGGTTTATGTGAGACACTGTCAGACTATACATATTCTTGGTCCTTGTGAGACACTGTCAGACTATACATATTCTTGGTCCTCGTGAGACACTGTCAGACTATACATATTCTTGGTCCTTGTGAGACACTGTCAGACTATAGAAATTCTTGATCTGTGTGGGACACTATCTGACTACATATTCTTGGTCTGTGGGAGACATTATCAGACTGTACATATTCTTGATCGGTGTGAGACACTATCTGACTGTACATATTCTTGTTCTGTGTGAGACATTGTCAGATGGTAACATTAATGATAGCTTACTTGATACTGAAGGGTATCAATCAGTTCTCTATACTGCAGATGCCATAGCATATAAATGAAGACAAGACAATATAGAAACTATGTGGATAGAAGTAAACTTGGTACAGACAAAACCTATTTTCAAATGCTCTATATACAGGCCCTAATTCTAAAGCTGAATGGATAGAAACTTTTTGAAAAGGAAATACTCAGTGTGTGTACATGATAATCAAACAATAATCATTTGTGACTTTCATATAACTTCCCCCCAAAAATCCTTCCCAGAAGTGGCTAGGTTGTTTGAGACCATAAATCTAAGATCATATAAAGCTCTATAATCACTAAGGAAAGCTCAGTCCTAATTGACCATATTGATACTAAATGACCATACTGATACTAAATGACCATACTGATACTAAATGACCATAAAACTTAAGTGAAGTTTGTGTGATTGTATATGTAGTAAATACTAAAACTGATCACAATGCTGATGACAATGACTTAATGACTTATATGCAATTAACTCATCAAAAACTACTGTTGAAAGAAACTTACAAACTCTCTAAATGGAGTAAACGTAATGGAATGATCATTACTTTAGAAAAAAAATAAAGTGATGCTGATAACCACTCAACAAAGATGTAACAGAATTAAAGATAATATTCTCCATATCCATTTTAATGATGTGGAACTGAAAAATGGCATGCAAGATAAACTTGTAGGAGTCCAAGTTGATAAAACTATGCTGTGGTCAGAACATATCAATAATGTTACCAAAAAGATGGCTAAAAATATCTGGTTACCATAAAAAATAAAGAATTCCTAACCTTAAACCAGAGGATAATATTTTACAAAAGTTATATTCAATTTCATCTGGACTACTGCAACACCATATGTGATAATGATCCTAAAACAAAGTTTTCAAACTTGAGCTATCAGAATTATCCATCTCAATGGAGTTTTTGTGTATGTGTGGCTTGGATTTTTAACGTAGCTTTAAGTAAATTTCAGTCATATCACTACAATGTCTGCAGTGTGGCAGTTTCTAATGATGTTTAGCATAGTGGGGCATCATGCTGCAGACATGTAGCATCATGTCACAACCAGTCACATTATCCTGACACCTGGCCAACTAGTCCTAACAGTAACCTCTTAATGCTGAGTGCCTAGTATGGCAGTTGTTAGTACCGTTTTTAAAAGTCTTTGGTATGACTCGGCCAGGGTTCAAACCTGTGATCTCCCACATCCGAGGCGGAACTCTAACCTCCAGGCCAATGGAGTTCATAATGTCCACAAATGTATGAAGGATTTTAAAATCATGACCATCTGTAAAAGAAAATGTTTAAGAAAGGCTAAATTTGTGCATAAAGTTTTTAATGGTTCTATGCCCAACGATATAAATATGTTCAGTAAAAGGACAAATAATATCAATACAGTTTCTAGTCTATCAATGATACACTACGTCATCCAATAACTTTTTTCTTCCTAAACCCCAAACTGAATTGTTTAAAAAATAGTTTGGCTTTCTTGGAACTGTCTACCTTAGAAGATGTTAAAGAAGCATCATCAGTACCTTCCTCTCATGACCGAAGTTTAAAATGGATGCAATCCAGATAATGTCAATAACCAGTTATCACCAACTTTGTGGTATACATGTATATATATCTGTACATGGATATACAATGTCTCTGTGTGTACAGTGAGTTTTCAATCATGCATGTTGGTGTACCGAATGATCTGTGTGCTGAATTCATGCTTAGCTGCCCTTGTGTACACAAATCCATTACACCTTTTTTGTATGATGTTTGTTTCCCAGCTGTATTTGATATATGTGTCTGTACATATGTTGATAATTGAGTGCCATAAGGGAGATTAGTTTTTGTACTAAATGTGTCACCCTCATCAAATAATGACTTTATTATTATTATTATTATTATTATTAAATGATCACTATCCTGTGTTAATAATAGTCATTTGCCCAAATTCACCATTAACTGACATCATGAACATTTTGCAACTTTCATGAGGAAAATTCCCTTAAGGATCTTTGTTTTCATGTCTTTTAATAATGTCAGGCATATTCCAAATGTTAATATTACATTGGACACATGGTACCAAAAAAAATATGCTAGACGATCTGAAACTCCTAACTTAACCAAACATGATATAACAGCAACTTCATCTTATGGATGACTTACGAAATAAAAGAAGCAATGTACAAAAGAGATAAATCCCAGAAATGTAAGGACGGTGAAAACTACAAAAAATTGTTTAAATAGAGCAAAAGGCATTGTAAATAAAGCAAAGAAGGAGTATTATACATAAACTATTTACAGCATTATAAAAGCAAATTCATTAAGGCAATATATCAAAGAATTAAGTCCTTCCCAAAGCATCATGTGCCAACCCAACTAGTCACAGAACCAGGCTTGGTGGCATTAAATACTGTATTTCAAAGAATGAAAGTTGCCGATTGGCTGAAGATAATGACCAGAAAATTGAACATAATTTTTCATCATAAACCTACATTTAGGTAAACTGTATGCAATAAAAGGCACAAAGTCTTTAACCATGTTCTATTCATTGCTATCATCGCATAGGTACTACTGGATGTAAATGTAGAGAACTCACTGGTCATATGTTTTTATATGGGAACCCTACAAGAGTGTTTCTCAAAAAGTGGCATGCAGCATATAATAATTTAAAAATGTCCTCTTGGATACATAATTCACAGGATTTACTCAGCATAATTTGTTGATCCTACCAGGAAAGAACAGTAGCTTGGCCAAACGCTAACATTATGTTCTCAAGTTCAATTAGCTGTCTGTACAACGTTAGACCACAATGGAAACTCAGCCACAGCTGTGCCAAAAAAGAATGCTTAACTGTTACAAAAAAGGAATAGTTATGTTGGGGAAAAGCAGCTAGCAGACGGAACATGAGAATCTCATTAGTTTTGCAAATGGATAAATTCCAATATTTATTTATTCTAGAATTTTCCATTGCCTTTGTAAGGAAATAATGTTATTGTACCCTTATGACACTAAATGTTAAGTAATGGATTGGAATAATAATAATAATAATAATGTCTTTAGTTAAAGAGGGTAACTCATTTAGGTAAATGTATCTAATCCCCCTAGAGACCCTCTAAAAAAAATGTGTACAAAGTATTATAAATTGTGTCAAGGCAAAGCATCTTCATGTAAGTTTTTTCTAGAACATAAACATCTCTACCTATATATCCTAAAAGACATAAATAGGATGATTTAGCTGCATACATATACATCTTTTTGAGTGATATACCATTAAACACTATACCTACACACGTACTTAATATGTCAATTGTTTTATTTTGAAGGCATTGTCTATTTTAAGAAACATTCCTCACCATGTTACCTTGTACACTAAAACCTTTACCAAAGACTTTAAATGTCTACATTTAATCAAATAACAAGAGAGAGAGAGAGAGAGAGAGAGAGAGAGAGAGAAGACAGACAGAGAGGAAAAGATTCACCAGTATACTTTAGTAAATAAAATTTTCTGACTATATCTGGTTTGCTGACCAAATAAAAATTGTAATGAGCATACAATATTAATGAATCATCAAGAATATAATTTATGAAATTATACACTGCAACAAAAAGCATCTGACACAATTTTATAGTTAGCTTACTAATAATCAGATATTATAGTTAGCCCACTATTACTTTGACATAATACAGTTAGCCCATTATTATTCTGACATATTATAGTTAGCCCACTGTTACTTTGACATAATATAGTTAGCCCATTATTACTCTGACATATTATAGTTAGCCCACTATTACTCTGACATAATATAGTTAGCCCACTATCACTCTGACATATTACAGTTAGCCCATTATTACTCTGACATAATATAGTTAGCCCACTATTACTTTGGCATAATATAGTTAGCCTATTATTACTCTGACACAATGTATAGCTAGCCCTCTATTGCTAGGACATTATTAGCCTCCAAACAGCATCATTATGAACATCTTTTACAATTGAAAAAAATCAAAAATCCTACGTTCAGATATCAGTATTACCTTTAATTTAATTGTGAACCAGTTCTCACTGCATACAAATTATCACAGCATACCAATTATTAAAAGTTTTACTCATTATGCATACCATTAAAAGATCATTTTGTGATATACTTTCAGAGGCATGCATCACAAGTAAAGCTTCATAACCTATAAGTAACATATTAACCCTAAGTTGACAATAGCACGCAGCTAGAACTGGGATAATATAAGGAAAGTAGGTTTTTTTTCACATCAGAAATACTGTTCATTAAGAAAACTGAAATTGTAGATAGTAACAACCACAAATTACATGAAAAATGGTCAATAAACAGCACAAAGATACAAATGATGTCAATATCATCCTGATTTTAAACGATACCAGCTGCAATGTCACAATAATTCTGTAAATAACACTAAAAATATCCAACACTAAACTCAAATCATTCTTTACATCAATGGGAGAAATTTGAATCATAGAGCAGATTCATTAGGCGGGCTTCAGTGCTAATATGGAATCAGATTAAAAGGTAATATGACCATTGAGAATGAAGACATGAATTAGGATGTACTGATGCGCTGATATCTAATGGTGTTTATTCCACTTAAGGGCATAAGAGAACATCACTGAGCCAGGACTATCAGCACAGATCAGTTTCTGTGTTCTACTTGTATTACAGGTGAACACCACAGACTCAGATCTGCTGTCCCATAAAGCACCAGTAGATCAGGGTCAATAGTGTTTGTTCCATTTGTATTACAAGTTAACATCACTGTGCGAGATCTACCATTAAATAATGCCCTCAGATCAGTGTCCATGGTGTTCTGGTTGTTTTGTAGGTGAACAGCATAGACCCAGATCTGCATCATGTGCTATTTCTCAGTCTGATCTTTGTAATAGGACATAATGACACAAAGAAAGATGAGCATCATGTGCTATTTCTCAGTCTGATCTTTGTAATATGACATCATGACACAAAGAAAGATGAGCATCATATGCTATTTCTCAGTCTGATCTTTGTAATATGACATCATGACATGACACAAAGAAAGATGAGCATCATATGCTATTTCTCAGTCTGATCTTTGTAATATGACATCATGACACAAAGAAAGATGAGCATCATGTGCTATTTCTCAGTCTGATCTTTGTAATAGGACATAATGACACAAAGAAAGATGAGCATCATGTGCTATTTCTCAGTCTGATCTTTGTAATATGACATCATGACACAAAGAAAGATGAGCATCATATGCTATTTCTCAGTCTGATCTTTGTAATATGACATCATGACACAAAGAAAGATGAGCATCATGGGCTATTTCTCAGTCTGATCTTTGTAATATGACATAATGACACAAAGAAAGATGAGCATCATATGCTATTTCTCAGTCTGATCTTTATAATATGACATCATGACACAAAGAAAGATGAGCATCATATGCTATTTCTCAGTCTGATCTTTGTAATATGACATCATGACACAAAGAAAGATGAGCATCATATGCTATTTCTCAGTCTGATCTTTGTAATATGACATAATGACACAAAGAAAGATGAGCATCATGGGCTATTTCTCAGTCTGATCTTTGTAATATGACATAATGACACAAAGAAAGATGAGCATCATGGGCTATTTCTCAGTCTGATCTTTATAATATGACATCATGACACAAAGAAAGATGAGCATCATGTGCTATTTCTCAGTCTGATCTTTGTAATAGGACATAATGACAAAGAAAGATGAGCATCATGGGCTATTTCTCAGTCTGATCTTTGTAATATGACATCATAACATAAAGAAAGATGAGCATCATGTGCTATTTCTCAGTCTGATCTTTGTAATATGACATAATGACACAAAGAAAGATGAGCATCATGTGCTATTTCTCAGTCTGATCTTTGTAATATGACATCATGACACAAAGAAAGATGAGCATCATATGCTATTTCTCAGTCTGATCTTTGTAATATGACATCATGACACAAAGAAAGATGAGCATCATGTGCTATTTCTCAGTCTGATCTTTGTAATATGACATCATGACACAAAGAAAGATGAGCATCATATGCTATTTCTCAGTCTGATCTTTGTAATATGACATAATGACACAAAGAAAGATGAGCATCATGGGCTATTTCTCAGTCTGATCTTTGTAATATGACATCATGACACAAAGAAAGATGAGCATCATATGCTATTTCTCAGTCTGATCTTTGTAATATGACATCATGACACAAAGAAAGATGAGCATCATGGGCTATTTCTCAGTCTGATCTTTGTAATAGGACATAATGACACAAAGAAAGATGAGCATCATATGCTATTTCTCAGTCTGATCTTTATAATATGACATCATGACACAAAGAAAGATGAGCATCATATGCTATTTCTCAGTCTGATCTTTGTAATATGACATCATGACACAATGAAAGATGAGCATCATGGGCTATTTCTCAGTCTGATCTTTGTAATATGACATAATGACACAAAGAAAGATGAGCATCATGGGCTATTTCTCAGTCTGATCTTTATAATATGACATCATGACACAAAGAAAGATGAGCATCATGTGCTATTTCTCAGTCTGATCTTTGTAATAGGACATAATGACAAAGAAAGATGAGCATCATGGGCTATTTCTCAGTCTGATCTTTGTAATATGACATCATAACATAAAGAAAGATGAGCATCATGTGCTATTTCTCAGTCTGATCTTTGTAATATGACATAATGACACAAAGAAAGATGAGCATCATGTGCTATTTCTCAGTCTGATCTTTGTAATATGACATCATGACACAAAGAAAGATGAGCATCATATGCTATTTCTCAGTCTGATCTTTGTAATATGACATCATGACACAAAGAAAGATGAGCATCATATGCTATTTCTCAGTCTGATCTTTGTAATATGACATCATGACACAAAGAAAGATGAGCATCATATGCTATTTCTCAGTCTGATCTTTGTAATATGACATAATGACACAAAGAAAGATGAGCATCATGGGCTATTTCTCAGTCTGATCTTTATAATATGACATCATGACACAAAGAAAGATGAGCATCATGTGCTATTTCTCATTCTGATCTTTGTAATAGGACATAATGACACAAAGAAAGATGAGCATCATGGGCTATTTCTCAGTCTGATCTTTGTAATATGACATCATAACATAAAGAAAGATGAGCATCATGGGCTATTTATCAGTCTGATCTTTGTAATATGACATAACACAAAGAAAGATGAGCATCATGGGCTATTTCTCAGTCTGATCTTTGTAATAGGACATAATGACACAAAGAAAGATGAGCATCATGGGCTATTTCTCAGTCTGATCTTTATAATATGACATCATGACACAAAGAAAGATGAGCATCATGGGCTATTTCTCAGTCTGATCTTTGTAATATGACATCACGACACTAACAAAGTTAAACATTATACATCTGCTGGAAGTGGGTGGTTCCTTACAAACATGGAGGAAATTTAGTATTCTGGCTTCGGTATTATAACTATCAACATTTTCTTTAATCCATGCATCTGAAAATAAAATATGTAATTAGTTACTTATTCACAATATGGTAGAATAGTATACTACTACTATGAACTAATAACATCTATGATGTATACATGAAACTACGTGTTTTGCTCTGAGTTGGCAGAGAAAATGAGTTTAATGTGGTGTAAAGATGTGTCAAGGTAAAAGACTGAGACATGTTTATTAGCTACATCGAATGAGTTCTTTACCTGGTTCAGAACAAAACATGAATGCAGTTTTGTATTTATACAATCTCTATGCTTTTGAAATAATTTTAGCACTATATGTATGAAATCAAAACCAAATTGGGATTAATAAGAAAAGATGGTTTTACTGCATCATAAAATACTGATTTGCAAATGTCAAAGAGCAGTTCCAGTCTGAGAATGATAAAGAAGTATTGACTGAACAGCTGTACTGAAGACCATATGAAGCATGTAAGATTAGAGAGGTAATGTAATAAAATAAAAAGAAGAAAGGACTTCACTGGAATGATTTCTCATCTTCAAAAGACAATATATTTCAGTAATGAATGATGAAGAAGGCTACAAATATCACCCTTTTTTATTTTTTGAATGAGTGTCAATTCTGTTTATGTAACAGCTCCCCTTATAAATGTCAGCTGTGGTTATCTACTTTAATAATATGATAATAATAATAATAATAATAATAATAATAATGAAGACTTTATTTAGAGAAGGTAATTCAGTATGTTACAAAACTAATCTACCTTGAGGCCTTCTAGCCGTTATGTACAATAATATACAATATATACAACATGGTGTGAAGAACCTGGCTTGACACTAAATAATTAAGTGATTTTAAAAATCAAAGTATCAAGCCCCAAACATATGCACAGGCATCTGTAAACACATAAACATGCATAAAATATAAAATATCATCCTGCATTGAAAAATTCAAATGTGAAAAATATGCACAATTACAGAAAAGCATGCAGTAGTTATATTACTATAAATGTTCAAATGTCTAAAGATTTCATCCATTTGTGACATCGATTATGAAGAGATAACCCAGCTCAGAGCTGAATGTTCCTTTCTTTATTCATGTGCAAATATGTACTATGTATGTAAATATGCAAATAATAAAGGGCCACAAAGAGGACTAGTTGATGCAGCTAACTGCATCATCCTCTTTAGTCATTAATATTTATTATTATTATTATTATTATTGTAACTAATTTTAAGATTTAAAAATCTGATGCAACTAAGATGTAAAGGATCAGAAATATACTTGAACATACCAATAGTAAAAATTGTCTTGATAAAGTTGGTTCTAATTACTTACCCACAAACATACTGGTACATGCATCGTGCATCTAATAAAACAGGTACAAATTACTTACCCACAGACATACTGGTACATGTATCATGCATCTAATAAAGTAGGTACTAATTACTTACCCACAAACACACTGGTACATGTATCATTCATCTAATAAAGTAGGTACTAATTACTTACCCACATACATACTGGTACATGTATCATTCATCTAATAAAGTAGGTACTAATTACTTACCCACAAACATACTGGTACATGCATCGTGCATCTAATAAAACAGGTACAAATTACTTACCCACAGACATACTGGTACATGTATCATGCATCTAATAAAGTAGGTACTAATTACTTACCCACAAACACACTGGTACATGTATCATGCATCTAATAAAGTAGGTACTAATTACTTACCCACATACATACTGATACATGTATCATGCATCTAATAAAGTAGGTACTAATTACTTACCCACAAACACACTGATACATGTATCATTCATCTAATAAAGTAGGTACTAATTAATGAATTACCCACATACAGCTACATGGATCTGTATCAATCATCTAATAAAGCAGGTACTAGTTACTCAATCACCCACATAAGTATTTCATGCATCTGATAAACTATATATTAATTACTTAGTTAATGACCCACATACATATAGGTATGTGTATCACACATTTAAAAAAAAGCAGATACTAATCAATTTAATTACCCACATGCATACAGGTATATGGAGCACCTGACAAAGTTTCAAATCTGGAAAGTGAACATATTTATTCCCTGATACAATTGGAAAAGCAGTTTAAATTTAAAAGACAGTGATCAGTTCATCAGGGTTATGCTGGATGGTTATACATACAGCATGAATAAACCCTTGGGAGGCATCCGTTTCAATAGAGAGCTAGGCAAAGTGATTACCATCTATACTTGCTTATAAGTCGAGTCCAACTGCAAACTGCACAGAACCACATTTGTCATTGCATAATGCTCTGGCAGATCTGGGTCTGTGCAGTTTGTTAGGAATAATCAGTAAAACAAACAACATAGACCCTGATCTAAAGATGCTTCATGTTACGAAAGATCAGGATCTATGTTGCTTGCAGTTGGACTTGACTTATAAGCAAGTAGATATGATAGTAGTCAATTAATTATCGTACAAGTTGGTTCTTGATTATCTTACAAGTAATTTTAAATTTGCAACAAAATGTACACACACACATGAACATCCATCTCAAACAACAATCTGTATTTACCAAAACCAAATTCTGAAATTTTAAAAGATGAGTCTTGCTCTTTATGGTGTTATGTGATTTGGATTTTTAACATAGCTTTAACAATTTTTTAGTCATATCACTACGATGTCTGCAGTGTGGCAGTTTATAGTGATGTCTAGCAGTGGGGCATCATGTTGCAAATATGTAGCATGATGTCCCACCCAGTCACATAATCCTGACACCAGGCCAACCAGTCCTAACACTAAACTCTTAATGCTGAGCACCAAGCGAGGCAGCTGTTAGTACCATTTTTGTAAGTCTTTGGTATGTCTCGGCCGAGGATCGAACCCATGACCTTCCGCATCCAAAGCAGACGCTCTAACCACTAGGCCACCGGAGCGGTCTGCTTTTTATGGAGCCAAACTATGAAATTTGATTCCACCCTATAAGAACAGCTGATTCATCCAAGTGTTTTAAGAAGCATCTTTATTGATGTCTATGGAAATAA
Source organism: Sinohyriopsis cumingii (assembly GCA_028554795.2). NCBI lineage: Eukaryota > Metazoa > Mollusca > Bivalvia > Unionida > Unionidae > Sinohyriopsis > Sinohyriopsis cumingii. The sequence goes on along the minus strand of CM068830.1, from coordinate 50,992,828 downwards.
TCAATTGTGCGATTTTATGTACATTAGTTCTACTCTTCTTCAAAACAATGTACTTTCATGTATTCACCTGTAATGCTTTATACAGGTTTTCTATATCAATGATGTATGACATACAAATCTGTAATTCCTAGGTAATTCCTATGTACATATTTTATAGTAGGAATAGATCAGTTACTTAGTTTGATATCTAGTTGCAGGGGCGTAGTGCTGTGGGAACACATGGGAACAGTGTTCCCTTACCTTTTTGGTACTCATCATTTTCCTTCCACATCTGAGAGTCATGTGTTCTCTCACTTCTTCATTTAGTACTACACCACTGTTTAATTGTCTAAAGACACAACCTGCAAACAATGCAAATTATCACAAACATTGTAGAAGGCCTCATGGAAGATTGGTTTGTTGGCTAAATGAGCGTACTCTTCAACTGAGACTACTCCGGTGGCCTAAGTGGTTAGAGCACCCTCCTTGGATGTGGGAGGTCACAGGCTTGTGCCCCAGAGGAATCATATAAAAAACAAAAACTTATAAAAATGGAACAAGCAGCTGCCCCACTTGGCACTCAGCATTAAGAGGTTAGTGTTAGGACTGGTCAGCCTGGTGTCAGGATAATGTGACTGGGTGGGACATGATGCCACATATTTGCGGCATTATGCCGCAGTGCTAAATATCACTATAAACTGCCACACTGCTGACATCGTAGCAATATGACCAAAAAATTGTTAAAGCTACATTACAAATCCAAATCACACACACCTACTCAATAATAATAATAATAATAATAATAACAAAAATATTATTATTATTATTATTATTATCATTATCATTGTTATTATTAGTATTATTATTATTATCATTGTTGTTGTTGTTATTATTATTATTATTATTATTGTTATTATTATTATTATTATTGGATCCTCTTACACAATGTACTAGAGAAAATTATACTCATTGGTTGAGAATTAGTGAAGAAGTAATTCTTTCAAAACTGTCGTCATTGCTGGAATTTTAGGAATGAATATATGAATGGATGGATGCAAAGACAACTGTATGAATTAACAAGCTTTATATTAAGTTATATAACATTCTAATTGAATACGTGACTTTAGAAGCCAAATGAAACAATGAAACTCAAATTACTATGGAGAAACCTCATGTATGTCAACAAACATTAAACATATAAATACTGTTATCTATCAGCCTGCTGTTTGTAGTCAAGATTTGTCTGCCACTATGATGACAACGTAGTACTTTATGTTTTTATCACAACCTCAGATAACCTAAATATCTAATATAAATGTTATGTTCACTGTTAACAGCCAATATAAACATGGCGACATCACAACAAATATAACTCTCACACATTCTTGTTGGGGCTCCAAGATGCAGGGTTATGTCACAGATAAATGTTTGGGTTAGATACGTGGGCATCTCGCTGCTAAGATCCCATGAAGGTAAGATCTGTGATATTAATCCAGAATATTGATCAGGTACAAAGATAACCACTGTGTTCAATCACACTTGTAAGAAAGTAATACACATGTCTGTCCATATGACTGTGTATGCATGCTTAACATTAGACTTGTTAATAGTGACAAGGTGATTACCACTGTTATAAACCAGAAGTAAATACAAGTGGTTCATCAAGGTTAACACCATACTACAGCTAAAATCACTGAAGCACTGATTCTGCAACTCAATTGAGCCTTTCCCTGGCATCATACACGTGACATCATACACTTGGCAACAGGCTAATCACAATGTCAAAATGGTCATTCAGTGTCAGAATGGTCATTCACAGTATCAGAATGGTCAATATCTTCATAGAAAATAAATGTAATAATAAGGATGATAATGGAAGACTAAGTTAGTTTCATTTTTTTCCCACTTCATTTTACTGACAAAGGTCAATGCTGCATGTTTTCAAGGACAGAGGCAGTGTTTTTACTGGGAAGGGTAACTGTGCAAATCCCCATTAATAAATCCCCAATTTAGTCTCAATAAGTTGATTAAAAGTTCACACAAATGATTTTATGTGACCCTAACAAAGCTGTAGCATTAAATTATATCAAGTCACTCATAATAAGTCACTCATATTGATTATGTAAGCACTTAATTTATATATAATGCACAAAAAATCATGCACCTACTTGACTGAGATTCTGTATCATAGCAACAAGACCCTTTAGTTAATTATCAGGATTATAAAGGCTTTTAACAACATTTGGTAAATGTATAAATGGTATAAATTTACTTTTTGTTATTCTATGGCCATTTCTCTGCAATTATGTGCTTAGTGATGGTGTTATATAATACACGATTGCAACTGCTGTACTGATAATGGGGATAAACACTTACATCTTTTATCTTTAATTAATACCAGTTTTTTATCACATACATTTGTGGAAACAGTATGTCTATTCATTTCATTCTTGTAGATAAATTCAATCTATCCCCCTCAAAAATTCTCCACTCCCCCAAAAATAATGAAATTTTGAAAAACTCACTGAACTGAGGTGTACAATGCTAATATTCATCCTGACAACTAAAATACAGTTCACATGGTGCACTCACAATTGTGCCATTTTAATATATGAGATTTATGGTGCTCTAAAACAACTGAGCCATTTTAAAATGTGGAATGTATGGTGCACTCAAAGTTGTGCCATTTTAATATATGGGATGTATGGTGCACTAACAAATTGAGCCATTGTAAAATATGGAATGTATGGTATACTCAGAATAGTGTCTTTTTAATATATGGGATGTACAGTACACTCAAAATTGTGTCATTTATTTTGCAAATAAACAGCTTATATTTTGGTTACCTTTCATCCTTTTTGCACTTATAAATTGTAAAGATAATTAAAGTTATCAGAAAAGATAAATTAATTATGTAGATAACAAAAAAGGGTGATCCAAATGATAGCTATGATAGAATGCTAGGATTATTAGAAGAGCATAGAGAGACACACAGACAGATAGAAATGTTGACAGACTCACCTCTTCAGCTACAAATTCACCAGTAACAAGGCACATCATGAAAATGAGAGTGAGTTTGAAACAGTTCATTTATTGATATATCTGAATGACCTGAGAGCACTTACATTGATCATGTATTCATTTGACATACATTGATCTCCAGTAATTACTATTTAAAAACAGATGAAGAACAGTGCTCATGGGGTGCAAGGTAACACTACATCAAAAACACCTTTAGAGAAATCAGATCATTAGAGACAATCATGAAATTGTATTGCCAAACACACCTGTAGAGAAATCCAATCATTAAAGACAATCATTAAGTTTTATTGCCAAACACACCTGTAGAGAAATCCAATCATTAGAGACAATCATGAAGTTTTATTGCCAAACACACCTGTAGAGAAATCCAATCATTAGAGACAATCATGAAGTTTTATTGCCAAACACACATGTAGAGAAATCCAATCATTAGAGACAATCATGAAGTTTTATTGCCAAACACACCTGTACAGAAATCCAATCATTAGAGATACATCATGAAATTTGATTACCAAACACACCTGAGAAATTTTTTTATTGCCAAACACACCTGAGACAGCAAATCTGAGTTACTATTCACAATCATCACGAAGTTCACCTTGAAATTGTCAAAATGTATCAATCCAATCTTTGACAAGTCAGCTGTTGATAATCAAGCCTGGCACAATTCAATGGAGCAGAAAGTTGGCCTGCATATTCACCCATTGCCTGTGGCTAAGTTACAACTTGAAAAGTTGCCAAATCCCATATTTTCACAATTATTACAAATATAAATATTTCTTACCAATAACTATTTGAAAAAACTTGCTTCAAATATTAAGAATTTGCACTGTCATGTCTGCAAAAGAAAATGTAAGAATGACCTTGACACTGACTACAAGATAAATGAGTCAGACTTGGACAGTGTTATCATGTGAACTAAGGATCGAAAGATACATGAAACTGCTGGCTTGTATTTAACTGAAGCATATAGTACATGGGAATTGTACGTAAAGGTGTGGCTATGTGTCAATCATTTCATAATCTTGCCCAAGATGCTAAGATTGACTACGCTGAAACAGCAGCATTTTTAAGGCTCTCTTTTATTCAGTTTCAATGAAATTTTCACCTCGAACCAAAAATTGGAATATTGTCTAAAAACAAGGTTGATTTTCAAAAAAGAAATCTCAGATTTCAAAGATAGTTCTATACCAATCAGTAAGTAAATCATATTCTACTCCTCTTTTGTTCTGAAGACAATAAATTGGAAATCAAAATTTAATTGATACAGAAAACTACATACAAGTTCCAAGTCAGCAGACAGATGAGTTTTATATGGCAAAGGGATATTTTGGGGCCATGAAGATAAGAAGTATCATTACAGTGAGGGATTACTGCACACACACACACACACACACACACACACACACACCATATCAAATGAATTTGATAAACTAACTCATAATAAAACATGAATGTGGTTTTGCATTTATTAAATACCCCTCTTTTAAACTTTTCAGATATTTTTCTCTGTATGATATGTAACAAATTCTATACAAACTGAGAATTTGTTTAAAACTCGCATTAGGTATCCTGACATGCTGATTTTACAGAATTTCTGAACAATACTGATGTACAGTATGAAAATATGTCCTTAACACATCTATTTAATTCCAAATCAATCATGTGAGTTCAAACAGATACTAATAACAGCTATTACTGTTACATGTACTTACTATTTTTTGATTTATATATGCAGGATTTCATGGTCAGTATTAAGTGAGTGTGCACCTCTTATGAATAAGGACAAGGTTATTATTATCATATATTTGTACATGTAACCTAAGGTATGTAAAAATCATGTTTCCTTCACAAATTATCTTCTTATTATGCATCTCATTTTCTTGGTTGGTGAGACTAAAACATGATAATTTAGAGTATTTAGTTTCAAATAAAATATTTTAAAATTTGTTTACAATTTAACTGTGGTTTTGTATAATGGTTCAGATGTGCCAAAATGTCATTTCGACTACATCCTTGGCAACTCAAGCTAATTGTTGTCTCAGTCCCTGTTTGATACTTTTAATTTGCTCATTCAATTTTCGTAGCTTTTAAGTTTTCTAATGGTAGAGAGGTTTGGTATAATATTCTATAATATTACTGTGTCTAGCTATTACAAAGAAGTGAAAACTAAAATTTCAAGAATTAGAACAAAGTGAAGTGCAATCTTTCACTCCAACCCTGGTGTAAAGCACAATTAGATTATACATGGTGACACCACCCCCGCTAGCTGCAACTACAGTGCAATGCCAGGACAGATGACAGCATGGTAAAATACTGCCAAAGAGATCAATCAGTCTGCAGTATTGATCAAAATGATAATATGCTGGCTATTTCGTGCAGATTGTCCTGCTTTTTAGTGCCACAAGTCCTGCTGTAACAGGGGCTTTTAGTGCCATGTGTCGGGCTGTAACAGGGGCTTTTAGTGCCATGTGTCCTGCTATAACAGGGGCTTTTAGTGCCATGTGTCCTGCTGTAACAGGGCTTGCAAAAAAATAAAAACCTCCACATACTTGTAATTTTATAGGACTTTTATTAAATAACACACATGTTTACATTTTCCATCATATTTTACATAACATTTCTGGCAAGTAATTTTTCAATTTTATTTTGCCCAGAAAACTGACCTGCAAAGAGATGCCAGATTAGGGATTTTGTCAGCCCTGCATGGTAAAATAAAATGTAATACGACCTGACACTTGTGCATCCAATAAATGATGATCATACAGCATGAAACAAATGACAGATTTTTTTTTTTTTTCATCAACAGATGATACTTCAGGTTTGGACTTATGAAGCTTGTTATCTGCAGATTTTTTACCACTGGTGGCCTAGTGGTTAGAGCCTCCGCCTCAGATTTGGGAGGTTTTGGGTTCAAACCCCAGCCAAGTCATATTAAAGACTTACAAAAATGGAACTAATAGCTGTCTCACTAGGTATTCAGCATTAAGAGTTTAGTGTTAGGCCTGGTTGGCATGGTGTCAAGATAATGTGACTGGGTGGGACATGATGCCCAAGTGCTTAATATCACTAAAAACAGCCACACTGCAGACATAGTAGTGATATGATTTTTAAAAAAATTAAAGCTGTGTTAAAAAAATCCAAATAACACAAGTCTCATCTGCAGAATTTTCTTCTTCTCAACATCCTAAATAATTCTGTAAAGCCTCCAACACACATGCACACACACACTTCAAGCCTAGCCATCTCAGACCTTCCCATGGCCATTACAATTTTGAAATCAGCTTTTAGCCTTTCATGCATATTACATGAAGGTCTATGGTACCAGGAGGAGCTTTAAACTGACAGACAATTGTAAAATAAACAATAAATATATACATTAAAGCCAAAGACTCATGTAACCAGTTTGTATATTCCTCTGCTGTAACAGCTATTTTTTTGTGGGGGGGGGGGGGCTGGTATAACAGGTGCCCTGAGTTTGTTTAAAGTGTGACCAAAACAAAACGTTTCTGTGATGATTTGATTTTGAAAAGAACAAATTTAAAAAGTGACATTTGAAATTGTATGGTCTCAGGCTGAGCCAGTCAGCTAAGCTGAAATAAGCCTTTATGTGTACAGTAGTGTTCTCCCTCACACTTAATTTACATTGATATGGTAAATAATTGATTGCATGTACAGTATTATTTACTGTATATACCTGCTTATAAGATGAGTTCGTCTGCAAACTGCACAGGTGCATTATGCACCAGAAGATCTGAGTCTGTGCAGTTGTTAGGATTAATCAGCAGAGCAAGCAACATAGACCCTGATCTGCAGGTACATTATGTTACAGCAGATCAGGATCTTTGTTGTTTGCAGTTTGACTATACTTATAAGAGAGTATTTACGGTACTTCCTATACCCTGATGAATACACTAATGGCATTATTGTATGTACAGCATTTATTCAGACCAATGCAATGTCCTCTTTACCTACAGATTCCACTTTATATTATTATAATTCAGCCAGATAATCAATTATCTGGAAAAAAATTGTCTCCTGGGGAGTCTGGTCAATCAATGTTTAACTGTATTTAACAGAGTTTATAAGAACACCCCATTTGTAACACAAAGGTGCAAAAAATAAGACTTTAAAATAGACAACCAGATTGTCACCATAAAAAAGGACATGTGGTTAAATTGAAAGAAGTGAATGGTTTTCTAGGGGCATGGTTTTCTGGTGTTACTTTATCTGTTCGAAAATCATTATATCTGATTAATTGTAATCGTTTTTCTAAACCTAAAATAATCATGTCTCATTCAAAGCAATGTATATTTCTGGCACTATACGAGTAAAATACATCCCTAGCTGCAGCTGAAAGGTTCCAAAAGTCTATATTCAGACTAATACACTTGCACTCAAATTTCCATTGATCAATATCAGGTTCACGATTATATTGTATCCATAGATTCTCTGGCACTGCGTGATCCCAGATTAAAGACGTAACTGCAACGATTGTTAATTCGTTATTCTGTCTATTCTAAAAATAGAACAAAAACAGAATTAATCCGAAGCAGTGGAGGCTTCTGAAGTAAATCAATATAAAGGTCCTAAATCTCGAACAAATCCATCATAAAAATAGTGACGCACATTTGATGAATATAAAGATAAATGGCATACATGATAGTTAGATAAATAAAAAGGGTTAATGCCTTTGGAATCAAGATGTGGATTTTAAAAAAACTGTCAGCACACATCATTTTTCACACCGATCTCAATGTCAAAAGAAATTTCTTGATTTAAAAGTAAAGGTATTGATCTAATCTGATTTATTTAGATTCATTAAATTTAGTTCAATTCACTCTTTAATTTTTAATGTGGCAATATTTACACTAAATGGCTCCTTCCAAAAATTAATTTTGTGCATCACAGAAAATATATAAATCTGCTAAAGTCTGCCCCAATAAAAAAGTAACATTTCTAAGACTTAATTCAGATATAATCAATTAAGGCAGTGTCCATCAAAATTTTCTGCAGCTTCCTTTTTACTGCAAACATTAACATGTATTAAGAAAGCTTTAAGAAGAGGGTGCTAATAGCTGTTCATTTGATGTGGTGACAGATTTGCTAAGACAGGAGTGTTGCAATAAGAAGGTTTTTACTTCTGAGACAGACATTGATGTAAATATTTTGTAACAGGGAAAGAAATATTGCTGTGATTTTTTTTAATTGGTATTTTCATTGGTGCTTCTTTTTTTGGAAATGCCTCTGACATGTCTCTTCAAATATGAAACATTTTTGTTTGGTTTTTTTAATTGTATGGTTTGTAGCAGCCATGTAAGTCATGAAACAGCAATGCTTATCACAGTGTACATGAAAACCGGCACTTCATAAATAAAGGCAAAGCTATCGTATATACACAAGTCCTACAAGAGGGACCTCAAGGGGTCAAGTGGTCCCAGGCCTCAGGTGGTCAAGTGGTCTAAGGCCCTGGGTAGCCATGTGGATTAAGGCACTTGCCTTTACAGTTCACTGGCATCTCACCTGTATCTGCATGGCATCTCACCTGTGTTTGCATGGCATCTGTGTTTGAATGGCATCTCACCTGTGTCTGCATGGGACCAAGTCTCAGCTCAGCCAACAAGGGTATTGTGAGAAAAGTTGCCAGTACATGTACTTCCCCATGGGTTGGTGGTTCTTCATCTACCAAATATACAAGCTGCCATGAATACCCTGTCATGTGCTGAAATGTGTTTAACCCACAAAACTCAGAACCACAAGTCCAACACAAAGGCTGTTACACAGTAAAACTTGTCTTGAGAGACCACTGCTATGAGAGACCATCCATCCTGAGAGACCAGGTTCTCCTTGCCTAGATTTATCAATTATATAATATTATGATGTCATAGAGACCATGTCTTGAGACCCCATTATGTTTTATCAAAAGAGGCTGTATTTCAAGACAGGTTCTACAATACTATCATAATTCATTTGCCTATAATTCTAAAACCCAACTGCTATTCAATATGAGATCAGTCTATGCCCAACATGCCATGCACTACTTTATTACAACAGATCAAACATTAACTCATATGATTCAACTGACTGTAAGCAGTTTATATTGGCATTATTACAGAAGCTACTTGACTAACAAGTGCAATAGATGTTCTTTAAATCCAAACCCTCATACCTGAGAAAACTGCCATAGGATTCACATTTTATGAAGGAATCAATTCTAAATGGAAATGAACATGTCTTTTAAGGGGAAAAATCTTTTTTTAAGCATAATATTATGATATATATGACATAAATGCTGCAATTTTTACATTACATTTCTTGACATTTAAGGTGATCTCACTATAAGGCAAAATAAAATAATCTATGCCTTGTATGGATATCATTATAGTGAGGGGCCATCCATGTAGTACATAAAAATGGAGGGGGGAGGGGGGTAACCCAAATGCAGACACTTGCATATGGGGGGGGGGTCTACTGATAAAGTACATATGCATAGGAAATGGGGAGGGGTGAAACCTCGATAATAATTTGCCAAATACATAACCTCTTTGGAGTTTGAATTTTAGCGGACACTAGACAAACTGTTTAAAGTGACACAGCTTATTTCTTTGAATGCAGACAGACATTCAACATCAGTGGACCATCTGTTTTATTAAACACATTAATGTTATTAATTCTTTATGGTTTCTGTGTGGATTAAATATAGGCTGTTCTTTAGAATTGTGGGGGATCATCAAGTGTATTTACGCAGGTGGTGGGTGTAAAAAAGTATGCATGTATATGGGGAGGCAAGCTTTGCATGATTTTTGCATATGTACTAAATGGATGACCCTTGAGGGATTACTGTACACACACACACATACTAACACAAAGATATTTGTTAAAATTGTAATGGTTTTCATCATTATTGTAGGTACCCACTAGTTTTTTCAGGGCAGAAATTAATATCATAACACACTGTCAGTCTCATGTAATAATTGATTTATTTTCCATTCCTGCATGTGAAGGCTACATTACACATACTTTTTTTGGATCTGTGGTATGTATAACACATCACATTTCTTGGATCCATGATATATATATATAACATATACAACATTTCGTGGATCCATGATCTATAGATATAACATATACAACATTTCTTGGATCCATGGTATGTATAACACATATCAAATATCTTGATTATCCATGGCATGTATAACATATATCACATTTCTTAGATCCATAGTATTTATAACACATCACATTTCTTGGATCCATGGTACATATAACATATATCACAATTCCTGGATCCATGATATATACATATAACATATACAACATTTCTTGGATCCATGGTATATATTACATATCACATATTTTGGATCCATGATATATATATAACATACAACATTTCTTGGATCCATGGTATATATTACTTATACTACATTTCTTGGATCCATGATATTCCTTCTTTCCATATTTCAGTAGGTCATCGCGGTTTGTTACACCATACCAGTGGGTACGCTTTATTGATGATACAGAAATGAAGTGGCAACATGGAAGAGAAAGTCTGGATGATTTCATATCAAAGGCAAACAACTTCCATCTCTCAATACAATTCATGGCAGAAATCTCCAACTCAAACCATGTCTTCCTGGACACAACAACCAGACTGGTAGAAAACAAACTCCATACAGACATCTACTGCAAACCAACTGACAAACACCAGTATCTCCTCCCAAGCAGCTGTCAGTCGAAACATTGCATTAGGAACATCCCATATAGCCAGGCACTAAGATTATGCAGAATTTGCTGACGATGAAACATTCCTAAAAAAAAGTCGGAAGAGCTATCTAAACATTTAATTTACCGAGGCTATGACAAAGACCTGATTATGGAGGCAAGACAAAGAGCTAAACAAACAAACTGTGATGACCTACTAAAATATGGAAACAAGGAAAAGGCGGGATATAATCTGCACTTACATAAATTTACATAAAATAACAGAGGTCATTATGGCTCATCAATTTCTAGGTCAATACAAATATTTTCTTGTATCAGCAACAAGCTGAAATAAACTCAAAAGTTGACACATAAGAGTTAAAAGGTTGTATTCCTGCAGAAACAGCCATGAAAAGTTTCACAAACATAACCATTATTCTGTTCTATTTGTTTGTCTTGTCTATGTTTTGTATTTTCCTTTGAAAAAGACTCATTAATGAGTTGAAAGCGCTTAGGCTAGCTACATACTAGTTTCACACTGTTCGTTGTCAGTTTATTGCATTTATCTTAATCAGTCCCTGACACATGTGAAGAATATGCATGTGCTCTAAATTGTCAAAGCATAATGGAGGGGCAAAAAAGGGCAACTACTCCTAAAAACATACTACAATCGTAGCTTTCAACGAGATATTTGCCATCATTTCATGGAAATGTTTGTTTTACGATATTATACAATGAATCATTAACTTCTTGATGAGCTTTCACTTTGTCCTCTGGCATTATTTTAAAGTCTGAACCATGGACTTTCCCTGGTGACCAGGCAGGCACCAGTGAGAAGTTTTTGAGTAGATGAGATTCACCAAAGAGTGCTGCATGCATTAATAGTACTCTGTGTGTGTGTGTGTGTGTGTGTGTGTATAATTTGGATTTTTAATGTAGCTTTAACAATTTTACAGTCATATCACAATGATGTCTGCAGTGTGACAGTTTATAGTGATGTCTAGCACTGGGGCATCATCCCGCAGACATGTAGCATGATGTCCCACCCAGTCACATTATCCTGCTACCAGGCCAACCAGTCCTAAAACTAACCTCTTAATGCTGAGTGCCAAGCAAGGCAGCTGTTAGTACCATTTTTGTAAGTCTTTGGTATGACTCAGCCAGGGATCAATCTAATTAATAATACTGTGTGAACTTTCTATGTTGAAGTGCAAGCTCACAGACTCAGATCTGCTATCACATAATGCACTGACAGATCTGGGTCTGTGTAGATTGTTAGTTGTAATCAGTACAACAAGCAAAGACCTTAATCTGCATATGCATTATGCTATGGTAAATCGGGATGTTTATTGTTTGCAGCTTGACTCAAGTGAGTACATACAATACCTAAAAATTATTTCCAATTCATGAAGTATCAAGATATTATGTGCCTTTTTATGGATACTTAATTTTGTGAATCAATTTTATATTATTTTAAATCCAAATTAAATTAATATTGAAGCAATATTTAACTTCCCTTGTCCATGTACAGCCCTATAAATATATTTAATAAAGATGTGATAATGCATGATAATATCATGTGATATTTTAAAGAAAAGGTGCATTGGACTCGTCGACAGTAATGTTCATTTTTCATTCTGACTCTACATTTATGATGTAGCTGAACAACATAAATCACTACCTCTCAAATAATAATGCATCTGGGGTATTTGTTGTTTTGCCATCATTAAACTTGGACAAAAGAAAAAGAAAACCTGAGTGAGTTATTATTGATCAAAGCAATATCAATACAATAAATAGACCAATTTAATGTGGTAGCCGTGGTTGAAAACTGTAATGTACCATGACATGGTGAGAATAATTGAAAATTGTATGCATGTCCATATAAGTGCTGAGGTGAGGTGGGGTGGGGCGGGACTAGAATACACAAAATTCCAGTCAAATGTATAGTTATATACAAACTGGAAAAGAAATAGCTACCTACATGTTTGATGAAAATTAATCACTGTTGTGTAATAACATTAATTATGATTTGTAAGTTGTAAGTTTCTGAAACTTGGCTGATATTTTTTTTTAAATTCTGTTTATAATCTGTTTATAAGCTTGGTTGATTATAGAGTATTATTCATAGAATAAAGGTCAGAAAAATCAGTCGCCATAATGTGACTGCAATGTGTATATATTTGAATTGATGTTATAACAGCATATATGATAGCAGAGTTCCCCAATTATTTAATTTAATTTTGATTGTAAAAGTCCTTACATCTTAATTCCAAACCACCCAAAATTCTACTATGATGCTGCCACATTCATCACTTTAATCCTTTCGATCAAGATAACTGGGCCAATTATGATCTGAGATGCTGGATCAAATACAATTAAAATAATTTTATATTTTTGAAAAGTAATTTCTGCAAGAAAAGAATTCCTGAATAAGAGTAAGAACATGCTCTGATTTATATCAATGATGTTGAATGCCAACAAAAATATAACTAAAGGTAGAAATAAAAAAATCTCTCAAAGAAACAGACACTCGACTGTCCAAAAATAATTTCCAGGAATCAAAGCTAAATATGTTTCTTGTTCTTTTCTTTAATCTTTTATTAAAATATCCTGAAAAACATCAATATCTCAAACAGGAAATTAACGTTTTTTTCCCACTAGCCACCTGTAAGTGAAATAAAAAATTCTTTGTCATTTCATTTTACCTTGAACCTGATATCATGTATTTAATGTCAGTGAACATATCCAAACGTAAAGATAAACACCCACATGCTAAGTCTGGTTGAACCTTTAATAGCCATGTACATTTTCTTGGGGTGTGGTGAAGTCCTAAAGTGGTACAGTACATGTATTATTTAGGTATATCCACAAACTAGGTTTAATAAAAATTCATTCATACTTGTTTGTGTTATTATGTTCACAAACTGATATAGCTCAAAGCTTCATTCATTACTGCTGACATTAAAATCAATGTCATGCAACTAAATAACATGTTTGGTCAAAGTTTGATCCAAGCAATGATGCATGACTTGACCTCTAGGTCAATTAGGTCTGGTTAGGTCAAGTTTTTGACACTCCATCACAAAAGTGTGGCTTCGCTTGTGGTTGGATACAAAATATTTTCATTAAATAAAATTACAGATTGCAAAAAGTTTTTTTTTTAAATTAAAATATCTGTTCAATACCACTGTTCATACAAGAAGATTAGTGATAAGATTTCCTCAATGGTGCCAAGATGGAGGTCAGATGAGTTTCATCTTCATCCAGAACCAGTTCAACACTGCTTTAGTGTTTTAGTGAAAACCTAATGTTGATACAGCCATAGTTAAATTAGCCATATACATGTAGGTGGCACTCTAGAGTTTTGTATTTTACACAGGGTTAGGTTTCATTTTTTTAAAAAGACTTTGCATACCTTAGGTGTTGTAAAAAGAACTTTTAATTCCCAGGTGATTCGTTTTCGAATGTGATTCAGGAAGCAATAAGCTATCAGCAAAGCCCAGCAAATACAAATTTCAGAACTCTTGGTTGATGGAGTTCTACTTTGTGAAGCATAATGGCAAGGTGGGGAGCATTCATGGTGATTATTTGTATATACTGCAAAAAATCAACAATATTAAGACACAAGTCATTCTGGAATGTATGACATCACCAAAAATAGCCTTTAGCATGCTGAACTTAGTTCTCTTTATTATTATTCTTTATTTTAATCGTGTTATAATACTATTAATTACTATAATTAATTGACCCAAGCTTTCGGAATGATTTTAGTGATGAAATTTGATTGAAAGACAATACTAAGCACATGCTATTGTTAGCACAACCGATTTGTGTTGGAAAGTGTTAGCATTAGACAGAGGCATTTATTATCTCTGTATTACCTGTACCTCAATAAGCTTGAAAATACTATGTCCCTCCCCCCCACCTCTCCTCTCCACTTATCCCAATGAAATGGTCAGTTCCAAATGTGATATATATTAATTTGCATATACAGACAAAGATATTTCATGGTCTAACTGCATCAGATACATTTCAAATAATGTGGCCCCAATTATAACTTATTTCATGCTAGAAAACAAAGCAACACTCCCAATTTAAGATCAATTTCAGCTAACAACCTTTCCATCCCAAAACCAAAATAAAGAACTCTTGAAGAAACATTTTCAAGATTCAGGGTCACTAATCTGGAACCTATTCCCAAAGGAAATTAGAGAAAGTACATTATAAATGCATTTAATTATAATCTAATTCAATGGATGAAAAATACATTATACAACTCAGAGTAAAAATTCACTAACCTTCCACTTTGCTGTCTCACTACTTTTTTGTACTGTATATACATAATGTATATAGTTGGCATTTTCTGTTTATTATGTCCATATATAAATATAGCTTACTATCAAAGTTGTGTGTGTGTCTATTAATATGTACAATATTATGAATGTAAATAACTGCATATAATAGAGGTCCACAAGGAGGATTAGTTTCTTGCAACTAATTATGTCTCCTTCTTGAGAAAAAGTAATTGTTAGTAGTATTAGTATTATAATAGGAACATTATTATTATAATTTTATTATTATTATTATTATTATAATAGGAACATTATTATTATTATTATAATAAGAACATTATTATTATTATTATAGGAACATTATCATCATCATCATTATTATTATTATTATTATTATCATCATTATTGTTATTATAATAAGAACATTATTATTATTATTATTATTATTATTGTTATTATAGGAACATTATTATTATTATTGTTATTGTCATCAAAAAAACAAGTCAGTTCTGACCAGGATTAGCCTAGAAAATCCAGCAGGAAGTTTGAACAGTATCATCCAGTCTCTTAGGTGATTGCCAAGATGAACACTAATTACACATGTATTACCTTCAAATGCCTTACTGAACTCTTGATAGTAGCAAAGACTCCATCTAATTAAGACTATACTTTGCCATCCAATGTATTCTAAAGATAGAAACTTCATGTATGTTTTTATCTAATGTCAAGTATGGTTGTGAACATGCGAATGTTTGCACAAAAATGTGTAATGTGATATTAGGCAATCTTAAGTCTACCAACTATTTTTCTTTTTTGTATGCAAATTAAATGCTTAAAAAAAATAAAAAGTAAATTTCTTTTATTCAGATTTGAATTTCTGATCATTTTATATTTTTATAAAAATAGCTTATTCTCGACTGGATAATATTTGTGTATTTTGATGATGTGCACTGCCCCCCAGGTGGACTTCAAGACACATTTTTTTTAAAACCAGCACTGTCTGGGAATATGGCAGGTATGCGTTTCCCAACC
Organism: Sinohyriopsis cumingii; assembly: GCA_028554795.2. Lineage (NCBI taxonomy): Eukaryota > Metazoa > Mollusca > Bivalvia > Unionida > Unionidae > Sinohyriopsis > Sinohyriopsis cumingii. The sequence goes on along the minus strand of CM068830.1, from coordinate 50,976,779 downwards.
AGGACAGTAAATTTCAGTTCTGTATTGATGTCAAAGAGAGACGGTATCCAATAAAGTTGATTTTTCACGTTGTTATTGCACTGAACAAGGAAATTATACTCATTAACAATAGGAAACTGCAGAAGCAGGAAGGATCATGGATAATGTTTGATCTAAATAAATTGCAATTGGTCGCGCTACATTTATGTCTAAATCAGGAAAATAAAACAGAAGATTGTTTTGACTGTGGCATGCTAAATAGCAAGGGGCTGAAATAATATGCTATCTTATGTCAGTTTGCAAGATTCTGATGGATGGAAAATTTGGTGTTGGTAGATACAGTTCATTTCATGTGTTAATTGTAGACAGGAATTATTAAAGAGAGATATAAAACAATGAACTTGAACAAGATTACTTCAGTTTCAGGATTATTTCTGAGCAATATAAATCAGGTTATGAGATGGAACTGTACTTTATGAATTTGGAATAGTTAACCAATTTGATTTTAATTCATTAGAAGTTAAAATTTTGTCTAATCTTAGTCAACCGTCATTTTTTGTAAAACTTGAAAGTACTATGCTAAAGTTGTGCATGCAAACAGAAATGGTATCTGTAGGAATTTTGTGTATCATTCTTGTAGTACAGTAATGTAAATCTTGACGAACTACCATACATACTCGCTTATAAGACCAGTCTAACTACAAAGTGCATAGACCCAGATATACCATCGCATAATGCATTTGGTTCTGTGCAGTTTGCTAGAAGTAATTAGTAGAACAAACACACACCCGGATCTGTTTACAAAAAAAAAAAACTAATGGGGGCAGTAGCCACAGTGACTTTGTGGTTACCATGTCAGACTCACAACTAAAAAGGTGTGGCTTCAGATCCTACCATCAGCTTTACTCCTATTCCCTCAGCACTAAATGACCTACGTGCAATACTGTGAAATACACAAAACCCAAATATTGCAAGCATGGATCAAAACAGCTGACCTTTACATCTCACATATTTATATAATACTGAACCCAGGTTCTTAATGGAAAATTGAAGTAAGAAAGTATACATTAATTCAACCCAGGACCTTAATGGAAAACTGAAGCACAAAAGTACAAATCAATTCAACCTATTTGCTTACCAGTGTGTGTTCCTCTGGTTATGCAATTCAGTAATGACTGTAAAGGTTTTACAATTCAGTAATGACAGTAAGGGTTATACAATTCAGTAATGACTGTAAGGGTTATACAATACAGTAATGACTGTAAGGGTTATACAATTCAGCAATGACTATAAAGGTCATGCAATTCAATAATGAGTGTAAGGGTTATTCAAATCAGTAATGACAATGTAAGGGTTATACAATTCAGTAATGACTAAGGGTTATACAATTCAGTAATGACAATGTAAGGGTTATACAATTCAGTAATGACTAAGGGTTTTACAATTCAATAATGACTGTAAGGATTATATTTTTCAGTAATGACTGTAAGAGTTATGGAATTCAGTAATGACGGTAAGGGTTATACAATTCAGTAATGACAATGTAAGAGTTATACAATTCAGTAATGACTGTAAGGGTTATACAATTCAGTAATGACCATAAGGGTTATACAATTCAGTGATGACAATGAAAGGGTTATCCAAATCAATAATGACTGTAAGGGTTATATTATTCAGCAATGACAATGTAAGGGTTATACAATTCAGTAATGACTGTAAGGATTATACAATTCAGTAATGACAGTAAGGGTTATACAATTCAATAATGACTAAGGATTATACAATTCAGTAATGACTATAAGGGTTATACAATTCAGTAATGACTGTAAGGATTATACAATTCAATAATGACTGTAAGGATTATACAATTCAGTAATGACAGTAAGGGTTATACAATTCAATAATGACTGTAAGAATTATACAATTCAGTAACGACTGTAAGGGTTTTACAATTCAATAATGACTGTAAGGATTATACAATTCAGTAATGACAGCAGGGGTTATACAATTCAATAATGACTGTAAGGATTATACAATTCAGTAATGACTATAAGGGTTATACAATTCAGTAATGACAGTAAGGGTTTTACAATTCAGTAGTGACAGTAAAGGTTATACAATTCAGAGATGACTGTAAGGGTTATACAATTCAGTAACGACTGTAATGGTTATACAATTCAGTAATGACAGTAAGGGTTATACAATTCAGTAACGACTGTTATGGTTATACAATTCAGTAATGACAGTAAGGGTTATACAATTCAGCAATGACTGTAATGGTTATACAATTCAGTAATGACAATGAATTGGTCATAAAATTCAATAATGACTGTAAGGGTTATATTATTCTGTAATGACAATGTAAGGGTTTTACAATTTAGTAATGACAGTAAGGGTTATACAATTCAGTAATGACAGTAAGGGTTATATAATTCAGTAACGACTGTAAAGGTTTTACAATTAAGTAATGACAATGTAAGGGTCATACAATTCAGTTATGACTAAGGGTTATACAATTCAGTAATGACTGTAAGGGTTATAAAATTCAGTAATGACTAAGGGTTATACAATTCAGTAATGACTGTAAGGGTTATACAATTCAGTAATGACTGTAAGGTTTCTATTATTCATTAATGATTGTAAAGATTATACAGTTCAGTAATGACTTTAAGGGTTATACGATTCAGTAATGACAGTAATGGTTATACAGTTCAGTAATGGATGTAAGGGTTATACAATTCAGTAATGACAAAGTGAGGGTTATACAATTCAGTAATGACTGTAAGGTTTATATTATTCAGTAATGACTGTAAGTGTTATACAATTCAGTAATGACTGTAAGTGTTATGTATATTTGATTTCATTTATGTCTGATTTAATTGTTTGTGAGTTTTAAAATCTTTTTATTTTTTAATTTCATTATATGTCAAAATAATGAAATTACACTTACTAGGAACTCGATACTTTTTCCTGAATATAGTTTGAACTTGACTGTTCATTTTTATAAAACACATAAGGCTGACCTGGTTCTCACCCTTAATTCAAAATTAGTAATAGTCACGTCATTTTTTACTTTTTTTATTTTTATTGTGGGAATAGTCAGGCTGAGAATGAAACTGTGTTGGTTACATAACCCTCCATTGGTAAATGGATTTTAGTGATGTAAAGAACTTTTTTTCGGAGTAAAATGATTGGTTTATATCAAGGTGATTCATGGACTATGTGATTTTTTTTATATGTAAACATGATCACATGATCCTCTATTTCACAATTAAGCCTTTCCAAAATTGTGCATTACTTAGTTTTAATCGCAATGCTTAGAGACAGATCTCTCAGTTGGGCTTCTAAACACTGGGATGTAAAGGTGTTTCTTTTGTTGTGTCATTTTGGGAATTACATCTGAATGTTTATTTGAATTATTTGGATTCTACAAGATTAATTCATTTCTCTGGAAATATTTTAAATGCTCATGCAGAATTCTTGAACAAAGACATTTCTTAAAAATTTTATTTGGATTTCCAACACCAGAGTGTTATTTCTCGTGTTTCTTCAAGGAACTGTAGACTTCAACACAGTACAGGATACAGCATACGTCATCGCCTTTCATCTTGGATTCTTTGTCAGGACTCGAACATGAATTCATTAGAACATTTCAATATTAGGACTTATAGAATTTTATTTGTAGATTATTCTTGGATTATTTTTGGATTTGATTCTTTAAACCGTAAGTTCTTATTTTTTCATTTTTACAGTATTTTTCCAGGGAAATAAATAATTTGTTAAATTGTTCAAAGCTTGTTGTTTTCACTCTTTCTTGTGTTACTGTTAATTCGAGCCTAAACATGTAACATAAGAGTATGGTTGTACAATTCAGTAATGACTGTAAGGTTTATATTATTCAGTAATGACTGTAAGGGTTATACAATTCAGTAATGACAGTAAGGGTCAAACAATTCAGTAATGGCTGTAAGGGTTATACAATTCAGTAATGACAATGTAAGGGTTTTGCAATTCAGTAATGACAATGTAAGGGTTATACAGTTCAGTAATGACAATTTAAGGGTTATACAATTTAGTAATGACTGTAAGGGTTTTACAATTCAGTAATGACAGTAATGGTTATACAATTCAGTAATGGCTGTAAGGGTTATACAATCTAGTAATGACAATGTAAGGATTATACAATTCAGTAATGACTGTAAGGATTATACAATTCAGTAATGACAATGTAAGGGTTATCAAATGCAGTAATGATGGTAAGGGTTATACAATTCAGTAATGACTGTAAGGGTTATACAATTCAGTAATGAATAAGGGTTATACAGTTCAGTGATGACTGTAAGGATTATACAATTCAGTAATGACAATGTAAGGGTTATAAAATTCAGTAATGACTGTAAGGGTTATACATTTCAGTAATTACTGTAAGGGTTATACAATTCAGCAATGTCTGTAAAGGTTATTCAATTCAGTAATGACAATGTAAGACATGTTGATTTCAATAATAAATTGGTTTACAATAGTAATAAATTCAAAGGCAATATTGGGTAGCTGTATTAAGTAGTATTAATAAAGAAGGCTTAGAAAGCACAGAAACGGTTATCAGGCCATAAAATTTCACTGCACAAGGCAATCTGATGTAACAGAAGTCATATTTCTTGCTCCTGTCTGGTAAAAGGATTAAAACTGGTTGATTCAGGCTTACTGTTTATGTGTTGTCGTGGTTACATAGGCAATACACACATAGTGAAGCAATGAGGTCAGTTTTTGGCTAAAGCCATAGCTATACTTGTGCTATGTACTATATATGAAGAGTGATATCTTGAAAATTGAAGATAAATGATAAAAATATCTTGAAAAATGACTAATACTGTTATTTGAAGCATGTAAATCGACACTCATAACCCCTGCAGTATTTAGGCCATTTAACAAATGTTCTGCATCCTCTATTGTACTGTGTGTGTCCCATTTAACATTAGGAACTGTTATGATTTTTATTATTATCATTATTATTATTATTATTATTATTATTGTGGTGCTTCTGATTAATCATTATCAAAAACAATAGTTTCTGTCTTTGAATATTTCTTTGATATACATGCCACTGCTATCTTTCAAATAATAATAATAATAATAATAATAATAACAACAGTACTAAAATAGATGAATATTCAAAATATCACAAGACTGCAAGGCAAAGGAAGCTTACCAGTATAGCACTGTAATGACAGTCATTTTTCAAACTTTTTTTATTCATTTATTTTATTTTTGCTGGTGTACAAATAATTATAGGCAAAACATGTTATTTATGTTCTATGGCAGCATAAATGTCAAATTTCATCAGAATACCAACGATGACAGGACACAATTTAACATTTTACAGAGGGTTATGGAATAAATGGAGGTATTAAAAGTTTCAGGCAAACCAAAATATTGCCATTTCAAGGAAGTACATCTGAAATGTTTCATATTTTTCCAACATTGACACAGATAATCAAGATTCATGCATCCCCAGACAGTTATCCATTAATGACATTTCCAAAGTTTTCAAGAATTTCCAAAAAGTTTACAAAGGGTATTTTATCTTGAATTTAACTATCTTCATGTATAACTTTGATATAGTCACAGAAAAAAAATTGGTACAAAAGTAGAAGAAAATAGAAACAAATTATTTGCTGTAGAGGGCCACTACAAGAATTTAGGAACATCACTCCATCTGGTATCTACCAGTGCTGCACGTTATTTTACCTATCCAAGTATGTCCCATTTATTTCTTTATTCAATATTGTCAGAAAATACAGAACTAACAAAAATGCTGACTTTAAATGATGATTTGGTCAGTTTTAACTTTTTATATTTTGTAAGATGAATTAAAGGAGTTGGGGAAAAAAGGCATTCTCAACAGTTTCAAGGACTTTTCAAAGAAAAAAAACAACTTTTCAAAGAGTTTCAAGGAAACCCTTTACACTTTAGGATTTTTCAAGGAAAAACAAACCATGATAATGTACCACTCAGCAGAATCAAGATATACAATGATTATTTATAATCCTGTGTAGAAAACAACAAACACCGACATGCAAGTGAATCAAGATGGCATCTAGCTGTGATAACCACTGTTAGTATAACACTGTGATCACTCTGAAACAAGTGATAATCAGAGATGCGGGAAATGTACCAAAATCTTGGATATGTGCTTGAACTAAATCAGCATTGTTTACAGTTCGATGCATGTAATGCATGAAAGACACAGGTTATTGTAAGTGTACTGTCCGATATCTCAAGTTGACAAGTTGTTTCAACAGTGGCCATTAAGTTGGAATTCACAAGATTCTGTCATGCATCAGATCCTCAAAAAAGCAATAAATGTAACAAAAAGCAAAAACAAATTCTGTGATTTGTAAAAGATGACCATAATATTTCCCAACATTCATGGGCATCCTTCAAAAAAGTTATGTGTTTACAAAAAATGGCATAAACTGCATTCACCTAAAAGACAAAAAGGGCAATAACTCTAAAAATAAATGTCACCCCATGATTTGTATAAGTATGCATCTTTCGAGTGTGTGATTGTGTGATTTGAATTTTTAACGTAGCTTGACCAATTTTTCAGTCATATTGCTATGATGTCTGCAGTGTGGCAGTTTATAGTGATGTCTAGCACTGGGGCATCATGCCGCAGACATGTGGCATGATGTCCCACCCAGTCACATTATCCTGACACCAGGCTGACCAGTCCTAACACTAACCTCTTAATGCTGAGTACCTAGCAAGGCAGCTGTTAGTACCATTTTTATGAGTCTTTGGTATGATTCAGCTAGGGTTTCGAACCCGCAACTTTCCACATCCAAGGTGGACATTCTAACCACCTGGCCATCAGCTCAGTCTGTATCATTAGATGACATATCAAACTTTTACAAGCTTCATGGCAATCCATTCAAAATGTCATGCTATTTGCATTCTTCACAATCTGCAATCATCAAAAATCAGAAAGGGCAATAATTCTTTAAAAAAATTGCTGGAACATCTTCTGGTCATAACCATAATATTTAGTACGTTTCATGGCAGTCCATCAAAAACTGCATGACTTGTTGCGCCAACTAGATTCTGTACTGGACAGACAGTCAAATAGACACACAAACATGGAGCAAGGGAAATAAAAATAAATATACATTTTCCAGATTTGACTATTTAAATGTATACAAAAGGACCAAACAAATTTGTTGGTATCAACTAATCCAGGTTTCCTGTACTTTATTAGTCATAATGACAAGGTGGACTTGAAAGGCAAATTAAGATTTTTGTTGATCTTCAAGTAAACACATTACACATACTAAATCAGCTGCTAATTATATAATCTCTGTCTGCAATCTACAGCCTCCTGCTTATTCATCTGTCTGCAATCTACAGCCTCCTGCTTACTCATCTGTTTGCTGAGAAAGCTAATAAGTGAAGTATTTGTACTCTGTGTTGTCTTCCCACTTCAGAAAGTAATGATTGCTCATCCTACATTCTCATGGTAGCAGACAAACACATAAAAAACCACACCAAAAAAAGAAAAAAGTTGCTAAAACAGTAAAACCTTTTTTGAGAGACCACTGCTATGAGAGACTACCTTTCTTGAGGGACCAGGTTCTCCATTAACAGATTTACTGATTATATAGTGTTATGACCTGTCTTGAAAGACCACCTGTCATGAGAGACCATTATGTTTTGCCAGAATAAAAAAAATTCATAATCATTATATTTTATATAACGGCTATTAAAATCTTTTTGCTATCATGAAAAAATCGCTATCATATTAACGGGATAGTTACGTTGGTGAAGCATCTGCCTTGTAATCAGTGGGTTGCAAGTTTGAACCCCAGTGTAGCCGTGTTAAATAAAGATTATTATATTATATTCATGTATTATGAATACCATGCTAATTATTTTAATCTGTTTGAACATTTCACCAAACTTCTGTCAAAGTGTTATAGATATTTTTGGCATCCAAATAATCAAAATATTGCTCCTACTGACAGGCATACAAAGAGGTCCATATTTTCTTAACCAAGCATAACAAAAAATTAGCAAATTAAAAAGCCTTCCATAAATGATTGTATGATGATGACTGTATGTGGATAATCAACACTTCCTTCATCAGGGCTACAGTTAAGAATAGTCAATCAGTGGGGAATCAATGACCTATTTAAACTGTTTCAAATACTATTATTAGCTCTCATAATGCTGCACTTGTTAAAAAGGTCAAGTTAATTCAGGAAACAAAAGATCTGTAGTCTAGGCAGTCATGTCGGATGCTAAAAATAGGATACACATTTACATGTATGTCAGGACAATTACTTTGTTTTATGACCTTAAATAGTCTTTCATAAGCAGATGTAGATATGTAAGGTCTATGCTGGTGCATAAATATATATATAGAATCACTGCCTGTGGCAAAATTTCTTATAATAGGGTTTCCTGATTATGTTCCATCAGACAGACAGCATTATGTCCTTACATGGACCTAGAAAGACTCTCATAAAAAAAAGTGTTTCGCTCTAAATAATTTATCTCTGTGACATCTAATAATAATAATAATAATAATAATAATAATAATAATAATATTATTATTATTATTGATATTGTTCTTTTTGTTGTTGTTGTTATTATTATTATTAGTAGTAGTAGTATTACAAAACATATGGGACTAGTATTATACATGGAGAAAAATCAGCAATACTTAAAAGAATGATTTAAGGCACAGTAGCACAAGAAAGCTATTTAGTGCCAAGACAACTGGAGTAATATGCCCAGTCCAGCGACACACCCCAGCAGCAAACCCAGGCTAATCCGATGGTAAGATTAAAACCAGCACCCTTTCAGTTTTGAGTCTGGTCCACTAGCCACTGAATAAAACACTAATGTACATAATTTCACACTGGAATTGAAAGAAATATTGTAAGAAGGTACACTATCGACTGATGTTCAAAGTATATCAGCACATTATGACTATTTAACATTGGCCAAGGTAATTGGAGCAAAGTGTTGTGTCCAGAGCCACACAACAGCAGCCGATCATGGCATGATTCAAATCCAAGCCAAGAACTCAGGGTCGCTTCCCTTTACATTATTTGAGCTTCGGCAATTAGGTTGATGGAATTTCAGAATAGTTGTAAATGATGACAACTGTTGTCGGATTTGAGAATTATTGCCAATATCAAAAATTGCTAATATAAAGCACCAGAGAACCTCATGTGAATCTAATATGGACATGCTTGTGTGCATTTTTACATGTAAATTCAGTCAAAAAAATTGAAAGGCTTACATGAGATTTATAGGGATAAAATTTGCTCATTTGAGCAAACTTTCTCATGTGAGCTTATTTAGTTCTGAAAGAGTCAAACTGTACTCAAGTAAGCAAGTTTTAAACTCTAAACCAAAAGAAGAAAAATAACTAAAAGGGGATGGGGGATTCCCACATACAAATTATCAGGAGATTGCCAACTTATAATATTGTAAATGTTGACATAAAGTTTTCACAATGGTCTTTTGGCAGTTCATACTGAGCATGCCCAGTACATGAGTCTCAATGAACTTTCAGACTTAGAATTTTCTGGCTAACATTTACTGTTATTAAAATCTAGAATGAGATCTCATCTGCGCCTTTTGTTTCACGAACTTCCACATGTTAGCTCAGCCTGAGTCTGAGATAGAGTTTTTATTTTCAACCAATCAAAAGTGACATTACAAAAGTAATGGATGAGACTCAAATTTCGAAGTTGTCCGTTCTTTAGGCCAGATTTTAATATTCAAGCACTGATTTGAGATGCATTTAAACCTGTACAAAGACTACCCATGGTACCATTAAATTCAGTCCTTAATAGAGAGGTGATCTTTATAAAAAGTAAATTTTGTATGACCATTCAGAAAAGGGTTCATACAATGCAAATATTTATGAACATGCATGTGTATGGAGGTGCCAGCTAATGGAAGGCTTCAATATACATGCTCACCTGGGCACAAAAAGGGATAGAAATTCAGTACAGAGTTGTCCCAACACCAGTGTACAGAGTTATAGAATTCACCTGGTTCAGTATTTACCTTGAGGCTATGCTAGTGAAATCAGGTCATGCTGTTAACCTAAATCTACTGCAATACATGTATAAAATAATACACAAACAGTGTGTGTTGCCTACATGAATCGAAGTCAAAAGATGAAGAAGAAAAGAAAACAGTTAAGTAAAAAATGAACTCTGGAAAAATGAACATAATAAACATTGGGAACCTCATTCAAACAGCTGATTCTGCCTCCTTCAAAAATGTGGTGTGGTTTGTTATATCAAATGCAATGACTGTAGAAATATTGCATCAGGGAAACATGCAGAGTGTTAGAAACCAGGGATAGGGAACACATTAGTAGAGAGTTGTTGGTCATATACGAACACGTCCTATAACAATATGGGACATTCCATCATCCCCAATCAAGCCAAGGTGATCACATCCAAGGGCCCAATCATACAAATGATACTTGTAAAAAATGGTACTAGCAGCTGCCTGACTTGGTGCTCAACATTAAGAGGTTAGTGTTAGGACTGATCAGCCTGGTGTCAGGATAATGTAACTGGATAGGACATGATGCTACATGTCTGAGGCTGAGGCTGATGCCCCAGTGTAACATCATTATAAACTGCCACTCTGTACACATCGTGGAGATATGACTGAAAAATTGTTACAGCTATGTTAAAATTCCAAATCAAACACACACACACACACACACACACACACACACACATCAAAATGAAACCCCTTAAAAACCCACCATAACTTATTTTTGAGGGGTTAGGGGTTTACTGAGTATATTTTTAGATGTGAATAAATGTCATTTTCTGAGCATTTATGTGATGAGAGAGAAACTGTGAGAACATGTAATTTTTAGAGAACATCAGAATACAAATTTTGTGTACAAATTATATGCACAAATTAGGAAACTTTTTGTTTTAATGAAAAATTAGCCGAAGAACATGTTCCTTCCAAAAATTACATTATGTCACATGAATACAGTTTTTCCACAATGAAATACAGTCCTCATCACAAGAAAATCAACTGAGTGAATTTGAATTTTAGAATATTGTTTGTCTGTCTCCATCAGCAAAGCATCAAAAGCATGATGACATGCCTTGTTAATAAAGTTCTGATATTTAATTAAAAAACAAACAACAAAAAAACGTTAAATTGATTAAAATGCAAGTGAATAGCATCAATCACAGTTCAATAAAAAGCATAATCTTTCTTATCGGTAAATGGTTTACTTACAAGCATTTTGTTATTAATAGTTTTTGTCTTAAAAGCGGGCTCTTTTTCAAAGTGCAAAGACTTTGGATTGGATTTTTGTCAGTCAAAATCTGCGTAGAGCATGTCTGAAGCATTGTTTTAACCTTGTGTGCCATTGGAACATTTTCCAAGTCTTTCGTTCTCAGATACCTACTTCGGTACATGTGCTCTCTATCCACAATTAGTCATGAATATAACAGCACAAATACATTTCCAAGTTTCAAGCAAGTTTCGAGGAGGTAGCGGTAGCATAACCTTGAAATCTGGTACTGACTTTTGGTTCGGTATTTGGAGTTGAAGTTTTTCAGTTTCCTGGAAAGAAACTGAGATTAAACAAAGAAAAGATTCTGGACTCACAAAATATTTCAGTCTTGAGCAGATTCTGGCAGAACGAGTGTTTGGTTTTTAAGGGGTTTCATTGCATTTGGTTGGGTTCACACATTTTGAAATAAACTTGTTACCTTTAGTTGAGTAATCAATGCTACCATTACCAAGCTGTAACAAGAAAAAATGCCCTCGCTGCCCAAACTAACATTGACTCTTTGTTGTCAATGAGCCAGGCATTCATGGAAAAAATGAGTTTAGTTTTCAAAGTGACAACCACAAGAACAGGAGAAGTTATTTGCAAAATGAACAGAAAAAGTCAGCTTTAAAAAAAAACCTTTAATTATGTGTCAATTTCATTAGAATAATAATCAAGAAATCTGTAAAATATGAGCCATATTATTTATTATTATTATTTTTTTTTTATTTTATAAACAATGATAGCTTATAAAATTGTATCCTTGACCGAAATGAGGAGTTGTGTGAGGAAGCAGTCCACATTACATTCATGTCCAACAAAAAGCCAGTAAGGCAAACTACTTTGCAGTGGGCTCTTCCCAACCAAACCAGGTATTAACTGTAGTTGAGAAAATTACATACACCAATAACCTTGACCCTAATGGTCATGATATGGAGTGACAGATTTGACATACAGTCATACCAGTAATCCTGGAACAATTATAGCTGCTTGTAAGAGTCTTTCTAACTCATCTGAATGTTTTAATTGTCTGACTCAGCTTTATCAAGTAGCAACATGAAACCTAATGAGAATATTATTGCATACACCACTTACACGACTATGTTTTAAATGAGTTCGCAGGCATTTTGTTTGATTAGAATCTCAATGAGAGAGATTATCCTGCACGTCATAAGTGTACTCAAGCATAGGATGGATAAATATACATGTAATATAAATTTTGTTAAGAGCTGACCAAGATGGTGTGCCCTTGACTAATGTTTCTTTCCGGATGTGATGAGGCTATTTATATCTTCAGTACATTTAGAACTAAGGGTTACATGAAGATTTTTCTATGTTAATTAATCAAGTTCTTTAATTATATTGCTTTTTTGAAAAGAGAAAAACAATTTATGGAAATGTATTCTCTAGATTAAATTGAACTAACCGATCCAAGGACCATTTGTGAAGCTGACTGGGATCTTGATTGACAGGAGTGTATACTCAATGTTCATCAATAAATCATGTCTATAACTTATACAAAAATTATCAGTGAATAATTTGTGAAATTTTCAGCAATACCATTTAAATAAACTACATCTAACACGTGCCCCAATATATAGCTTTGCAAAACACTTGCACTGATTGATATAAAATACATCTAAAACTTGCCCCAACATAGCGTCTTGTTTAACACTTGCATTATCTGATATAAAATACGTCTAAAACTTGCACCAAACATGGCATCTTACTGGACACTTGCATTAATTGATATAAAATACGTCTAAAACTTGCACCAAACACAGCGTTTTGCTGGACACTTGCATTAATTGATATAAGATACGTCTAAAACTTGCACCAAACATAGCATCTTGCTGGATACTTGCATTAATTAATATAAAATACATCTAAAACTTGCTGCAGCATAGTTTCTTGCTGAATGCGGGCATGAACAGATTTCAATTCACATTAAAAGATACATGTTTTTTCTCATTAAGATAATTAGTAAACCAATCAAGCAAGTTACCTCTAATGCTTAGCTCTTAGGGTTATAAATGAGAACTTTATGCTGGACTCTACTGTTTAAAATGTCCCACAACCATAGATTTCATCAAGAACTTTGCAAACATTATGGTACAATTGTATCAATTGATGAATTGACGACGATGAAACCACTGACACTTATAAATACATTAACAGGATAACTGCTTGCTATTTTAATAAGTAATAGTATATTTACATGTATCATGTACTTCACTATAAGGTGGTCTCATTAAAAGGTGATCACACTATTAGGTGGTATGACTACCGTGCAGTGAGTACTGGATCCGTAATCAAATAAAAAATACTGATCAAGCAAACTGTATCAATATCTCTGAATTGACATCAAACAATAAATCATAACATTCAGCGTGATCAACTTATTTCATGAATTTTTTTTCTCCAAAATTGTAGTAATTAGCTCATATTAGCAGGATATCATTTATGCAAATTTTACGAGTGACTAAATGTCAATTACCAGGACCCTGAATCAAGCATTTGTAATGCGAAAGATGATTTTGTCAGTTCGGTTTTCTCACTCAATTTGCCAAACATTCCTATCATAAGCTTTGTTTAAAATTATCTATGCAAGAATCATACTGATAACCCTCCTGGACTGAAGATCAAGAGGTTTGAATCCTACCATCAGATCAACTGACTTCTGTGGTGTGTCCTGGGATAAGGCTCTTTATACCAGTTGCCTCTGGATCAGCATTATAAAATCCACTCATGTTGTGCTGTAAAACACCAAAAACACTAAGTTATTGTATACCTTGTAAAACACCAAAAACAATCACACTGTCAGTGCATACTTTCTTCTGTGACTGAAAATATTTGCATAAAACTCAACTGCACAAGTTTACAAAATTGCACCCCATTTATTTTTAAATTTTTGTAATTCTTTGCATATGAAAACAAAATCCTGCAAACTTTGGGAGTCCTTCATGATACCTGCTGATGTGAATGGAAAAGGTCCTGTACAAACATCAATTATTGTGACCCATAAAAAACATGAACTTTGTCCAAATAATTACTTGTCAGACAGCTATTATTCAATGCTTTGTGCAACACATTCTTTGTCCATATAATAAGAGTCCAGAAAAGTGATGTCAATCTGTGCAAATTTTTACAGATAATTAGGTAACTGTGACAATGGACACCATAAAACTTTTGTGAAAACTAATCTTCTAGAACTATACTGTGGCAATGACATGGGGTTTTCACTAAAATAAGGTCATCACTCTGACACTGATTCCAAGTTCACGGACTTCATTTTATTTTATCGAGTGTCTTAGTGAAAATGATGATAACAATGTATTTATGGATTTTTTTTTAGTAAACAGAGTTTGTGTACTTATCTGAATTAAAAGAATGCTATAAATAATTTTAGTTAAATAAAATTTTCTTTGAAAACAGTATTTATTTCGGAATTTGTCTGGTAATTAAAGTAAGTCCTGATGGTACCAAAAATAACTTCAGCTCAAGGTCAAAGGTCGTGACAAGATCGTTTTAACTCAGTCATAAAGAAAATATTTTTGTTACCAAATTTGGCAGGTTGAAATTTCTTCAGAATATCTGAGACGATTTCAATACCCAATAACTAGAAAGAATAAAGGACAGATAAAATGGACGTCTATGTTCGATTCCTTCAAATTCCTTTGGTCACTGCAGCATCAGGCCTTCAAGACCCTTGCTGTGTATAAGAATTTTTATATGCTATCCCCCCACCTTATGACTTCTTTATGACCCCTTCCCCCCCACAACCACTCAACCATCTCTTTCAAGAATATGAGCTCACCACATGTCAAAGTAGTTAATTTTTATAAAATGTTGCCAAATCAATGTAACTAATTACATAAGAAAGCAAGTATTTTGTTCCAGTTCATGAGAAAAATTATCTTGGAGTACCATATAACACTACAAAAGGATTAGTTCCTTTGGTTGTTAACATTACCTCTCTGTATAGTGATCTTGTTGAAAATCAGACATTTTAAACTTACAGACACAATGACTGAAGCTTAACACCTGATTAAGCACCCGTCAATCTTAACTGGCTGTACAGGTAAAACTAATTAGTTTGCTATTCACTACACCATGAGATTAACCAACAGGTCATGGTGTGAAGATTTATCAAAATAATAAAAGACTGGTCAAAAATGTCAATCAATCAGGTATTCAATAATGATTTCAATAATCAATTTTAAATTACAAAAGTTGTCTTTTTCCAATCTTTTTTCCTTCACCTTAAATTTAACATTATTACAGACCATCCCAAACAAAGACTTTCATTGGTCATCAGACACCAGTATTAGCGGGGCCCCAAGTGGCCGAGTGGTCTAAAGCGCTCTCCGTTACGGATCACTGCCATCTCACCGCTGCCTGCGGTGGTTCGAGTCTCGGATTCAGCCAATGTGGGCATGTGAGAAAGCTTGCCAGTAGCTTCTCGTGGGTCGGTGGTTCTTTCCGGGGTTTTCCCAGGTTCTTCCTCCACCATTAATACTGGCCGCCATGTATAGCCTATCGTGTGCTGAAATATGGCGTTAAACCCCACAACAACAACAACAACCAGTTTTAGCTGGTATGTTTTTTTTTTAAGACAACTTGACAAGTGTCAATTCCATGAAGGCAGCAACACAGAGCAATGCTACCATGTATGACAAAATTAAATTTCCCAAGAAAATTGTTGGAAAAAGAAAGAAAAAACTTGGCTAGTTCAGATGAAATAATCATCTATCTTTAAATTTTAACTGATTCCTATGGCTGCCAATACATCTTTTTTCACATCTTTTCTTCTGTGGTTAGGTTACTGACTTTCAAATGACTGGCAAGTTTTGAGCTTTGACCTTTAAAACAGTCCACAAATGGTTCAGGTCCCTAAATTCCTGCCTATCTGGAATCAACATAAAAGAAGGCAGGTTCAAATTATATCATAAGATCAATTCCGAGGATGGTTACCATGGCTTGTACATGGACAAGACACTTCTTGCTCCAAATGCCTAAATACTAAACAACTTGTGTTGCTGTAAAACAATAAATCAAACAAATACCAGTCTAGTGTTTGTACTGCAACATACATTGCTTGGCTTGAATGAGAATGAATCCATATCAATAATAGCCTTAAATCACTTTGTCTACAGAAGAGCTTATGGTCCATTATAAAGTCAAATAAGGTCAAATAAGGTAACACGCATCTGCATGTATAATGATAGACCAGTTTTACTGTATTGCTCCCAATAAAATTCATGTGGACTTTAGGCAGGTAGGTGGGTGGGTTCGGTATGTATGTATGTATGAACATACATATAAATGTGTGTGTGTGTGTGTGTGTGTGTGTGTGTGTGTGTGTGTGTATTTTAATGGCACATCAGTACAATAATGATTACAGGTATACGGTGCTGATAAAATAGGAAGTTCTAAAAATGTAAATATAAAGAATTCCACAAATGACTTCAGGGAGAGAAACCCTTAAAAAATACAAACACAAATTAAAATAAGATAAAAAATTAAAATAAATTAAAACAAGATACATGATAAAAATGTAAATACAAAGAATGCAATAGTTTGAAAGAAACACAAATAATGAGGCACTGCAACATTATTAATGATATTAAAATTTAGTAACATGCATCTACATGGCAGCCAGTATTGATGTTGAAGGAAGAACCCAGGAGAACCCTGGTAAGAACCACTGACCCTCAAGAAGCTACTGGCAAGTTTTCTCACATACCAACAGTGGCAGAACCAGAGACTTGAACCCACAAAGACAGAAGTGAGTTGGCAGTGGTTTGTAAAGGTGAACATTTTAGACCACTCTGCCAAACAGGGCACCTATATGAAACCTAACAATTAGGGGTAAAATTTGATACTTATTATATTTTGATTCTTGCATTTTTTCCATTGATTTCACTATGTAATTCCTGAAATGTTAATTTTTTCCCCTAAAACAGGAAAAAAATGTGTGGTGACCCTGACATTTTTAAACTGTGGACTCTGATTAAACCCCCAGTCCAAAATGAGGAATTGTGAGTGAATATTTTATTGGAAGAAATATGGTAGTGTCTGTCACTGACTGAGTCAAGTACAATTCATACATGTGTATACTACACACAACATGCAAGATTAACTTGTAGTGTTTATAAAATGAATTAACCTGTCCACAGTTCCATCCAAAGTCCAGCTATCATAGTCCATCAGCAACATGCAAGGCTGGAAAATCTATACAGCAAATATGGTATATAGTTGCTAATTTATAAGACAAGCCAAAACTGCAAGCTGTACATGTCCAGATCCAGGTCTGCCCTTAGCACACTGCACTAACACAGTGGGTCAATGCAGTTTGTTAGGAGTAATCAGTAGAACAAACATGGACCCTGACCAGCTGACACAATTTTGCTATGGCAGGTATGGGTTTATGAAGTCTGCATCTGGTCTCACCTTTTGAGTTTGTTATCATTACTCCTTCTAAAATAATTGAAGGATTCCCATGAAACTTTACACACATATTCATCCCAAGGTCTAGTTGGTCTTAAATAAAGATTGTGATGCTTTGACATCCAAAATGGCCACTATGGTGGCCATCTTAAAAATCCTGTTATTGCTACTCCTCCTGAATAGATGGTCACATCAACATAGAAATTTTACTAAGATTTTTTTAATAAAAATTCAGATGGTTTTCTAGATGAAAATGGCACCAATCTGACATGCAATATGGCTACCACAAAAGCCATCTTGAGAATCTTGCTACAAGTACTCCTCCTGAATGGATGGTTGATCAACATCAAAATGACTTGTATGTCTGTTTGGTCCTAAATGAAAATGGTGCCAAATTATGAGATTGCACTTCAATGTTTCGAAATTTCCAGAACGCAACTGAATGTTTGGAAATTATAAGACTGCAATTCAATTTTTGGAAGTACAAGGTTGGTTGTAAAAGTAAACAACATACCAAAATCCCCAGAATGACAAAAATACTTTAACCAAAAATAATATATATATATATATATATATATATATATATATATATATATATATATATATATATATATATATATATATATATATATATATACACACACCATGATATAAAAGATCAAATGAAAAGATGCTGTAAACAAGGCACACAATAGAAAGATAAAGGCCAGATACCCAAATAAATCTAACAAAAAACTGACTTTCATCATGGCCATCACATCAGTCTCATTGAAACGCTTATTATCATTATTCCCTCTGAATGGATGGTCATATTAGCATGAGGTTTTTTAGATGTCAAGTTGAAAGTGGTGTCAGCCTGGTATCTTATATGGCCACCATGGAAACACTCTTGCAAATCTTATTATGGCTACTCCTCCTTAACAGAAAGCCATAATGACATGGGGTTTTCACCAGAAGACATATTATGGTGTCTTTTGGTCTTACATGAAAATCATTCTGGTTTGAAGTCAAATGTAGTAGCCACAGTGAATGATGTGGTGTTCTCACTAGAAGACATCTTATGGTGTCTTGTTGGTCTTACATGAAAATCATTCTGGTTTGAAGTCTAATGTTGTTGTTGTTGTTGTAGGGTTTAACGCCATTTTTCAGCACAAGATAGGATATACATGGCGGCCAGTATAATTGGTGGAGGTATAACCCTGGAAAACCCCGGGAATAACCACCGACCCATGAGAAGCTACTGAAGTATAATGTAGTAGCCACAGTGAATGATATGGTGTTCTCAACAGAAGACATCTGTGGTGTCTTGTTGGTCTTACATGAAAATCATTCTGGTTTGAAGTCTAATGTAGTAGCCACAGTAACAGCTTGAAAATCTTGTTATCACTATTCCTCTAGAAAAGAAAGTCATACAGACATGGTCTTCTCACCAGAAAACATCTTATGATTTCTTGTTATTCCTAAATAAACATGTTGCTGATCATGGTGTCTAATATGACTGCCACAATGTCTGGCCTGATAATTTTGTAACTATCACAACTTCTGCCATATCAACATGGACTGTTTCATTAAAAGATTTTTTATAAGGTTTTGTTGAAAATAAATTAAAATGAGGTCCAATATATGGCTATAATGAAAAATCATGCTTTTGCTACTCTTAAAAGGAAATTCATTTTGACATGGGTTTTGCATCAGATGAGTTGATATTGTGTTTGCTCCTCAAAGAAATAACTAAACCTCAATATGGCTCCCTAGTGGACATCTTGAAAATGTTATATCTACTTCTCCCAAATGGATGTCTATATTAACATGGGGTTTTCACCAAAAGACTTCTTATGATACCTAGTTGGTCCTAAATGAAAACAGTGCCATTCATACATCCAATTATGGCTGCTATGAAGGCTGTCTTGAAAATCGTCTTGTCACTACTCCCCATGAATAGATGATCATTATGACATGGTTTATTTGTACCAAAAGACTTGTAATAAAGTAAAATTTTGTCCTAAATCAAAAAGGTAATAATCTAACATTCAATATGTCAACCACAGCAACTAATTTGAAAATTTTGTTATTGCTTAAGAATTTCAGAGATGGTTGGAACACTCAGCTGTTTGACTTTAGTACAGTTTTACAGAGAGTCAAAAATATTTATTTGAATACATTACTCTGGTTTACTCATGCCTAAAGCTCTGCTCCAATTTAAATATCAGTCTACCCAAACTAAACACTTTTTATTTACTCTGCTCCAATTTGAATATCAGTCAACCCAAACCAAATGCTTTTCATTTACTCTGCTCCAAGTTGGATACCAATCTACCCAAACTAAACGCTTTTCATTTACTCTGCTCCAATTTAAATATCAGTCTACCCAAACTAAACACTTTTCATTTACTCTGTTCCAATTTAAATACCAATCTACCCAAACTAAACGCTTTTTATTTACTCTTCTCCAACTTGGATACCAGTCTACCCAAACTAAAGGCTTTTCATTTCATACAGTAGATCAAAGGGTTTAATTTTATCAATGGTACATTACAGTGATAAAGTTTGTCAAATATATCATATCAATTCAGGTCAAATATGAGAACAGTTCTGGTTTTCACTTGAACACAAAAGAAGTTCAAATCCACAGTGATCAATAAACAACATGAAAATTCATATCAATATTATAGAGAACATAAAATACACACAAAAAAACCAAGCTGGCTTTAGATAAAAGATAACACATTTGAACCAGTCTGGATGAAAAATGATTTTTATTATTTCAGTCACCTCAAGCCTCTTTTCATCTAAATTTAAGTGCAAATTACAATAAATAATGTGTTTAACAATTTGCAAGAGCTTATTCACTTAAATCATAACCCAGGTACCTTGTCACTGAATAGAAACCAAAGTACCTTGTTACTCAATAGAAACCAAAGTACCTGGTCGCTCAACAGAAAGCCACTTAGTATACCTGAATACCCACATTACAATGTGGATATGGTATATCACTGGTATTATTTTGGTAAAGTTTTTGTTTCTTTACTGCTACTTTATTTATTTTACTTGATTTAAGCAATTATCTAAGGAAAAATGAAAAATGGTTTCACACTATTAAACATTTTCTTTTTTTATATTGACTGTTATGCCAGTCTAGTTAGAGCATACTGCCTTGTTAGGGCATACATATTATGAGTTACTTTATATGGCTACCATGAACAGTGTTATAATGAGGGTACACTACAGTTATACAAACTATTGCATCTTGCCACTTGGAATGTACTACTCATTATAACACACTGGAAGCCATGGAGCAGTGGTTTTTGACCTGCAACTAAGTTTTTAACCGATGGGTTGTGTCCAAAAACTGGGTTGCCTATGATGTTGTTTTGAGTAGGTTACCAAGATCAACCTTAATACATGTAATTTTAAACTTCCTACACAGGTGATTCTGTAGCATTTGATAGGTGGCAAGGCAGCCACCTCAAACTTAATTTGGGTCGCCGCCCATAGAGGTTAAGAACCCAGGCATGTGAATCTACCGGCAGCGAGGCCAAAAATACCTTTTAAAGGCTGTCAACTGCACATACCATTTTATAGTTGAAATCTAATGCTTTTAAAAAGTATGTGATTCTTTTTGAAAGTTTCATTAAAAAGCCCAAAAGTTCTATCAGCACATTAGAGAAACCAGCCAGAACTATTAGAGCTACCTACGTGATGGTGCTTGGCAGATCCATTGTTAAGAACAATTGACATGTGAATACAAGCTGTTAATTACTGCTGGAATATGGGGAGTTTAAGGCGAAATCCAGGATGTCTTTTGAGGTGTTATAAGAAGTAAAGAAATAAAAGGCAATCAGGATGTCTTCTGAACCTTTGATGACAATCAGCTGACCATAGCTGAAAGGGAGATAAGATGGAAAGACACTGTAAGTATTCTGATTTTCTGTCATGCTTAATTGCTATTTAATTGTTCAAGATATTTTTAAGAGGACTATTTAAAGGAATATCTTGCATTTTTTGTTCGACTCATGGCAAAATCCAGAACCGTGTGCTTTCTCTCAATGTCTTAGAAACCACCGGCTAAGAAATATTACAAGTTCAACGGTGAACAGATATCATGTGCAGGCGAGTAGCAAAGATCCTGAGTTTGCAATGTGGTTTTTTTGTATTTCAAGCACATAAATTCAGTTCAATTCCTAAATAAAAATGTATCATTTAACAATATATTACAAGATAATTAATTGTAAAGTTAGGATAAATTATTCATAAAAGCATAATTCTGAATGTATTTTTCATTGCTTGTTTTGAGTCTAAATCAATCTTTTAAAAATTTACAGTGTTGTAAACTGTCAACAGATCTTTGAATATGAGCCATGAAGAGAAAGAAGTCCTTGAAGATGAGATTGGGAAATACATCTTAAGTCTAAGTGAGGGACTTTCTCCATGGGGAAAACAAAACTTGGATGACTATTGGAGGGCAGTCAGCCCAGCAACGGGAAACTGAAGTTAGAAGTTCTGTACAGGCTGAGCAGTTGTCCTGTAATTTACAAAATTCTAATGCTGATAGAGAGAGGATATTCACCATTATAAGCAAAATACAAAGTGATTCAGGAGAAATTGGGACCAGAGATTATTGAGAGCCTGTTATGTGTGAAGCTTAATCACAGTGAATGTCATCAGTGGTCACTAGACAGTAATCTTGTGAAAGAAACTAAAAAGGCTATTAGGTGCTATTGAAAAATCTTTGCAATGAACCAAAACATAAACAACTCTTCCTTCTGCATTAATTGACAATATATTGCCTTGTATTAAATATTGTAACAACAGAACCTAAATCCAATTTAAGTTCAAAATAGGCACTTATTTATTTCCAATCCCCTTGAAGAAAATATAATTTATGCAAATAAAACTATCTATTGGCTTAGAAGCCAATCTACTGATCAAAATTTTTAAATCTACTTGTTTGAGATCCCAGTTCTGTCACATAGATGAGAACCGCTGCCAAAGAGTACACGGCTTTATAATAAAAACATAATACAATATAGCAACTACCACCTAATGAAATAGGGCCCATCACCATACTCATCATAACTGTGTTATA
Organism: Sinohyriopsis cumingii; assembly: GCA_028554795.2. Taxonomy (NCBI): domain Eukaryota; kingdom Metazoa; phylum Mollusca; class Bivalvia; order Unionida; family Unionidae; genus Sinohyriopsis; species Sinohyriopsis cumingii. The sequence continues at coordinate 50,953,929 of CM068830.1, read as the reverse complement.
ACAGTATATAACAGTAACTGTGTTATAAGGAAGGGCCTTATAGTGAGTCAGTGCTGTACTGACCAAAACACTTGCCAGTATGTTAAATAATAAGATGAAATTACTGAATTCACAATTATTCAATAATGTTTAAATATAAACACTAAGAAAAGATGCCATTTCTCCCAACTTTTCTATCACATTGTCTAACAATGTATCTACTAAATATATGTATTAGTCTGTATAATTGTGTCAGTTATCTGAAGAACCACATATGCAGATAAAGTCCAGGTCTCCTCATGCATCAAGAAAAACTGATGTTTTATTGTATTATTAAGACAATCAAACAAAGTCTCCTGCTGTGTCAAGACAACTGATGTTTTATTGTATAATTATGACAATCAGACAAAGTCTCCTGCTGTGTCAAGACAACTGATGTTTTATTGTATAATTATGACAAAGTCTCCTGATGTGTCAAGACAACAGTTTTTTTTATATAATTATGTCAATCAGAGTCCCCTGATGTTTCAAGACAACAGATATTTTATTGTATAATTATGACAATCAGACAAAGTCTCCTGATGTGTCAAGACGACTGATGTTTTATCGTTTAATTATGACAACCACATATGCAGGTGAAGTTCCTGTCTCCTGATGTTTCAAGGCAAGATTTTTTTTATATAATTATGTCAATCAAAGTCCCCTGATGTTTCAAGACAACAGATATTTTATTGTATAATTATGACAATCAGACAAAGTCTCCTGATGTTTCAAGACATCTGATATTTTATGGCGCTTGTACTTTTTACCTCTGTAAGCATCACCAGCAGTGATCAGTTTCTAAAAATAGCCATTTGGACAAGGAAAACTAGCGTAATAGCATTCCGTGTTCTTTTCTGTGATATTGTTCTTAATATTGTTGTTGATGAAAACCATGTACCTGGCGTTAAATTTGTTCATCTGATATAGATGCGCATTCCAATATTAAGTTACACTGGCGCTTAAGTCTGCAGGCTGTATAAATCACATAATCAAATTTGATAATCTTTCAAGAACAGTATAATACACAAATGGCTTGCATTCTATCACTGATAGACAGCTAGGCCATAGAGAGCGATCACAGGCCCTGGGGCCCAGTTCTTGTTCAAGTAAACTTTTTCTTTTATAAAATTAAGAAGTACTGTAATTGGCCCAGGCCCAGGCCTTGGGGATATATCCCCAGTTGCCCCTCCCTCTTATATGTGATTTTTGTTTTAACATATAAATAGTGAGGAATGTATGTAGGAAAGTGACAATTTCTTATATTTTGTTTGGCGCATAAAATTACACTTTGCTAAACTGATATGATATTATGCATGTAGAATCTAGAAATGTTGCATATATATTCCATGCATTATATATTCCATTTAAAAACGATGTATCAATGTTTGTTTGTTTCAGAGTTTTTTTTTGTATTATGCATAAATGATTATATTAACGTTTACTGATTCTGATGCGTTAATTGGTAACAAAGTTAAGAAAAGAGGAGAGAAAATGTACATGTTTATTTCCATGTCTGTTTTACAAACAAATAATGATTTTGAATGACAGTTTAGAACATATAAGAATGCATTATGTTCATTAGAGTTATGGTGTTGAAAAGAACAGCACTGGTTGATTATATTTATACTACATGGATATTACATTTCTTTAATTAAAATATATATTGTTGTATTTTGTTGCACAAGTATAATGTATGCCTGTATTGATGGAAACACCAATACAAAAACTGCTGTCACTACTGACGACAGCCACCCTTAAATTGATACATATTTTACACACAAAAACTAACTGAAAGAGAAACAAAGTATATATAAATGAATATAATTTATTTCAACACATTCATTTCGGACACACACACACACACACATTAGAGTTGAATATATCAAAACATTACATAGTGAGGGAAATAAAAATAAAAACAACTTTATTTTTGCCTATATGTCATGAATTACTACGTGTTACTAAGCATATCTCAGTGCTTTGTCCGAAAACAATATTGCAGCAGCTGGGCACAGTGATGTCATGGTCTATTTTTAGCACAAGGTAGATTTTAGTACAACTGCTAATGTATAATTATGACCCTCAGTCTCCTGATGTGTCAAGGCAACCTATGTTTTATTGTATGATTAAGACAACCACATATGCCAAGTCCATGCCTCCTGATGTGTCAAGACAACCTATGTTTTATTGTATAATTAAGACAACCACATATGCCAAGTCCATGCCTCCTGATGTGTCAAGACAACTTATGTTTTATTGTATCATTAAGACAACCACATATGCCAAGTCCATGCCTCCTAATGTGTCAAGACAACTTATGTTTATTGTATAATTAAGACAACCACATATGCCAAGTCCATGCCTCCTGATGTGTCAAGACAACTTATGTTTTATTGTATAATTAAGACAACCACATATGCCAAGTCCATGCCTCCTGATGTGTCAAGACAACCTATGTTTTATTGTATAATTAAGACAACCACATATGCCAAGTCCATGCCTCCTAATGTGTCAAGACAACTTATGTTTTATTGTATAATTAAGGCAACCATATAAGCAAAGTTCATGTCTCCTGATGTGTCAAGACAACTGATGTTTTTTTGTATAATTAAGACAACCGTATATGCCAAGTCCATGTCTACTGATGTGTCAAGACAACTGATGTTTTTTTGTATAATTAAGACAACCGTATAAGCAAATTTCATAACTTATGTTTCATTGTATAATTAAGAAATTCCTATATGCCGAGTCCATGTCTCCTGATGTGTAAAGACAACCAATGTTTTTTTGTATAATTAAAAGAACTGTATATGCCATGTCCATGTCTCCTGATGTGTCAAGATAACTGATATTTTACTGTATAATTATCCCAACTGGCTCCCTGTGCTAATCATGGGAGAGCTTGACAGACTGGTTTCCTGCATTTTATCATGAGAGATAAGGTATATATAGCTCACTGGACTGGTTCCCTGCAGGGCCTACAAGGGGTGAAGCAACCGGGGATATATGCCCAAGGCCCACTGGCATGGGCTGAACAAGATTTTTTAATTCTATAAAGAAAATTTTTGTTTGAACAAGAACTAGGTGAGGCCCATGTGTTTCTGACCCCAGGGCCCATGATTGCTCTCTATACCCTGGTTCCCTGTGCCAATCATGGAAAGAAATACTGTCTATAGCTTAAGACAATGCATCTGTGAGAGAGGGAAAGAGAAACTCACAAAGAATGAAAGTTTTAGACCCTCTTGTAAATGAAAACGCTTCAAAAATTGTTTATATTTTCTCAATTTATGTACTAGCACTGACAGCTATGAGTTTAAAACAAAGATCAAAGACCATTCTGTGTGGGGAAAAAACAGGATTCATTCCCCATTCCATGAGTTTCAATGAAGATTACATTATTTTTAAAACAAATCCATGAAAATTTATACCCAGAAAAATACATGAATATACAAGAACAAGATTACAGGTAGCAGATAAATCTCACCACTTACTGATACTTCATGGGCACCTGCACATAAAGGCATGGGGGGGAAGCACTTACCCCCTCCCCCAATTTCACCTATGAACATGTTTTGGCCTCCATCCATAAAACTGGGCTGATCACTGCATGTTTACCTCTCCCCCCCTCAAAAAAAAGTAATTACTTGGACTATGTATATACAATGTTACTAGCAGAAGACATTACATAATTACATACCCACTTCCTGAGACTAATGTAAATAGACATAGAATCTAATCATACTTTTTCATAAGATAAAGGTAATTAACCACCCTAAAAATCTTAGTCAATACATTACAAAATCATACGATGGTATAATTTCCCAATGGACTGTAAGATGAAGATACATATCTAAAACAGGATGAGATCAGTACAACTTGTGTTTATCTCAATGTACTTGGTTTCTAATAGCATGCATACTCTGAGGTTTGTATTTTGCATACAGGATTGTCTTGAAATGCCATAATTGTGCAGTTAAATGTTCAAGCTGATACAGCTATTCAGAATGTGTACTATCAGTTGTAGAATAAATCCTACCATATATACACACTTATAAGTGAAGTCAAACTGCAAACAACAAAGGTCCTGATCTGCAGATACATAATATATTTTGCTGATCAGGGTCTATGTTGGTTGTTCTTCTGATTACTCCTAACAAACTGCACAGACCTAGATCTTCAGGTACATTATGCAAAGGCAGTTTGCAGTTGGACTCTTAAGTGAGTACATACAGTATGTAATTGAATACTATTGTATTGGGAGCATGTCATATCCACCAAAAATGTTACACCTACATGCAGTGGATATTCTCAAGGACAATAATTCTAAATGTATTAGCTCATAACCTACATCATATAATTGTTCTTGTAGATTTTAGCATGTGATTCATACTATTATGTTAAATGAACGCATTTCTTCTATTCGTGTACAAATATACATCCCTTTATTACAGTGTCATCAGAATGGACCTCCTGCTTAATTTTCAGGTGCAGGGGTCCATCTGGGGATTTTTTGCTCTTATTTATAGCAACAAATATCCATATTCTATCCATTATATTAAAGCAGAAAAAAAATCTTTAGGTAAAAGGAAATTTTTAAAAATCACAGCTCACAAGAAAACCCTAGGCTGTCCCACACCCTTAAATGACCAGTCACTAATAGCCCAGGAAACAAGAATACACCAAAGTATACACACTATAATATTGTACATAATAATGTCTGAGTACAGCATACTTTAGTCAAATAGGTTACCTTTACTTTTTGCCAAGAAAAAAGCATGTAATGGTTAAGTTCTACTAAAAAAGGGATTTCATGGTTGCTAAGAGGCTCTGCAGTTGTAACTGATCATCCATTGACAGTGTCATTCTTCTTAGACTGGTTTACACATTGTTGTTGAACCAAGTTTTATTATAAGTGAATGAGAATTAAACAAACCAGTCTTTGATTCAGCAAAAATGACAAAGATTATGAAAAATTCAAAGAGACTATCAAACTCTGTTTAGTAACAGTAAACTTAGTCATTACGCGTTTTACTTGGTGAACTGAAAAAAGTAACCAATTTGATTGACTTTTTGTCCTGTTTGTTACTCAGACATTACCGTATAAAGAAAATTAGCACAGTAAAATGTCTGTATTAGCTAATCTTGAAGTGTCTGAAGTGCCTTAATTACTTTATTGATGCAGAACAAAATGAATGTTAATATAGTAGGGAGGATTAAGTTCAAGGTGGAATTGATGGTGTCCCTGACAACAACAACAACATGAATAATAATGAGCTGTACTGACACTAAAATTCAATAGTTCAAACTCTCTTTAAAGTGCAACATGTGTACTGATATAATGGCATTGACAGTCAGTTACACACTTTGTGAGAAACCTTTTCAGTTTACCTCCAAGGGCCTTAAAGTGCACAGAAATTTAAAAACAGATTAACTCTTACGTAAATGGCTGAATGTATTTTCTGATCACATATCAAAGAAAACTCAAGAAGTTATTTCAGATATTACAACTGAATTATCACAAATTATTAGAGTACACAATATTTCAGTAAATTTAGCAAGTGAATTAATGATGAAAATGCTGTCTTGAATAAACTGTAAATACCAGCAAATACCCAGATGGACAGTGCTGAAAGTTCACAACAGTAATTTGATATTAATGACAATTACTATATTAATTAAGCACATAGTTAAAAGATGGAAATGTGAAGGTTGACCGGTTGGTTTTCCCAAAGGTCACACCAAGGCAGCCAACTCAAACTGACCTGGAGCTGTGAATTTTATTTTAAAGAAACACTGCTGTTAACATTTTGTCCATAATTTTGACCCTGATTGGTACTATCATATAATTTCTTGTGTTCAAATGAACTTATATCTTTATTTCTTCTTCAAACATATTTCATTTCATCTGTTTGAAAACATGCAGGGGAGCCACAGTGGTTCATTGGTTAGTGTACTGGACTCACGACACAAAAGGTGCAGGTTCAAATCCTACCATCAGACCTGTCCAGGTCAGCTAAAGTGGTGCATCCTTGGGCAAGGCACATTACTCCAACTGCCTTGGCACTGAACAACCTACTTATGTTGATGTGCCATAAAGCACTGAATCAAACTAAGCATGCATGCAAGTGCATGTCAATTTTGTTCTGACAGTAGTAAAACCGCATACAGTAGACCCTGTCTTGAAAGACCACCCCTTCTGCAAAAAAATTACGGTCTCTCAAGACAGGTGGTCTCTCATAAAAGATCAGAATATTATAGAATCAATAAATCTGTGCAATGAGAATAAGGTCTTTCAAGACAGGTAGTCACACATAACAGTGGTCTTTCAAAACAGGTTTACTGTACCACCAAAGACTTTTCTGTTTACCCCATCATAATTTGTTAAAAGTTTATGTCATGTATGAGCAGAAATTAAATATTTATTACAATTTAATGACGGTAAAATAAACAATCTACAATATTCATATCTTGAAATTATATAATCCAATAATTTAAATGTTAATGAACTAAAGTGTCAATTTTAGTTTAAATAATTTAAATTTTAATGAACTAAAGTGTAGTATAAGTCTGGTTTTAAATGCAAAATATGACAGTGCCACATAAGTATATATCGCTTAATTTTCTCTGCTCACAGAATAATGTCCCCAATTATTCAATGTTTCATTTCTCGTTGTAAAGGTAAATGAACAATGAAAACTAAATTAGCTTATGCATGGTACTCAAGTCTACAATGTCTGGGAGTGAGAAGATAATACAGTGCTTCCTTAATGTGACCCTCAGTTAGCCACCACCTCTTATAATGCCACTATTCTCATGGATCTCATTTTAATGGTCACTGATTCCACCAAACCAGTCAAATTGTAACTTATGTACTTTAGTTCATTTTTTAAATATTTCTTGGTTAACGAGAGCATCATTCAATAAAAGGTGCCCTTGCTAATTAAAATCCCTCAATTTTATGGCTCGGAATAACAGTATTATTTATATATAGGGAACACAGCCTGATCCATTTTAAATTTAGTGTCAATTTTTTGAGCAACATATGATGAATCTTTGTTGATACATATTTGTAGTTATCATCAGAAATAATAAATTCTTGGAACAGAATTCATCTGTTACTTTTGATTTGATAATTTTGATTCCTCTGTATCAATACCAAAGGAACAGGAACAAACAGTCAGTTTGGATGAACACACTTAATATGATTGTTTTTTACTCCATGTAATGTAACTGCTGATGCATCTCCTGAAAGGCTGAAGAAGGCAATATAAAACAAAGACAATAAAGAGTGTGAGTGTGTGTGTGTGATTTGGATTTTTAACATAGCTTTAACAATTTTTCTGTCATATCGCTATGATGTATGCAGTGTGGCAGTTTATAGTGATGTTTAACACTGGGACATCAATTGCCACAGACATATAGCATGATCTCCCACCCAGTCCCATTATTCTGACACTAGGCCAACCAGTCCTAACACTAACCTCTAAATGCTGAGCATGTAGCGAGGCAGCTGTTAGTACCATTTTTATAAGTCTTTGGTATGATTCAGACGGGGTTCAAACCCGCAACCTCCCACATCCAAGGCAGACACTCTAACCACTATGAAACTGGAGCAGTCAACAATGACGATGCCTGAGACAAGTATACTGTAGCAACAGGAACTCGCTAACTAGCTCACCTAATACAACACATCACCTATTGCTATACAAATGAGGTTCCCAGTGCACAGTCCCAGTTTGCTTATTCATGATAAGCATTTTGTTGTTGTTGTTGTGGGGTTTAACGCCATTTTCAGCACAAGATAGGCTATACATGGCAGCCAGTATTAATGGTGGAGGAAAAACCCGGGAAAACCCCAGAAAGAACCACCGACCCACGAAAAGCTACTGGCAAACTTTCTCACATACCCACATTGGCTGAATCCAAGACTCGAACCCACGCAGACAGAGGTGAGATGGCAATGATCCGTAACGGAGAGCGCTTTAGACCACTCGGGGCCCAATAAGCATTTTGGAAACTACTCTAGTATATCATCAATGAATAATAAATAATTGTTTCCTATTATTGGCAAAAGAAATAAGAACAAATTGGTGTAATTTATTTTGGACATTTAAAACAATATGCTTGGGAAAAATGGAAGTACAATGAATTTTAAACTTGCAGAGAAAATCTGCACCATGGCTGTTTGCAAATAACTTTCCAAAAGTACATGGAATAAAACTGACATGATACACTCTCAGTATACTGAAATATGCTACACAAGTAATTTAAGGTCAATATTTTATTGATATCCATTTTGATACTTTAAATCGGAAACTAAAACTTGATTTATGAGCAAAGTAAGATCTTTTCACTGACATAATCTATGCTACTATCATCAAAGTACCCCCAAAAATATATTGGAAAAGGGTATGTCTGCCTGTCTGCAATATATGTATGTATGTATGTGTGTGTGTGTGTGTGTGTGTGTGTGTATGTATGTATGTATGTATGTATGTATGTATGTATGTATGTATGTATGTATGTGGTTGTATGTATGTGGTTTAATAGCAAACCAGCACAATCTGGGCTATATACACTCAACCAAAAGTTAAAACTTATAACTGCATGAGGAATATAAATCCTCCCAAGTAAATATGAACTAGTAGTCAGACAAGATAAAGATAAAAGGTAAAGATGTAAAAATTCTTTGACATGTATATAAAATATAAGATAAATATAAAACATGTAAAATCCTTAAAGACTAGATTTAAAAGCTTAGGGCAATTTCATCTTGCTGTGCCTTTAATCTCACTTCTCAATCGAATGTTGGGAAGTTCAAAAATGAATGGACTGTACTACCCACAATGACTATGGGTAACTCGACTTTCAATAATACAAACAGCAAACTGTAAATCACTGTAGGACTTCTGCAAAAGACTCTATGATCAAAACCATTAAAATAAAAAATATTTATCTATATTTTACAGTCAACCACCAGCTTGATCTAGTCTTTTCATATAGAGATTATACAACTGCTGAATAAAAGGCCCATTTACTAAAATATATGTTTTTACAAGTGTAATGGAGAAGAAAAATATATAAACACACCTTAAGGTACCCAGGTATAAAATACACCCAGCTCTAAACTGTGTCAAACTAAATCTAGGGTCTCTATGGTTTATTTTATGTATGAATTCAAGTGAACATTACTTGTCTACATATTATACAATGGCAGATCTGGGTCTATGTCACTCACAATGGGAATTATGATATACAGTATGCACTCGCTAAAAGGTTGTTCAATTGGATGTCATACAAATGGACCACCTTGCAGGTAAGGTCACCTTACACTGAGGTATTATAAACATAATATCAAATAATAAAACGAGATTGATGACCACACCCACCTTAAAAAATGGACCACCTTATACTGAGGTACTTGATAGTGGGGGAGAATTGTACATTTGATCATGGGTTCAATTACAACATACATAGAAATACCATCTATACTCACTTATAAGTCGAATCCAACTAAAAAAATCAAAGATCCTGATATGTCATAGCATAATGTAACTGCAGATCAGGGTCTATGTCCTTTGTTCTACTGATAACTCCAACCAAACTGCACAGACCCAAATCTGCCATCACATTATGTGATCTGGGTCTGTGCAGTTTGCAGTTGGACCCGTATGCAAGTAAATTCATTTCAGTTTCATTATACATTAATATATATGGTTTTCAGAAGAAAAAAAGACCTAACAGTAAAGCCAACCAATAGATACTTTTCATGAAGCTGTACTTTCTACGAGCAAATACATGGGGCTAAAACTCAAGGGGTAATTTAAATGGAAACTTACCAGCAATTAGTCACTGAACAAGGAAATATAAGAAAATTCGGAGTTTAATAATAAAGTTGAAGGTACTTTATGGATTAGGATGAGATCACCATACCTGGAATTCTCTCTAACCAGGTTATAATTTCAAAACAACTATATCTGAGTTTGTAAAACATCCATGCTACCAATGTAAACAAAAACATTCAGAGTCCCAATATTTGAACATTTGGAAAACTCTGAAACTATGCTATAAAAGCGTGATAATCTAATCAGGTCAAATCTCTCTCTCTCTCTCTCGATATATATATATATATATATATATATATATATATATATATATATATATATATATATATATATATATATATATATATATATATATATAGTATCAATATCAACACCAAAATAAGTGCAGTTTACAGTACTGTTTGTGGCACACTGAATATTAAACTGAGTGTGATACTGTTTGCACCATACATACTCACTTATAAGATTAGTCCAACTGTGAATGGCACAGACCCAGATCTGCTGTCATATAATGTGCTGGCAGATCTGGGTCTGTGCAGGATATAGAGCCTGATCTGTAGACACATTATGCAATTGCAGAGCAGGTTCTAGCAGTCTGACTAGACTTATAAGCAAATATAGATGGCATTATGGGCCATAGGTCCAAAGTACTGAATAAACATTCCGTTTTGTTCACTACATCTGCTAGAAGCAGAACATCAAACCACTAGATTTACAAATGTTGATTAGTAAAGTGGCTTCAAAACCGAAGATTTATCACCAACTAAAACTTTACATGTTTCATGGGAATTTTTTTTAAAAGGTTTCAATTTTTCTGTCATCTGCACTCTTCTTACACTATAAAAAAAACAAACAAGTTTCTGAATATGATCAGATTTGGATGGAAAATGTTACAATAATATACAGTACAACTCCATATATAGTCAGTTAAACGAACAGGAGGAGCTGCCTATCTCATACTCCACTGCAAGCATGTTTTAAAATAAAATCCACAAGTTTTTTTTTTTTTTCCTTCACAACATCAGTGACTAGTGACCACTGATGACATTTAACATGACTATCAAGTTTCAAACTTAAAACTGGCTCTCAGTAATTATCTGGTGCAGATTTCCCATGAATCACTTTGTATTTTGCAAAGAATGGAGACTGTCCTCTCTGTATCAACATTAGAATGTGGCAATGACAAAACAACCACTCATTCTGCAAGAAAGTTAAAACTTCAGTTTTCCCGTGGCTGTTTTTTTAAAGGCTGCTGACTGCTCTCTGATTCACTTCCAAGCTAAGTTTATCCCAAGGAAGAATGTCCTGAGCTGGACATAATACATGTACAAGCCTCATATTTCTTAGCTGTATGTTTTTAGCACTGGAAGAAAGTTCACATTTCAGCATTTTGAAATAATTTGAACAAAAAAGAAATATGCTGCATCTAAGTATTTCTCTTAAAATATCTTGAACAATGCAATAACAATTAAACATGATTCAAATAAAATCAGGTGTAACTGCCTAAATCAGTTTCTGTTTGATCTCTCCTTTTTTATCTCACTCCACAAAAGATCAAGTAATTTTTAATTAGGGAATTAAATGCCATCATGGACCACCTTTGATCCTTTTATTGCTTATAAAACCTCCAAAAACTCTAGCATTTAGCCGTAAACGCTCCAGATCACAAAAAGTAAGCCGTCTTAATCAATTACTCAGCCATGCACCGTTGCACCAACCATTGCACTGCTTTACCAGTTCCGGTCCCCAGGACTCTGGGTCTAACTGGTTACTGTAATGTGTGCATAGGACACATAACAGTTTTTTTTTCTTTATCTTGTTTTTCAAAATTAAAAAAATCTTTAATTTTCAACAGCAGCAGATTTCAACAATAAAACAGAATGTATGATAGATGACCTTTAAAACAGTACTTTTGTCCTGCCACCAGTTGAATCACCTGTGTTTAACAAAAATTCTGAACAAAAATCGTGTTTGGAAGGAAAATTTACTTACCCCTGACCTTGAAGATAAAATGGTTGACATTTAATACACATTTGGTACAAGCATTACTGCCACTGAATACTGCTAACAAAATGACATTTTAGTGGGTAAAAACATAAGGACAGAATATAGTTGTCTGCTAGACTTGTACCAGACAGAATATAGTGGTCAGCTATTCTTGTACCAAACAGAATACAGTGGTTTGCTAGACTTGTACCAGACAGAATATAGTGGTCAGCTAGACTTGAACCAAACAGAATACAGTGGTTTGCTAGACTTGTACCAGACAAAATGTAGTCTAACTTTAAAAACATTTTGAGAAAAAAGTCTTAACATTTTAAAACCTTTTACGAAAGACGAGAATATATTCTAGTGTATAAATTCAGTCCAAATGCAAATAATATAAACCCCGATCTGCCATTGCCTAATGTGCTGGCAGATGAGAGTCTTTTGTTTGTTCTACTGATAACTCCTAACAAACTGTGCAGACCCAGAACTGATAGTGCATTATGCAACAGCAGATCTGGGTCTGTGCAGTTTGCAACTGAAATTGACTTATAAGATAAGGTATACTGGATAATGTTATGACCAAAAGTTATCCATCAGATGTTTTTCCATGGGACAAAGGCATTGCTTATAAATTCACAAAGTTACAAAATGTCTCCTATGGCGTGCGGAAAGAATAAGAAAAGTGGGGTGGGGGTGCAAGGCAATTTATGGATATGCAATGTTACTGAAGATTTCTTCCATTATAATAAAAAAGTCAAAATTAAAAAAAGCATGTCTTAATTTCCAACAGACTAAACAGTCATACTGGGGAAGTCAGGGAATGACTTTTTCAAATTTCAAAAATGGAAAAAAATGCAACTTTTTCACTCTGAATTTTAATACAATATTTGTCTTTAAAAAAAAAAATTATATAACACTAATTTTCGAATTAACCACTGTAATCATGGACAAGATAAAGCACAATTTTTCTGCCAGAAGAAATTGTTTTTCTTAAATCATAATATAGACTCCCTTGTTAAGTCCAAATGCAAACTACACATGCCCAGATATGTCATTACACAATCTGCCAACAGATCTTGGTCTATGTAGTTTTTTAAAACTAATCAGTTCATCAAATTAAACAGACATGATCTGCCAGTGCATTACATGATCAGGGTCTATGTTGCTGGATTCAACGTATAAGTAAGTATATATGGTAACTGAGAAGGAATGGCATCATTGTCATTTCGAATAAGGTAATTTTGTGTGTACTTTTTATTAAATGTGAAAGATTTGACATGTTGTCAAAATCTTTCTTAATATGTGCAGTAAACAGTCCATATTGACTGAGCATGATTTCTTCATAGCAAGTCTGTGACATATCTTTAGATGTAAGAATCATCAAGTGTAGATCTCAAGAACTCTGCCACATTGTGTGCGAAACACCTATTACAAGGTGGAAGATTTTCATGACATAACTTTAGAAAAGGAGTGGTTAATGGTGATATTAAGAGGAAGGAGATGGCAGAATAATTAATATGGATAGATTACTATATTAAAAAATGTACTCCCAATGCTTCATGCAAACTAAATGGATGCAATTATATCTTTCAATCTAGAGTACTATATTGTATGTAATGATATTAGGATTACAGTCTAAATTTATATGATTACATCAACTCATCGGAACAAAATTTTCAAGAGCAGAAATTGTTACAATCGAGAATCTGGCATTGTTTCAAAACAATGATATTCGGGGTTTAGTTTAATTTATATTGATTATGTCAACTCATGAACAAAATTTTCATTGCTGCAATTGAGAATTTTGCATTATTTAAAAATGCTCATCATTAAGAATCCCTTAAATAATATAAAAAGTGGACAATCTTAACCATAAAGAAACAACTACTCAATCTTAAAACTTTCAGGAACAATGAAAGTGTCTGTCAAATCAAAACTCCTGGTCATAATATGTCAAAGTGACCTGTATACAAAGTATAGCAGTTGGCAATAGGAAGTCTCAGCAAAAACAATACCAAAGAACCTAAAATCTGATTTTGTCAATGTTCATGTCCTCAAATTTAATGTCAAATCTTTTACAGTTTCTAGTCTAAAATGGACTGCAAATATAAGATACTTGGAACTGTGTATTCAAATTGTAAAACACATTATCTTGCCTCAATGAGCTTTTTAACTTATCTGCTCTTTTATGGGTATATATTGATAAGTCATATTTAAGTGTGTCCATCTGTCAAAGTTTTCCGTATTTCCTGAATTTCATCTACATTGATAGAGGAAGATCGCACATATTTGGCATGATATTGCAGGGGATGTGTACATCACAGGTAAGGTTTCAGATTATAGATGCATGTGTGTGGGGGCGGGGGAATGGTAGCTTTATATAAGTAACATTGATTCTACCATGTAACCTGGATTCCATACAGATGATGGGGAAATGGTAATATTTGTATGTGATCTTTCAGGAAGATGACTAGATTACAATTAACATATCATATTCTGTCTGCAAGACCCAGGGTGGGGTGGGGGGTAGCAGTGAAGAGTTTAAATTTATTTGTGTAGGTAATATGGGTTAATTGTAACCTGAACTCAATCTACACCAAATGAGGGAAGTTGGCCATATTTTGTAGGATGTTTCCGGAGGATGAGTAGATTTCAAATCGTGAGTGTTGATGTGGAATGTGGTGGGGCAAAAATGAGAAAGTGCATATATTCATGATGGTTTGCATCTCTAGTTCAACATTACAAATTCTTTACACCTTGACTATTACTAAAAATTTCAATATGGACACCTCTTTGGATGAAAGAGTTTTGTGCATCAAAACATAGGAGAAAATCTGTCACTATGACCTACTTTCTGCATTGATTAAAACTAATGACTAATGTCAATGATGTGGATGTATCTTGCAAGCACCTGCTCACTAACACCAGTCTAGTTTCTCTGGTACAGCTGCACTGCTTTCTTTACTAAGAACAATCTGAAATAGTACATATCTTAATCCACACTACTGCAGATATTCTGTGATTCGTATGTGCCATCTGTGTGTCCATCTATCTATCAGTCTATTCATTCATCTGTCCATTGATCACTTGATTTTCATTCTAACCAGAACTCCATCTACTCTATATACTCATTTATAAGTCGATTCAAACTGCTAACGACAAAGATTCTTATCTGACACAGCATAATATGCCTGCAGATCAGGGTCTATCTTGTTTATTCTAATGATTTCTCCTAACAAACTGCACAAACCCAGATCTGCTGGCATATAATGCACCAGCAGATCTGGGTCTGTGCAGTTTACAGTTTGACTCTTTTTATAAGTGGGTACATACGGTACACTAAGTGAGGGAGGAAGATCATATTTTAATATTTGTTCCTTTAGGATGAGTAGATGACAACAAAGGATTCAAATCCCAGACACAGCCCAGGGGTGTGAGGACAAGGTCACATTTTAATAAGAATTATTTTTGTAACATAATCTCCATCTATGCCAGTTAATGGGAACAAGCTGAGAAATTTATAATATCTATAATTTTTTTTTTAAATTTGTGTTGAGGAGACTGTCAAAACAAGTGAAGGATTTTGATAAACAGTTTTAAAAGTGTGAATTAACTTTGCTTGGGTTGAAGGCCTAACCTATGGGGGGGGTGTGTAGATGATACAATAGATACAGTACAGATGATGAATCTAACATATTACTATTTACTTCCATACAGTAGACATTTACAAACATCTGCTCAGTTATGTGGAGAATTTCATGTATTCTTCTCGTCTGACCTGCAAACAAAAAGAGAGATACATTTTATTAGCCATAAATAGTGCCCTTCCAAGTTTTAAAAAAAATCGTTTGTTACTGAAAAACCATGTAATGAGAATTCTGAAGAACGCAGTTATCTCTCATCTGCTTTGCTGATACTTATGAAACCTGCAGTAAATGAAAAAACTTAACATATCCTGGGAAGTGTGAAAAGGTCAATGTGACCTCATTTTGCCTGCAATGTGCAGGACCTTCCACCCATCAAGTTTCATAACTGTTAATACGGTGGTTCAGAGAAACTGAGCTAATGCAAACACGGATGTTTTGCTTTGCAAAAAATAACTTTGTGGTAGTATAAAGTTTGTGTAGGTTGAAATAAATATGCTTAGAGTTTGCTAGCCATTTCTTTTTTTCTTTTTCATACCCCTCTTTAAATCATATATCTTAATGTATCATAAATCTCAGCTATAAGACAATGGGTTATTTCGGAACCCAGATGATACAATTGTAAGTTGCGACAACACTAGTCACATGACCTTAAATATACCTATACTGGCTGCACCAGCAACACCGGTGACAAAGGGGTATATAAACCACACATTGATAATACAGTGAACAGTTGAACAAATGAATAAACCATATTATTCCCTCTGATGAGTTAAAATAGTAACGAAACCCGGTCAGGGACTTGGGTGACAATGGCACCCCAGCAGACGAGTGGGTTAGCCTCGACATCCAAACAGTCATCGTCTTACTTAAAACTGATGTCGACAAAAACACAGAGGAATGATGCCCATGTACAATTTACCCTATGTACTTGCTTGTAAGTGAGTCAACCTTCAAACAACAATCCTTTTCTTCCACAGCATAATGTGCCTGCTGATCAGGGTCTATTCTGTTTGTTATATTGATTGTTCCTAACACACTGCATAAACCCTGATCTTCTGGCACATTATGCAACAGCAGATCTAGTCTGTTGGTGCATTATGTGACAGCAGATCTAGGTCAGTGCAGTTTGCAGTTGGGCTTGACTTAGAAGTAAATATATACGGTACACTTCACAGACAAACAAAAATATCTACCTTGCTACTGACCAAAGTATTTTAAATTTCAAAAGTACTAAATTCACAAATAAATAAAAATGGAGCAAAGAGCAGTGCAATAAAATCTTGCATTAATTACAGCTAAGTAAGACAAAACAAAGCCAAAACAAAATAATCAAAAAATGTACCTACTAAAAACATCCCTCACCCCCGACACTTGCCCAGAATGATACAATAAAATACCCTAAAAAGATATTTTTATGCAATTCCATGTGATTGTTATTCCAAGAAAGAAGACATCACCCCTTTCTTGATGTACACAATGAGAGGTACACGTATATGAAACGTTAAAATTTAAAAACTATCTGCAGGACACAGCTTACCCTAAAATGTTGAGTTACTTGATTTATTCCTTACCATATATACTTGCTTATAAGTCAAATCAAACTACGAACAATAAAGATCCTGATCTATCGAGGCATAATGCACCTACAGGTCCAAGTCTATATTGTTTATTCCACTGATTACTCCTAACAAACTGCACAGACCCAGATCTGCCAGTGCAAAGAAATTTCCTCCAACTAAACGGTTTTAATCTACGTCTTAAGAGTTTTGTAATAAATCATTACTCAGAATACATTGTTTCATTAAAACAGAATTGATTCAAAATACTATTATTAACATTTTTTGAAGAAGAAAGGTTCTTAAGTGTCTACCAGTAACCTGTATGTATTGCAAACATTACAAAAAGTAAAGCAAAAAATTAATCTAAATGTGTTATCAAGACACTATTCCTTGAGAAAAGTTCTGAGTACACATTCAAGGGATAACACTTCCTTAGCCTCACTACCCAAGGTAACTTAAAATATTTGTTGGGCATGTGAAATATTAAACAAAAATGTGAATTTGGTGACCATTATCCCCAGCGCCATCAGTGTTGGTTGGACTAGAAGGTTAAAAAAAAGCAGGTTCTACACTGGAATTGTTGACCCCAATGTGTCTGCCAGCTTAAACACAGCTTGAACACAGCTTAAACATGGTTTGAACACAGCTATTTATAATATCAAGCTTTTTAAGTTTCTTTAACATCTTACTGAAAGTACTTATAAGATATGCTTAGGTTAATGAATCATGATGACCAAAGTGAGAATCATGAAATTCATCAACAGCGAAATTTGCCCAAATCAAAGCACTGTCAGAGCAAAATTCTTGGCTGCTTTATGGAGGTTTTCTGTATAATGAGGTTCATTGCCATTAGAAAAATTTCATTGGGACAAAATTAAGTAGCCAGTCTGCAGAAGGTGACTGGATTACAGTGGAGCTGGTATAAGTAATTTTACCATATACCAGGACCAAAATACTTGGCCCATCTGTGGGTGGTCAGATTCAAGAGGGGCTAGTAAAACTAAAGTGTATCATAAAATCTGAATCGCAAATTAGAATGTTTGAAAAGGGGGCAATGACAGACCAAAACAATGATATATCTCATAGCAGAGATTTCTTTGTAAGCAAATTTGTCATATAGTGTTGAAACTGTTATTTGCTTCTGTTATAGGAAATGGCTTGTATAATTGCCTGAAATCAAATTTCGTAACTAATTCGTATAAAATTTTGTTCTATATATTTCACGCAAAAATCTGGGTAAGTGGCAATGAATTTTAATTACTTGCTCAGCATAATTTTAATCTGCTGGGATTTTCCCATCTCTGTTCTTTCATACCAATTACATTTATCTGAACCACATGCAGATTCCCAAATCTTCGGATGTGGTACTTAAAACTTTCAGGAGCTTCATTGGCTCAGTGGTTAGCATGCTAGACTCTGAACAGAAAGAGTTCAGGTTTGAATCCTACCATCAGACCAGCCTGGATCAGATACCGCTGTGTGTCCTTGGGCAAGGCACTTTACAATCCAATTGCCTTGGCACTAAATAACCTACTTGAGTTGCTAAGCGGTAAAGCATGAAACCAAAACCAAACTTTCTATTAATTCTCATGGGCTTTAGTCTCTTGCAAGGAGTTTATATGAAGGGGCTTCTGTTGCAAATTTTCCCACAGTATGTTGGGACTAGATCCGGAATTTGTTCAGGGTTTCAACTTAAAGAAGGGGCTACTTGAAACAGTCTATTTATATACGTTTAAACGAAAGGGTAGTAATTTATTATTAAAAAAAGGGGTGAGGGCAACTGAAAGCCCTGCACCACCCACCACCACCATTATTTAAATCTGACATAATGCTATTTATTTAACCATATGACTTTAACAGTAGGTGATGATGCTTGTTTACTGAGAAAGACAACAAAAGCAAAGTGCAGAATGATGGCCGTCACGTCAAGATACATACAAATACAAGCTGCCTTGAGGAAAGTGTTGACTACGTGATTAATGTACATATCTAAACTGTCTTTGTTGTGATCTGTTTATCTGTTTCATCTTTAGGTTATGCTTGAACAATTTAGAATATGGGAGCCATGAACTACACTTGGACAAGTTAGAATATGGGACCCATTAACTACAATTTTACAAGTTAGAATATGGGACCCATTAACTACACTTGGACAAGTTAAAATATGGGACCCATTAACTACACTTGGACAAGTTAGAATACGGGAGCCATTAACTACACTCGGACAAGTTAGAATATGGGAGCCATTAACTACACTTAGACAATTTAGAATATGGGAGCCATTAAAAACACTTTGACAAGTTAGAATATGGGAGCCATTAACTACACTTGGACAATTTAGAACATGGGGACTGTTAACTATGCGTAGACAATTTAAAATATGCAGACTGGTAACTCCAGAGAGCTACTAGATATCACCCATTCTATTTTGATAAGCAAATGTGGTTCCCAGTGGCGCTGGAATAAATTTCTTCTCAATATATATATATATATATATATATATATATATATATATATATATTAGTGCAAAGATATCATTCTGATTAAAGTACTTTTGATTTTCAATTAAAAGTAGTCAATAAATTATCAAGTTTAAAATCAGTAGCATTTTTAATGTACTGAGAAAATATATAAGATTTTACTGAAGTAACTTTCTTATAAAACTGTAAATTATTCTACAGAAGGCCACTGTGCACATGCTCTGCAAATTCAAAATGCATCTTTTACCCCTTATTTCTGTGCAGAATTTTGCTTAATATATCCGTAGACAAGCATACCTTTCCACACACACATACAGACGGGGGCGGGGAGCTTCTTTTTTCTTTCTTTTTTTGTTTTGGTTTCTTTTGGGTGGGGCGTTGCATTTCATAGGAACAGTGTGGCTTACAAAATATGTACCTTTAATGAATTAAACCTTACGGTTTATTAGGTCTGGGTACCTGTTTTAACATAACTGGGATATTTGGTGACTTGGCAATGACTTTGGAATCCTTCTTATTAATCGTCTCTGTACTGATATCAGGTAAGAGAACAAAAAAGGACTAAAAATAATTTGCAGTTGACATTGATTGTACAGCCTACGAGGTCAATTATTTTGATATAGTAAAAGTTAGTTCTGTATTAACATGACGAAATGCAGCGCTTATGTAAATTAATCATCCTTCCACTACCCATGGGTGTCCGCTGGAGGTGGGGAAGACACAAATTTGCTTTTTTTAAAAAAGTTACGTTTTATGTTTGCAGCGTATAAATACCTTTGATTTTGACTTTGACCGTACCTTCACCCCACCCCACTATCCCAACATGTTCGATGTCACCTCTATATCGCTACGGATGTACCTGTAGCTCTAATTATCCCGGCCGCTGTACTAGCGTTCATTTTGTTATTTTTCTTCTAGATGAAATACATTTGATAAATCAGTTATTTTAACATTTTTTTCAAACCCTACCGCTCAAGCCTTTGAGTATTACGATTTACGGCCCTACGGAGTGAAGTACAGACGTGCTTGCCACGCTTGTAATTATGTGTACATTCCCATATGTACTGAATATACATATATAGCAGACAGCAGGAATCTCTGTTGGCCTTGATTGCCACATGTTAAGTCTCAGTCTAAGGTCAAGAAGATTCCAAAAACGTAACAGTATAGACCTACATTTACTGGGGTCCATGTAATCAGCTGATCAACGTAGCGTAGAACGTTCCCGCCAATTTCTCGTCTCGCTCGTATTCACAATTGTTCGTATAATTCCGTGCCAGGATGTTGACGGAAACTTCTGTATTTGTAAGAAACCAGTCTGGTACGAAAATAGCCGAAAGTTACCGGGAATATATGACTATCCATAAAAGGACAGGTCATTTCCCCGTTTATGACGTCAATGACTGAGACTGGAATGTGTCCTTGTGTTCCAAATAAGGAAAGACTTGTTCCTGTGTTAAACCCTCATTGAATATTAATGAACTTGATTGTGAGCTCTACTACGTGAGTTTTCTCATTTATTAAATAGTTTACCTTTTACAGCTTTTACTATTTTATCAAAATCAAATATAATCATCATGGCAATATTAAAATATTTTATGAAAATGCTTTAGTTAAAAGTAAAAATAGCATGACCTACTTAACTTATCAGTGAAGACTGTTCTCAGAATGCATGCGCGCATTGACGTCATACTTGACGCAAGTATCACTAGACTGATAATTGCTTGACGACGCATTTTCATTGGTTATTAATGCCTTGGCATTTACTACTTGTTCCAAATAAGGGCATAGCGTAAGTAGAAACTTCATTCATAAATTGAATAGTATATATAAGAGCAGTTCATTCATAGATTGCCGACACTCAGAGAAGACCAAGGCTTAGTGAGAACTTGTGTGTATCTGCTACACAAACCGTGTTAGATAATCAAATGTGTAGACTTTGCGGATTATTTTAAAATCACCTTGGATCGAAATAGATCGAGTTCAAGTGAATCATCCAGCGATATGATTATGGACGGATTGGACACTCTTTCGCAGGTCGCTTTAGCTGACCAGATGAACTTTTCTTTTGATTACTTTGGAGCCATTGGTAGGCTACCATCTGAATCATTTGAGGATGCTTTAAACACGCCAGTGTCATCCTCCTCGGATGTTACTTTTGGTTTTATTGAATCTTTGGAGCCAGTACCTATCACAGCCACCCGAAATGGTAAGTTACGTTTAATGTACAGATGTTTAAGTACACACTATGTGCGCTGATCAGCTGTTTGCATTCTCACACATCCCTGGGATCTGGTGGACTAAATAGATATGATATAGAGATATGGCTGATAGGACTTGGGCCTCTACATCATAGGACTGATTTGAGATTGTCTTTACTATCGCTGGTTTAACTATTTGTTCAGACATCTTCTTTAGCTTTTTCCATCAGCCTATATGTCTGTGAAGAATCTAATACCGTATTTAGAATTCAGCTATTTTTAGACTACGTGCGTAAGCATGAAGCAACAATAATATCTCGATCGATAGGGCAATCTTTGAATGGGCATATTGCAGAGAAAAAAATTCTTATTAAAATGCATAATATGAATTTTTATTATTTGTTTAAGTTAATTAATTGAATTTCCACTGTATATTGATGACTTTACAAGCATAATGCGCGTGCTCTTTTGTTTACAATGCGTCTTACACATCGTCTCGCCTACGTAAAAGAGGCGGTGCTTACGCGAATCTATCGGGTCATCTGTATTGACGTAAATCGAAAGCTGTATCTCATTGGCTGAGCTATTTTAGGCACAATGATCAATACCGTTGACGTCTATATGATTGTATAAAGAGTAACACTCTTTGTGGTTTGAATCTTACTATGTTCGTCATTCATACAGTTAAATATAGTGGCATGAAGGGAGATAATCGCCGCTATGTTTTACTGCATGGTAAACTATGTATGTATGTATGTATGTATGTATGTATGTATGTAAGTATGTATGTGTATATATATATATATATATATATATATATATATATAATCCAATAATAAACTAAGAGTAGGATTAAAACACTTATTTGAACAAAAATTGCTTATTATTTTTAAAAAGGTGTATAACCCAACTTAGTCAATTACTGATGTTACTCTCCTTTCTTGCAAATTTAAATAAATACATGTTTAATTGCTTTATTGAATTTTAGAAACAAGTTTGCATTTATTTTAAGACTGTTTCTTATTTCCTCCTTTATTTTTATTTTTCTTTTCTTTTCTTCTTTTCTAATGGTGAGCGAAACTTAAAAATTTGTGTATTTTTATTTTCAGCAACCTTGGAGATCAATATCCCCGAAAAGTCATCAGCAGAAGGGATGTTCCCCAAGTCTCAAGAACAGCACGCAAGCCCACAGCAGCAGCAGCAGCAGCCGACGTATTCTCAGGCCCAGCAGGCTCTGGGCCAAGAGGGGCCATTCACCCATAAGGTCCACTACAAAGGAACATTGGTCACCTCTTCGGTGACTCCTACCTCTAGCAGCTACGACATGTTTCAGAACTTCAATCTCTTGGCTCCATTGTCACCCTTGCTCAATCTCTTGTCCCAGAATCTCCAAGGGGCACAAGTGCAGGCGAACGTGCCACAGACTGGTGATCATTCAATGGCTGCTGGTCAGCAGGATTTCTCACTTATTTCCACGTTGTCTGACTGTCATCAGTGCAATTCTGGACCCATCTTCACTTCGGCTCCTACTACCCCATCCCAGCACTCTCAAGCGGGATCCCCCCAGTCCCAGGACGGGATGGCGATGATGCACGAATCGTCATGCGACACGTACTCTACCGGATTCCACTCACCGATGACATCACCAGTGACACCCAGTTCTACCCAGTCAACCCCTGAACCTCAGATTCCTGTATGTGAAGGAATTGGCATGGAAGTAACATTTTCCACTCCTCCCCCTCCGTATACTGCACATGAAGCGTTCTCTAGGAGCATGAACTTCGCTCTAAAGCAGCCCCCTATTTATAGTAGTTGTTCTCAACAGCAGGTGACTATGCCACACTACAGCAATTTAGGAAATGTGAATTTTCCATCATCTTCGGGAATCACTATTAATGTTCCACAGACAATCGGTCCAAATGTGCTTCATCTGAACGAAGACATTTCATACCATACCCCGGTGACAAATACATCTAGTTTCAAATGTCAAGGATCACATATGACTGTCTCACAAACTCTGCCAGATTTCACAGCGCTGCAGGTTTCAGCCCCACACTGTTCCTTGCCCACGTTACAACAATCTCAGTTCTCAGTTCCAGTCAAAACTGAACCGTTGGACATATCTACCGATTCGTATATGCTGCCTTCAGCATCTCCAATGGAGTTCGAACAATCATCCACATCATCAAAATCACCTTTAGTTGGAGTACCCGATCAGCCTTATCAACAACCGGGGATGAGACTGTTGCCGGTCAAGCCGAGAAAGTACCCTAATAGACCTAGCAAAACTCCGCCGCACGAGCGTCCCTACGCATGCCCAGTGGAAAACTGTGATAGGAGATTTTCTCGTAGTGACGAACTGACCCGCCATATTAGAATTCACACGGGACAAAAACCGTTTCACTGCCGAATTTGCATGCGATCATTCAGTAGAAGTGACCACTTAACCACACACGTCAGAACACACACAGGGGAAAAACCTTTTTCGTGCGATACTTGCGGACGTAAATTCGCAAGAAGCGATGAGAAAAAGCGCCACGCTAAAGTTCATCAGAAACAAAGGGTCAAGAAAGACGCGAAATTGCTGGCCGCAAGCGCCCCCTTGCCAGCTACAACAACCACTTCTACTAGCACCTATATTGTCCCTAGTGCAATGTCCTTTGGGGTTCCAAGTGGGAACGGCTCGAGCACAATACCTCTAGTCGTCACAACAGTCTCGATTTAAATTGCAAACAAGACGCACTTTATAATTCTGTAATTTCTCCAAAGAACAAGATTTTAAACATTAAACTGACCAAAACTGATTTAATATTGAATGCATAATATGAAAAAGAGATCTGATGATGTTCATAGTAATACTACGCACGCATAGCGATGTGACCTTCTGGGGTCTTTGTTCCAGAACTTGGACTATTTCTTTTCGAAGTTCAATGTCAAAGAACTGTATCTAACAATCGGATATCTATCATTTGTTATCAAAGACAAATACTTTGTTAGTCGTCAGATCGTAATGTTGGTGTCTTCAAAATTGCATGTGTCATTCATTAGACATTTTAACGGTCATAAATTTATATTGTGCTGTAAGCATTGTTCGCGGTATTCATCTACCATTTGTTTCGTTTCATTTCGTTCTTCATGGTTAATTGTTCGCTATATAGTTATTCATTAGTCTGGTCATAGCGACGTTAATGGTTATATTATTTTTCATATGGCAGCCATATTTAGTTATATCCTGTTATCTATCTCCATATATATTCTCTCTCTATATATACACACACACACACATATACATATATGTATATATATATATATATATATATATATATATATATATATATATATATATATATATATATATATATATATATATATATATATATATATATATATAACTTAGCACCCATCGGCAATGTTGCGGACAAGTTCAGCTGCCAGAACACTTTACATAACGAGAAATCTAAATTTTAATAAAAACTAAAACTGAAAAATTGCAAGCAAAATTCTATGTGAAATTAATTCAAATGGTGTTGTGGTTTTTTTTAAATAAATGTTACAAATGAAAACAATTCATGCTGTTACGTTTTGCTTAGAGCATGGACTTTTTTTTAAAAAAAGAAAGAAAGAACAAATGCATTTACTAATAATTTCGAGTAAAAAAACAACTACAAAAAAAGAAAAGAAAAAGGCTTGACATTAGTCGAGAAACCTGGCACTGTCTTTTCCTGGAATATCCGACCAATGTAACTATATTTAATTTAGTACTGGAATCCTAGTCCTGAGAAGTTTAGGGTTGGGGCGGGGCAGCAAAGATAGAGTCGTTTTAAGTTTCCTTATGTTTCTTTATTTTGGGTGCCATTCATTACTAGTATATGAAATACTGAGTACTGCATTTAAAGTTTATTTTTCTGTTATTTTTGTTGCCTGTTACCTGTTGACCAAAGTGTTTATGCGTTAATAGTTACTTTTAAAAATTATTTGGCTATCTCTGCACCAGAAGTTCACCTGTACAGAAATTTATCAAAATTTCAGCTTTACAGAGTTAGCTATAAATGGCATTATGAGTTCATACCGAATGTGAAACATTTCCATCCAAGAGATTTATCTATTTTTCTATGTCATCTCTAGCTTTAACCTTTTTATGTACTTATTATCATAAAATCTTTCTAATAAGTGATACATGAAAGAAAATTTACATTTCTTGTATATGCTTGCCGCACGAGATCAACATATTTTGTTTGCCATTTTCGTGTGTGAGCTAATTCATTTTATTAAAATATGAAAATATCAGAGTGGTACGAATTGGTTTAGAATGCAGTTTTTAATTTGCAGACTAACTGCCAAACACCTGTAATTAAAGTAGTGTTTACCATCTCGACAAACGATTATGAATTATTGTAATTCAATACATATACTTCACGTATATGACAACAACAGATTCGAAGAAATGTACTGAATTTTTAATCTATCTGAATGTTGTGATATTACATAATGTTTTTGTTACTCATGATGTACATACATATTAATTAGTCCTTGTGATAATGTTACCCTTTGAAGCCTTTTGAAGTTTTAATTGTCAAATGATATATTTTAAAATACTGAATTTATTTTCTCATCGTTTCTCATCTATTGTACTTTAAAATAATTCTTGCTGGATAAGAAAGCTTGGCAAAAAGCCAAATACAAAATATTAAAAAATTACAAAATATACGTCAGCTTTATAATTGTTACTCCGCTTCTGACATCCATAAATCTCCCTCTCATACATACATACATACATGCATACATATTCGCTATACCCCTCCAGGCTCGAGGACGTAGAATAGGCTGGATTAGCTCTCTTTCATGTCATAAGAGGTGGCTGACGCTGACTGTGGCTCAGTGATTACCGTGTCAGACTCAAGCCAACAAGCGTGCGGGTTCGAATCCTACAGTAGATGGGATCAGCCCGAGTCGGCTACCGTGGTGTCCTTGAGCTAGACACTCTAGTACAATTACACCTTCATTTTCCGTACGCTCTCTCTCTCTCTCTCTCTCTCTCTCTCTCTCTCTATATATATATATATATATATATATATATATATATATATATATATATATATATATATATATATATATATATATATATATATCTTCATATATACACACACGCGCGCGCAAACAAATTTCCTAAGCACTCATAACGACACAGAACAATAATTAATTTCACGTGTTAAAATAGACCTGTCTGTTCACGTGAACTAACCAAACTGATTTCCATCAGATTTTACTGGCTGCATCGCAGATATCTGAGAAATAATGTATAATTTTGCTAGAAAGAAAAGATTAAATATTATTTTTTGAACTAAATATTCTGAATCTCTCTTAAACACCTATCGTAAGATTACTGTTCATTTCAATCATGTTTACAAACGAGTTGAACCATGACATTTATGGTTGAACATCGGAGTTAGTAAATTACTAAAAATTGTACGCATCCGCTTACAAAATATCGTCTACAATGTGGGTACTTTTTATTTGATTGGGAAAAAACCTGGGGAGGGGGTAGTGGGGGACATGTTATAAGCTCTGACTAAAATATATATTTCGAACTTTCATAATGAAAGGTTTCAATTGACTTGGAAGATTTTCCCCACAGTATTAAGGGGTGTGGGATGTCTTGGATATTCATTTGAAACGTAACACTAGGGACATATTCCTCATATTCTGTAAAGCATTCGAAGAAAATGACAAAGGGACTTTTTTTAATACATTTTTTTAATTAATGTAATGGAAAGAACATTCTTACCATTTTCTAGCACGAGTGTCTCACACCGGTCATGAATTTATGGGCGTAATGTAATTTAGTGCATATGATGCAAATAGATCGCATCACAATTATACATATACACGAGAGTGTTCAACGTTGCAATATTTAACAAAATGGTTATTATTCAATAGAATACATTTTTGTTCAAAATTTGCATTTGCGCGTAAATAATGTTTTTTTTTATATTCGATAATATCCACTAAAAAAATTAAGTTTCCATAGTTATATGCCATTTCACATTCCATTCATAATATATTTTATTTATCATCAACTGTTTTTATTTTTACCTAATATTGTGTATATTCAATGAATTCATTTATATTTAATATTTCTTAGTTATTTACAATACTTATATGTATTTGTATTAATTCTTTTTTATTTGCATTCTATAAGTGCATTATGGGTAATAGACATTTCGGTCAACCCAACTTAAAAGTTTATTATCTTATTGCATATAAACAATTTAGAGATCTATAAACTGAACGTGTTTGTGACTATTTACATATTGCCAGATAACACAGAGGACTTGTTTCCAAAAAGTGAACGAAAATACAGGCGATATATAGTAATTTGCAGTCACAATAACTGAAAACGAATTGCTTCGATGGGTCAAACGTTTTTCTTTCGTAAATGAGTGCGGGCTGGTTTTTGAGCATATTTCCGATAGATCGGATTTTAAATAGTTTGTAATGTTGAGTACTGTACACATCTACCAAAAGTACCGTACTCAAACGGAGGAGCTGTTTTAATACGAGCATAGGACCTTGTTTCATCTACTGTTTTAAAACATTTCCCCTATCTAGGATTTGCAGTATTATATTAATGGATTTTCGTTAGAGATATATAGGCAACAGGATTAAAATAACTAAATATTTTTATTTTTTATTTTTTAAACTGAAAATAAAAAACCTCTTCAAAATTAAAACGGATTTTTAGAAGAATACATGACGTTAAAACTGTATTTTAGCCATTAAAGCCGGTCTAGTGCTCAATGTAAAAGTAACTATTTACACAGAAATACGAAAGATAATAAAAACGAGTCAATGAGAGGAAGAAACGGGAGATGATGAGTGAAACGGGATATGCGCCAGTAATGTTCTATTTACCAACAATGCACATATTGCTTGTGAATAAAGAGATGTGTAAAAACAATCCGATTAAAATCAGATCTCCACTGATGTACATGAAGATCTGACAGCGACCGGTTAGGGTCATGTTCTGGTGACTGATGTTATTGCCATAATCACTAATTTTATCAGCCAGTCAGATGAAGTCCTATACCTTTTGGGAATCTGAGCAGTACGGCTGAATAGCATCAATGCGTGCTTTACGATTTAATTCAGTTTCGAATTTTTGAAAGCTGCATTTACATTGGCTATTTCTAAGGTCACTAGAACGTGGTTCCTAAATGGTCGCTTTCAGTTCTCCACGTAGGACAGTAGATATCTGATTTTAATCAGATTGCATATAAATCCACATAGCGGAATGAATTGATGTTAATGAAGCAGTGTAATAATCGTATCTTGTTAGTTGTCTGCTATTTGTTTTCATTTTATATAAATGTAGTTTTGCAAATCTCTGATTCAATATTAAACAGAGTTCTCCTGAGTCACCGTCTATATAAAATCAATCCAAAATCCGATTATCAAGTACAACTAAACTTACCACCACCGATTACTTACACTGTACGCAGTAATTAGCAAAGAGTTCCCATAAATTACCTTCCATCACGTAGGCTTGGTTTCCTCAAACTGCACACTATGTAGAGATCTCACCATAAGTTGAAACCTGCCACTTCCTTTCAGAAACGTCTTCTCTTGTTTTCATATCATTTTTCATCCGATTCGCAAAAGTAAAGTAAACATTTTAAGTCTTTAACTAGCATCACTAGCATTGTTATTGTAAACTTTATAAATTTATATGAAAATATTGCGATAGAAATGACTGAAATAAAACTCAAAAAGAGGCTGTCAAAGCCAGACGAATTCTTGGATATACACGTGATTTCAATATTTTTCCATTGGGGGAAGGGTGGCGAGCAGGACAAAATTTGTGCGTAATCTGTTGTCTGAATATGGAGTGAATAACCGGCCAATTAAATATAATGAAACTAATAAATATACTGTAACTTTCGAATCTTGTTTCTGTTTCTTCAATTTTGAATTAATCATTACTTTGCTTGACATTTTCACAACGACGGAATATTTCGTCAGGTGATCCCGTGAAATTAAACAATGTCCGTCTTTGGGACACATCCAAGGTAGAAAGGCCGAAGATACTTCGGTTGGTTGTGGGGTTGTGTTTGACATAATTCTGTTATTGAAAATATGTCTTGAGAGCTGTGCATGTACTGTTCTTTCTAAATTAGTTCTAAATTTGTTAATACGACAAAATCTCATACGTATCGCGAGAGAGGTGGTTACTGGCGTCATTCGATCAGGTTAACATTTTAAAAACGAAATAGCTTGTAAAATACTCATTAGAATTTTAAATCAACAATTCCGGGTTTTCAGAAATGGAAAGAGTAAAATATAAAAGTAACCAGAAACCACTACACGAAATCATGTCTCCTAAGGTATATGTCTAGAAAATAAGAACAACGACAACAACTCAAACACAGACTCCAAGACTTGTTGCCTATATAGTGAATAATGGAAGAAAACTCTGACAAAGCAGAACAATGTGTGTATCTTCCAAAAATTATTCGGGAAATCCAGAGGGGAAAAAACGCTTGCAATGTAGGGATATGTGGATATCTTCCTGGGACTATAGAAAGCAGAGAATAGGATGCCAACGCTGGACTATTTGGGTATCTTCACGAGTCTTATCTGGGAAAGAGCTCCTACAGTGGTAGACCAACAAGTAGGTCTCCGCTTTTTTTTCGGGCCGTATTCCATACTGAAGTTTTACGCTGTTTTTACCTCCTCATCAATTCTGACTATCGGACGCTCGATAGTAATTAATAAATTTATTTCGACTGACCTTGGTATGCGGATGGTAACTAAACACCCTCTTCTTTTGACCCATGGCGTTAAATCCTTCAGAGCACTCACTTTTTAGCAATAATCTCTGTCATAACGGGCTTTGCCATAAAGTGCACACTGTAATAATTGAGACCAATGCTCCCCTTTGCCATTTGAAATTTTCAGCACGTTTTTCAAATAAAGACAAATATTTGCCTACTTCTTTTTCTCTAAAAGGGGGCACTAACCTATAATATTCTTAATACCATCAAAACTTGAATTTGTATGTGAAGTGGGAACGTGCATTTCACTTGCAAGCTCTATTTCTCTTATTCTAAATTGATATTCCCTCTGTTCCTTCTCTTTCTGCATTTGAAGAAAATAAAAATTCAGCCCCAAACTGGACACAACATAAGCAACTTACATCTCAAGTGTTACGGCAAAACTGATAAAATTCGTATCATAACATCAGTTATAAGCCTAACTAAAACGCAAAACATTCCCGGATGAGGGTCAAGAGTTCATCCTTCTGGAAAAAAAATAGAAGTTAGTTTACGAATTAATACGTCCCTCACGTCACGTAGTCCAGTTATGACCTTGACTCAGTTAAACGATTCTTAAAACTGAGAATGAATATAAAAAATATACAAGAGTTGTTTACCAAAACTGTCACTGATTTTAAGGTCAGCAACTTGATACAATGTTTATATTATTAAGCATTTACATTAATTATATAAAATATAAAAATTAAAAAAAAACAATCAACTAAAACTGAACTAAACTTAATTCTAAAAAAATTCGAGTCTAGTAAACAATATTACGTTACAATAAAATATTCTAAAACTAACAGACAAACAATTAATTTAAATAAATATAACAATGCAAACATACGATCAAACACACATGGAACGGATGGAGTTATTTATAAACACACTACTATACCCTTGCATGTAAGCACTCGCTATCATAGGAGAAATAGTAAAAGGGGCTTTAAGTTTTAGTTTGTCAACAACATACACAACAGACACATACAAACATGGGTGGTCCTGAAAAGGGCCGTTGCATTTGGTCACCAGACTGTGTGACCACCACACACACACCCACACTCAGGTGGGCACCACACACTACATATATTTGTTACCTTGATGTTTTGATGTAAATTAAAAGCGTAAAATTGAGTTCATTGGCCTCCTTCCACCAGTCATCCATCTTCTTCTCCTCCTCCTCTTCCTCTGGCATACGGCCAGGATGGTCCATTTGACATCATCACTGTACTTTTGTCTTTTTCGTTTTGTTCTGGGTTTAAAAAAAAAACGAACATCTTTATGACATATCTATATAGTTTGTGCTCAGTCTTTATTAATAGTCTAGGGTCACTTTTCTCAAACTGTTGATTTCCGGGTTTTGCATACAAGATGAGGTTCGCTACTGTGGCCAGGGCTATTGCAAACTAAAGTTCCACACGAAGTTATGCCGATTTTCCAGGGTCATGCATAGTCGTCATACGAAATGACGTTGCTGATGTTAGTACCTAACTGTACTTGTGGCTTCGTACAGTGAAAAAATCACGATCTAAAGAAATATTTCTGGGCAAATTAGGTTCAAAGGGTCTGGTACGCCATCTCGAATAACTTCTAATTTGAACACGTTGAAATGTTGGAACTCGAAAAGGATTTTATTCGAAAACTCAGTCGAAGACCTCATTGCTGACGATGCCAGTGAGTAAACGTTAAGGTAGCTGTCCTTGGAAAATATGACCTTTGATCTTGGTTCACAGTCTAAAGGCAATGATAAAAGTTTTCTCCTCAATTCGATGTATCGGATACTTGGCTCGCCTTCTGCTCAAAGTTTGACTGATGTCCTTTCCCATATTCGGTAATACTCCCACATGGCGTTCGTAAAGTCTGCCTTCTTTAATGATGATTCTGTACTCAGTAGCATTGACTATCAAATGGAACACGATACTTACTTTTACTCAGTTTTAGGCGTGCATCCACACTATTCAACAAATACTTGTCTTTTAATGTTCGGTCTGTCCTTTGATTTCAAATTCGACGAGGCTGAGATAGTCAAAGATGACACCGGATGAAATTCTACCATTCGGGATTCTTGCATGGTAATCATTTTGGGTGGCATTGCGAACGGACCGAGATCTGACTTGGAACTTACGCAAGAATCGGCGGTGCAACATTTTTCAATTAGTAATCGCACACGTCCTCTTTTACCGCTCCTGTTCATTATTTCTTATTCTTTCGCTGAACAAGTTTTATGAGATCCGAAGGGGTTTCGACATCTCGTTCTAATTTGTCCTTGCTCTGGCATAGAGGATTAAGTAATGCCTGGCCGTTAATGTGAAGGGAATTTATAGGGGAATCTGGACTACCCAAAAGGCCTTTCCAATTATGTTTTCCTTCTCATGAAAATATGTTTCGCCTTTACGTTTCCTATCACGAATATAATGTTTGTCCAAGATCCACTTTGTATTAATGATGACACTGTCAAAATACGATTTACTGACAGGAAGATGAGGATGTACACATATTGACGGCGAACGTGATATGCGTTTCCACCTTCCTCGTAAGCAGCGATGTCAGAATCCGTTTTGAAAGGAATTACTCGGAATAACAGAGCGCCGTGTTTCAGACCACGTTGTATTCAACCAGATCGGAATACATAAACAATAAGTAGAGTCCTCCCTCGTTCAGTTTCACAGGGTAACGAAAATAGTCTTAGGAGCCAGAGTAAGGTATCTGCCCATAATATAAGACAAACGGGGACAAAAAGTAACGGAGTAACGGACAGTATTTTGCCGTGAGAACAATGCGTTATAAAACGATGGGCAATGATCGTTAAAAATAGAGGTGATCGTTTTGAACAAATCTTGAGCATTCAAATGATACCCCCCACATAAATTCTCTTGGTATAGATACTTAATTGAGGATTCGAGTGATTACAGTAATGGCGGCTATAGGTGGAAGCTAGTAAAGTGGGCTTTGTATATTTTGGCGGTTATAAGTGGTTATTTTTACAGTGAAATAGTTCATAATTGTTGGGAAGATGTGTGAATAATCAAGGAATAAAGCGTAGTAACACATTATTAGTGGATCATAATCAATTTTGAAGAAAAAAAACTGTGTTTTATAGTATATTTAAAGGAAGGACTGGGAAAAAGATAGTCAATGCAATTGCTATGTAAAATTATCTACAATATCTCTTGCTAAAAGCTAAAATTGGCAATGGCTGCAGCAATGCAACGATGCACCACAAACATTTGGTAGAGAAACACGATTGGTTGTTGTTGTTGTAGTGTTTAACGCCATTTTTCAGCACACGATAGGCTATACATGGCGGCCAGTATTATTGGTGGAGGAAGAAGCCGGGAAAACCCCGGAAAGAACCACCGACCCACGAGAAACTACTGGCGAGCTTTCTCACATGCCCACATTAGCCGAATCCGAGACTCGAACCCACGCAGACAAAGGTGAGATGGCAGTGATCCGTAACGGAGAGCGCTTTAGACCACTCGGCCACTCGGGGCCCCCGAAACACGATTGGAGTTTTGGAACACTTAACACCATACACACATATTTTGTTTTAGTTTTTGAAGAGCGTAACTCTGATTAGGAGAGGTAGCCGATGTGTTTAGTGGTATGATGGTTATTTCTTTTTGTTTGCCTCAGTAGAGCATGACGGACACATTGTTTCCAAACCAGTTTTGATGCGTGTACTATCTCTGCACAAACCATGCTGTTTTTGAAAACAAAATCATTCACATTATTAGCACAAAGTATCGATGATTTCGTTGGGTGCTTTCTGAATTATTTGTTTTCGCATCGAAAAGTTGGATTTAAACAATACCGACAAAAGTATCAGAATATTCGAACTAAACGAGCAGGGAGTTCCATTCTTTTCCCTTATTGAAGAAGGGCCAGACATCGATGTAGCTGGTTCATGTATGCTCAAGGGCCAGACATCTATATAGCTGGTTAATGTATGCTCAAGGCTCAAGGGCCAGACATCGATGTAGCTGGTCAATGTATGCTCAAGGCTCAAGGGTCAGACATCGATGTAGCTGGTTAATGTATGCTCAATGGCCAGACATCGATGTAGCTGGTTAATGTATACTCAAGGGCTAAGCATCGATGTCTCTAGCTATTGTATGTTAAGCTAAGTTAAAATGGTATGTATATTCAAGGGTGTAACAAGATAACCGGGTGGGATTTTGGATTTACAACAGAACACTTTTAATGGTGATACACATTCAATGTTTAATAACGGACGACTTGAATGAGCAATTAATTATGATTAATATGTGCGTGTACATGATCCAAATATTCGATTAATTAACATAAAACGCACGGACTTAATAATGACAATACAAATAAATGACCTTACATAGTACAAGGACAAGCGGGTGAATGATTCACAGTGATTTCACAACGAAAAGATTGATGGGTTTTACTCAAATAGTAAAACAAATGTAGTATTTTACTCATATAATAAAATGTATTCACTCAAATAGTGAAATTATGCAAACAAAAGGGACAGATATACAAATTATCTTTATTGTCCCAGAAAACACACTGAATTTTACAAACTCCAAAAATTAGCCCACGGCTAAAAGAATACATGTATGGAGTTACACACTCCATCAACAGCACACTCAGGTACCAGTCACACTGGCCAAATCAAGCCGTCAGTATTCCAGTTGGTCAATCAAGCAATCAGCGACCACCAATCTCGGTCAGTAACTCCCGATCACCTGCTACTCGACCAGGAACACCGTTTATTCAGCTCTACGGCTGCTATGGTTCAGCTTCACAGCTGCTATGGTCGACGTCTATGGTTAGCTCTGCAGCTGGCACCACGTCAACTTCGATCGCTCCGATAACTCGGATCGCTCCGGTCACTCGGTTCAGGTGAAAATACATCTAACACCGTGTACTATGCATGACATGGGCATATACGATAAAACGTACTGACGTTATACACGGTAAGTTATACAGATTACATTATCGGTACAATAATTACAAAACAACAAACAGGTTCAGAAGTAAACATAACTGTGCCCGACAAGAATCCTACGGTACTAAACGTTTCTTAAAAATGCAGCTTTATATTGCTAATATAAATCCCTTGCTGAGTCACAAACCAGAATAGAACATATTTGCATTACACTACGTAAACCGAAGCTACATAGCAAACATACAAAAATAAACGTGGTAGTACAATAGTTATAACTTACACACAAGAAATTAATAATTTACATACCTCTACAGCTGAAGATGTGCAAGTCCTTAAAGTAGACCGCTCACTGACAAGACGTTCCGTAATGTGAAGATTTAATCTTACGGTGAGGCTAGAAGCATTCGGTTTTTTCCATTGAAAGCACATCGCACGTGCGGCATAGGATGAACCGAACTCACTATTTCGAAATATTGTACAATATACCTAAATCATCATCGGGTATCGTTGTACACGAAAAAGAAACCCGAGTACATATATTTAATAAATAAAACGATTTATACAATTCCGTGACAAAGGGATGCAGTTTATATAGCTAGTTAACGTATGTACAAGGTTTGCCGTCCACTTAGCTAGTTAATATATTCTCAAGGGCCTCCAAACTATGCATCTAGTTAACGTATGATCAAGGGCCATCCATCCATGTAGCCCATGGGCCTTGACTCCATGTAGCTACTTCATATATGCCCAAGGGCCAATTGATTTATTGCGATATAAATGTCTTTTTCCTGAATGGATGGTCATTGAGTATAATTATCTATCTACATGATGGCTGGCCCTTGGAATACAGTAACTACCTATATGGATGGATGGCCCTTGAGTGTGCATTAACTAGCTAGATGATGTCTGGCCCCTGAGTATACATTAACTAGGCACATGAATGGATGGCTCTCGAATATACATTAACATACATAACATTATTTTATATATGTGTGTGTGTGTGTGTCCTTTGCATACATGCACACTGGTAATTCTATTCACTTGCTCATCGTCATCATCATCTCTCTCAATCTTTCGTTAACACTCCGGTGTCTTAGTAGTTAGAGCGTCCGCCTCCGATGCGGGAGGTCCTGGGTTCGATCCCCAACCGAGTCATACCAAATACTAACAAAAATGGTACTAACAGCTGCCTCACTTGGCGCTCAGCATTAAGAGGTTGGTGTTAGGACTGGTCGACCTGGTGTCAGGATAATGCAACTGGGTGGGACATCATGCTACATATCTGCGGCGTTATGCCCCAGTGCTAGACATCAATATAAACTGCCACACTACACACACACACACACACACACACACACACACACACACTTTCGGTTATTTTTTCACAGTGAGAAACATCAAAGCTTTCCCTCACAGAAGCTGTAATTTGAACTAGATTTTATTGTTTCACTTTCATCTTTCGTTTTATATACACTTTACACATTTTTATATTTTCAACTTATTTTTCAGTGTCTGAAGTGGTTGCTTGCTGAGTACTGAGAATGCTCTATCATCGAAGACTTTGTAATTCTTTATATTTGATTTATTAGAACCTGACTTGTAATCGACAGCAAACAGCTAATATTGCGATGGCGTTAACCTTCACCACCACCACCACTACTACTACTACCATTACTTTGTCGGCATGGATGAAGTATAATAACTAAATTGTTATAAATGTCACTATTTGAGGAATTCATCGAGGAAGATTGAATCATCATGACATATTGGTTAACTGATTTTTTGTTGTCTTCAGAGTCTTAATAATAATAATAACTTTTGATAATTGTGTGGTGCTTCTTATCTGAATGTCTGGATTAGATGGTGAATACAGATTTGACAACAGGGCCAATGTTTCATGATGACAGGCTCAGGCAAGAAAAGGGAACTAAATGGTTCCTTATTTGTGAGGGTGAACTATGAAAGTTCTTCATCACAATATTCTACAATGGCAACGGCATCAAATAGGGAGGAGCATACTATCACTACTACTACTACTACCGTTTTTAGCGTATATGTTGGGACACCGTATTTGTTGCGACACTATAAATTAATTTTAAAAGTAATTTTTTTGTGCACTGTATGTTCTGGGACACATCGTTATTTTCGAGTCGTAAGTTGTGGGACACCTTTTAAATCATTCGAAAATTACATGTCGGAAATTGCACTCCAAATGAAATTTTATTTAAAAAAATATAAAACTGTGTACTTGAGATAAAACTCTTTAATCCACTGCAGCAGCATCTCATCAACACATCCCTTCTCCTGCACACGTACGATCTATTCTTTTGGTACATTAATCTTTGTTTTAGCTTGCTCATACCGTGAAAAATAGAGGCAAACACACCACCCGAAGCGGAAACTGCAAGGACAAAAGTCAGATTTTTTCAAATCTGCACTAGTCTTGCTAATTCTCACACTTCTGACGCCCATCTTATCGTCAGTCCATCCAGGAATGCGATCAAAGTACACTAGAGTTTCATCCATGTTAATGATCATATTATCAGCGAAATGATAAGTTTCTCTTCTGGCCTTCACAAATTCATCACGTGATTTTATTTTCTCCAAATCTTCTGGATGATGCTGGGTCATCGATGTTCGCGCACGAAGCACTATATTGTGTAATTTTAAAAACTGTTCCATTGTTTCAATTTATTTTCGAAATTTGCGTGAATACAGGTGAAAATGAACCCAAGTTTACTTCCATATCTCGTCCAGCTTTGTGTATTAAATACTTCCGTATCTCGTCCAGCTTTGTATATTAAAAAAAAAAAAAAAAAATCGGCTCACTTCACAGCATCTATAGTCAGCTTCGGCTTGCTTTGCAATGAAATAACCTTTGTATTGATATCCTTCAAAAAAAAAAGTAACCAAAGTCGGCTTCTGAGATCGGCTTGCTTTGCAATAAAAAAAAAAGCCTTTTGTCTTTGATGTCCTGTTGGTAGTTTCAAAGAAGGAGTTAACTGCTTGCTGCTTGTCATGTTGATTCATCACCAGAACTTCTATGTGCTTGGCATATGTGATTACAATTAATACAAAGGAGCATTGATGTCTGCGGGTAAATAGTAAGGATATATTTGTAACCCGAGCTGGTGAAAAGATTGTCACTTCCTCTCAAGTGAATGTGTTTTCAAATGACGATTTTTTTGCGACATACTGTCATACAGTAGACCTGGATATAATTCAATCTTGATTATTTTCCACCCAATACCGTGTCATGCGTGAATGTCGTCTTCAAGATATCGGTTGACTATTTCCCTCTTGTTTGCGATTTTGTTGGCTCCAATTTTCAGTCGGATAACATGTTCAAACTTTAGAGCACAACTACACACAACTATTAGTGTTCATGTCAATGAACAACGTGGTGTGTGGTATCGGACATAATTGATACACGCTAAAGTATGGAAGCCTACGCCATCTATACGGATTTCGTGGAAATATTTTATTCTTTAATGCACATGTTGAAAAAAGGAATAAATGATAACACAAGGTTAGTTTCTTTCATTTAATTATCATTTAAGCGTTATATATAGCGTTATATATATATATATATATATATATATATATATATATATATATATATATATATATATATATATATATATATATGCAACGTGCATTGGAGGGCGGGGGGGGGGGGCAAGCACAAATGCAGTACAAATTTATTTCGTTTCTTAAGTGTTGGGACATATGACTAAATGTTCACCATAAGTTCTGGGACAGGAAAAAAAATAATTATTTTATAGTGTCCCAACATATGCGGTAAATACGGTACTTATTATTATTATTATTATTATTATTATTAAACCATTATTATTTATTATTATTATTGTTATTATTATTATTATTATTATTATTAAACCATTATTATTGTTATTATTATTATTATTAAATCATTATCATTATTATTATTATTGTTATTATTATTACTATTATTATTATTAAACCATTTAATGATATAATCAATGGAAATATTTTATGTTTTTCAAAATTGTGTAGAACGAATAGGGAAATTGCAGGTATTAAAATATATGACGAGCATGAATATAAATGCGCATATTGGCAAATCCGTTTTTACATTAATAAAATTTAGTGCAATTGTGGATCTTATAAATGAATGGGAGTGACGAATCCAGCATGCTTCTGCGAATGAAACATCTTAAGAGCCTTTAAAAACAAAATTATTCAGCCTCTGGCAGTATTTGCTCTTTATGTTTCCTAAAACAGTGTAAGTCTTCCTGTTTACGATAACAAATATAGTAATACCTATGGTAACAATCAGCTTTTACTAGAAGAAGACACTTTCGAAAGAAAAAAAAGAAGAAATTAAAATGATGACTGCTCATGGTAGGAGTTTACAGTCCAACCATTCAACAGTTTTTGTCCTTGTGTCTGCAGTTTATAGTGATGTCTAGCGCTGGGGTATCATGACGCAGAGATGAAGCATAATATTCCGATCAGTCACATAATCCTGACACCAGGCCGACCAGTCCTAACCAATAAGCTCTTAATGCTGAGCGCCTTGCGAGGCAGCTGCTGGTACCATTTTTATAGGTCTTTGGCATGACTCGGCCGGGGTTCGAACTCACGAACTCCAGCATCAGATGCGGATGCTCTAAACACTAGACCAACGGAGCGGTCGTTTGTCTTAGTAATATCTTACTAAACTAAAGTAGATCATGAAGCAAGACAATTTTTTTCCTCTTACGTGTAGATAGTTAATGTATGCTCAATGGCCAAACATCGATGTAGCTGGTTAATGTATGCTCAAGGCTCAAGGGTTAGATATCGATGAAACAGGTTAATGTATGCTCAAAGGCCAAGCATCGATGTAGCTGATTAATGTATCTTCAAGGCTCAAGGGCTAGACATCGACGTAGCTGGTTTATGTATGCTCAATGGCCCGACATCGATGTAGCTAGTTATTGTATGCTCAAGGCTCAAGGGCCAGATATCGATGAAGCTGGTTAATGTATCCTCAAAGGCCAAGCATCGATGTAGCTGATTAATGTATGCTCAAGGCTCAAGGGCTCGACGTCGACGTAGCTGGTTTATGTATGTTCAGTGCCAAGACATAGATGTAGCTGGTTAATATATGCTCAAGGCGCAAGGGTCAGATATGGATGAAGCTGGTTAATGTATGCTCAAAGGCCAAGCATTGATGTAGCTGTTTAATGTATGCTCGAGGCTCAAGGGCCAGACATCGATGTAGCTGGTTAATGTATGCTCAAGGGCCATACATCGATGTAGCTGGTTAATGTATGCTCAAGGGCCAAGCCTCGATGCCTCTAGCTAATGTATGTTAAGCTACGTTAATATGGTATGTATATTCAAGGATCGCAGTTCATGTACCTAGCTAATGTATGTTCAAGGTTCGCCGTCCACGTAGCTAGTTAATATATTATTCTCAAGGGCCTGCAAACTATGTAGATAGTTAATGTATGATCAAGGGCCATCCATCCATGTAGCCCAAGGGTCATCCATCCATGTAGCCCAAGGGCCATCCATCCATGTAGCCCAAGGGACTTCCATCCATGTAGCCCAAGGGTCATCCATCCATGTAGCCCAAGGGCCATCCATCCATGTAGCCTAAGGGTCTTCCATCCATGTAACCCAAGAGCCTTCCATCCATGTAGCCCAAGGGCCTTCCATCCATGTAGCCCAAGGGCCTTGACTCCATGTAGCTACTTCATGTATGCCCAAGGGCCAATTGATTTATTGCAATATAATGTCTTCTTCATGAATAGATGGTCATTGAGTATAATTATCTATCTACATGATGGCTGCCCTTGGAATACATTGACTACCTATATGGATGGATGGCCCTTGAGTGTGCATTAACTAGCTAGATGATGTCTGGCCCCTGAGTATACATTAACTAGGCACATGGATGGATGGTCCTCGAGTATACCTTAACATACATAACATTATTTTATGTATGTATGTATGTATGTATGTATCTTTGACCATGTCCTTTGCATACATTCACACTGGCAATTTTATTCACTTGCTCATGGTCATCATCATCATCATCATCATCTCTCTCTCAATCTTTCAGTTAATTTTACACAATCAGAAACATCAAAGCTTTCCGTCATTGAAGCTGTAATTTGAACTAGATTTTATTGTTTCACCTTCATCTTTCGTTTTATATATACTTTACATATTTTTATATTTTCACTTAATTTTACAGTGTCTCAAGGGGCCCCTAGTGGCCGAGTGGTCTAAAGCTCTCACCGTTCCGGATCACTGCCATCTCACCTCTGTCTGCGTGGGTTCGAGTCCAAGGCTCGGCTAGCGTGGGTACGTGGGAAAGCCTGCCAGTAGCTTCTCGTGGGTCGGTGGTTCTTCCCTGGGTTTTCCAGGTTTCTTCCTCCTCCAGTTTTACCGGCCGCCATGTATAGCCTTGTGCTGAAAAAATGGCGTTAAACCCTAGAGCAACTAGAACAACAGTGTCTCAAGTGGTTGCATACTGAGAATGCTCCATCATCGAAGACTTTGTATTTCTTTATATTTGATTTGTTAAAGCTTCACTTTTAATCGACAGCAAATAGCTAGTATTGCGATGGCGTAAGCCTTCACCACCACCACCACTACTACTACTACCATTACTTTGTCGGCATGGATGAAGTATAATAACTAAATTGTTATAAATGTCACTATTTGAGGAATTCATCGAGGAAGATTGAATCATCATGACATATTGGTTAACTTATTTTTTTTTCTTCAGAGTCTTAATAATAATAATAAGTTTTGATAACTGTGTGGTGCTTCTTATCCGAATGTCTGGATTAGATGGTGAATTCAGATTTGACAACAGGGACAATATTTCATGATGACAGGCTCGGGCAAGAAAAGGGAACTATATGGTTCCTTATTTGTGAGGGGTGAACTATGAAAGTTCTTCATCACAATATTCTACAATGGCAACGGCAGTCAAATAGGGACGAGCTTACTATCACTACTACTACTACTACTACTACTACTACTTATTATTATTATTACTATTAAACCATTTAATGAAAGGATCAATGGAATTATTTTATGTTTTTCAAAATTGTATAGAACGAATAGGGAAAATGCAGGTATTAAAATATATGACGAGCATGAATATAAATGCACATGTTGGCAAATCCGTTTTTAGAAGAATAAAATTTAGTGCAATTGTGGATCTTATAAATGAATGGGAGTGACGAATCCAGCATGCTTCTGCGAATGAAACATCTTAAGAGCCTTTAAAAACAAAATTATTCAGCCTCTGGCAGTATTTGCTCTTTGTGTTTCCTAAAACAGTGTAAGTCTTCCTATTTACGATAACAAATATAGTAATACCTATGATAACAATCATATTTTACTAGAAGAAGATACTTTCGAAAACTAAATGAAGAAATTAAAATGATGACTGGTGGGAGTTTACAGTCCAACCATTTAATAGTTTTTGTCCTTGTGTCTGCAGCCCGTCATATTTATATTGTATCGTAAGGGAAAACTCGAAATTTAAAAGGAAGAAAACAAACTTATTAATTGCTACAGAGAAAAGCTACACTTTATAAAAACAGGAAACA
The DNA here is from genome assembly GCA_028554795.2 of Sinohyriopsis cumingii. NCBI lineage: Eukaryota > Metazoa > Mollusca > Bivalvia > Unionida > Unionidae > Sinohyriopsis > Sinohyriopsis cumingii. The sequence goes on along the minus strand of CM068830.1, from coordinate 50,910,849 downwards.
ATATCATGGCTAAATTCAAAATTCAAATTTAAACAAAAGTACAAAACATTTATTTTCTGTAACAATTATTATTGGTTAAACTCGTCAATGTCTAATGATAGGATATGACTGCTGCACAACAGTGCTAAATAAACAATTACTTCTTGGTAAAGCGAAGGTCTCTTCTTAGAGATAGAAGCGTGCGAGAACTACATATCTCAAACCATTTGTGCAGCATTGCCAGGAATCTACAACATTAGTAGAACCCTGTTACATATGAACATAAGTTTGTGATATGTGCTCGTTGGCAGTTACTGTAATCAACCGTGCAAGGTGATCTGCTGTATCCTGAATTTTAGGTGACACAGGATCACTAGTGGTTGTTTATCATCAAATACGGAAGAAGAAATAAAAAAAACAACAACTGGAAATCGTTTGTTTTTCATTCGAAGAACATTTGGCAATTTTTAGACACACTATCAAATTATGTAGGTGACTTTTAATATCTTCTTATTTAGTGTTAAATAATCTATTCATAATTGCTTGTATAAGTGACGGATTGAATGCCTATTTGCGATGGATCGAATGCATTTTTTTTTATACTGACTGATTATATATTCCTGATGAACTGAGTGCCCAAACCTATTTAAAGTATCATATAGGTTTATGAAAGTTTTGTAATCTACGTCTTGCTTTGTTTCTTCTATTTTTAAAACGAGTTATCTAGAAATGTAACATTCCCCCCAACCCACCACCCAGTTCCCAGTTTATGTAGAGACTGTTACTAAAAAATACCCTATGGTCAAGTGATCTCACTGTATGTACATAATGGTGCAGAATTCTCAATGCATATACAACTTCTGTTACACTTTGTTTGATGTCGAAGTTATTTACATCTCCTATCCTCTCCCAATATATCTGTTGTGAGATAATAATGATTTGTCCGATGATAGCTGGTATATGATACTCCTGATATGAAATTGTGAATGGTGGGTGGCTGATGAACAGATAAATGGATAACAACGGGAAACTATTGAAACGAAGGAAATGTCAATAGCACAAGCACATCTACACCACTTGTCTATTCTCCATGCAGATATTATAAACAATTTTGGATTTTTGCAACGGAAACAAAAGTGTAGATAATGACTAGATGGTAGGATGGATAACTAATGGATAAAAACATTTAAAAGTATTGAAACTGGTGTGTGTGTGTGTGTGATTTGGATTTTATCGTAGCTGTAACAATTTTTCAATCATATAGCTACGATATCTGAAGTGTGTGACTTTATAGTGATGTCTTGCAATGGGACATCATGTTCCACCCATTCATATTATCCTGACCAATCATAACACTGACTTCTTAATGCTTAGCGCCAAGCGAGGCAGCTGCTAGTATAATTTTTTAAGTCTTTGATATGACTCAACCGGGTTTCGAACCCGCGACCTCCAGCATCCGAGGCGGACGCGCTAACCAATTAGTCCACCGGAGCGGTCTAATGAAACTGGAGAATTACGAATAGGCTAATTTGCATCTACACCACTAGTCAAATAGGTGTGTCAAATGTTATAGAGATATATGAACGATTTTGTACTTTTGCCCCAGAAATGAAAGTGTACATAATGGTGGATGGATTCACATATAAACAACAACAAAAAATGTTAAAATTATTGAAGAATTGTGAATAGAAAACGACACATCTGGAAAACTAGTCTTATAAATAGACACAGATTTGTAGATACATCTTGAACCGTATGAGTGTTACTATCCGGAAAAAAACCCTGTGGATAATGGATGAAACGACCAACAAACAAAAAAAGACCCGCACAAATAAATATTGAAAGTGAATTTTGCGAATAGCTAAAGGCAGTATGGATGTCAACAGCTGGATGTGGAATATCATACAGGTATTTATTAGATAAAGCATACCTGATTATTACAACCACAACACATTCACTTTCAGACACGAAAACTGTTGTCGAAATTATAAATACCATAACATAATTAAGAAACCTTTGATCCAAACAACCATACTATATAACTAAAACAATTTAACATAGTCTGTAATAATATTTGTATTTATCATGATTGGAGATATATTAATAATAAAAATTAATACTTGATCAATAATGGCAATGAAGAACAGAACATAGAACTGTACATCAGGTTTTTGGAAAACCTACTCCAGCCAATGTGGTAATTATTCACAGACGAGGTTATAAATATGGCGATGAAACACTTGAATAATGGGGAAATTTATCAGATGGGACATATATAGCGCAAATCAGATATTATGCGATAAGTGTGTTAGGTGATGATGTGCAAAACAGAATAAGAATAAAGAAGTTTGTTTCCACTGTTCCAACCACTGTAAAAGTATGCGAAAAATTAATACGTATATGACAACAGAAACAGGTAGCATAGTAGGCAAAAATGACATTTTTCAAAGTTGGAAAAAGTTTCTAACTAGGAATATTTAATCAATGATAGCTGACTAATAGATATACCACAAAAAGAAATATATGCGGGTAAAAACTATGTAGATTAAAAGATAAAAACGGGGAATGTCCTGTAATACTAAACGTAGAACAAGAAATCAAACATCCAAATATTTATATTATGTCATTATTGTTGCTAGTCTTGGTTTAATTAACTTTTTCATGAAGTTTGCTATTTTTATCTTCTTGATGCAATATAAACACCTTTGATAATAACTGAAAATAACAGACCAAGTAGTACTATAACAACCAATACGACATATTCAGGTAAAAGGGAGACAACCTTAAATAAAAACTTAGTGTGCTTTGAATGATGCTGGTAATTTGCGGATGCCTTTTTGGATAGCTCAAGCAAATGGTTGGCAATGTTTGTATTCTTTGTTTGACTTTGAATGACTCCGTGCTGTCTTTAACTCATCCTTCAACCAATCCTGTTCTAGAAACCAACAAAGCGATTTTGCAAAATTTGAAATTTTGAAGCAAGATTTGCTGCCAGCATACCTAAATCTGTACATTAAAAATCAAAAGAATCGTTATACAATTTTTGAACAGTTATTTTAAACTTTCACCCAGTGGAAACCTTTTCTGTAATTTTTAAACGTAGTTTTGTAATATTTTTGCAAAGTTACTACCAGAATCTGTTAAATGTCAAATTATTTGTGCTGGTTTGCTTTCAGTGTTTTGTATCAGGTCTTGTAAGTTAACTGTCAGTTGCGTTCCTTTCTTTGCTATGCCTCTTTATTTTCTAAGCATACATTCGACGTCTAATTTCATACTATACGATTTTTCTAGCAGAGTAAATCATTCTTTAACGCTTTTCTCTTTCATCAATACAATTTATACCGGGAATATTCCTTGTTGATAGTCCCATATGGTTCACACATTTATTGATATAAATCAGTATTTTTAATTTACTGTGTAATTCGTTTGTTTTAGCCAAAACTTTCTTCCATCTCTATTTCCTCAGGATTTCTTACGTGCTGCGTTTGTTAAACAGCGGATCTACGATAGGTTGTCAAGATGTGACTTTACTATTTGATGATATATTGCCTTCACTTGTAAAGCCTAACGACTTGATCAAATTTATATAGGTCCATTTGCTACTTCTTGGTAACACAATGTTCCACGAATAATTTTTAAAATGGGTTTAATTGATTTATCTATGTTTAGATCGTGGTTATCAAATTCGTTACATTAATAAATTGCAGATATAGGAGTTAGAAAAAATGGACGAGAATAAAATTAAACCGACATATAATATATTTGTGAATGAATGTTCAGCAAATAGTATTTAACATATATTATCATAACAGTAGTTAAGTATCTAGTGAATAAAACTACAGAAAGAAATAAACATTTTTACACGACATCAAATGTAATTTGATAGTTTACTGGGTTTCTTTCATGTAAGTTCGGGTTAACTCTTTCAGTATTATTTCCTCTCATAATAACATACAGGCATGCCAATTTCATGATGGAAGAAAACGGATAGAGAAAATAGAACAAAATCCAGCTAAACAAATGTGAATTTACTGTTTTGTGGTCGATGCTCGTATTCCAATTACAACAGCAACAAACAACTACCACTATTATTGCTGGTGCAAGAATATATAACGTTTTTATGCCATTAAAACAGTTGTGGTTGTGGTTGTGGTTGTTGTGGGATTTAACGCCATTTTTCAGCACACGATAGGCTATGCATGGCGGCCAGTATTAATGGTGGAGGAAGAACCCGGAAAATACCCCGGGAAGAACTACCGACCCACGAGAAGCTACTGGCAAACTTTCTCACATACCCACATTGGCCGAATCCTAGACTCGAACGCACGCAGACAGAGATGAGATGGCAGTGATCCGTAACGGAGAGCGCTTTAGACCACTCAGCGCCCCTACCATTAAAACAGCATAGAAGTCTATAACATAGATAATTAAAATCTCCTCACTAATAAAATTAGCATACTTATAGACCTGTTTTGCCCGAATTTCAAGCTCCTTGTATTTCAGCAGTAAAAGCAGTTTCTCTATTGATGATAATCTGGTAACAGAAAATATGCACCTGTTATAAGGAGACCTGTGTAAGACTTACTCACCAGCACCTTCAGGGTTTGTAAAGTTGAGGTACAAACGGTAATAGTTGATTTGTAATACATCGAATATTTTCAGCGTTGTATACCTAATGTTTTGATATAATGTTGATAAAAGTCCAACTCCTGGTAGTTTAATTAGTTTGAAATTGTCGTCATTGTGATATCGTTGTTTTAAGTGTTCATTGACAAATTTTTGTTTGTTCTTCGGTTTTGTTACACAATTTTAACTTGGGCTTTCTCACAGTATTTTTTGGGAAAGTTTACAGTAGCTTCGTGTTTTACAGAACTCAGTAAATACTTTTTCAGTTTTACATTTGTTACGCTTTATTGCTTCGATGTATTCGTACAACCTTTATTTTAATGAACTTACTCGGATTCTAGTACTGTCGTCTTGCAACCTAAACTCAAGTCAACAATAGATAAAGACAATGGCTTTCTCCATGTATTTGTAATGTTTGAAATAGAATGAAGGCGGACAAGAAAAAATTAATATAAACATGTAATTTCACAAAATACGACGGATTCGAAAAAAGCAGATTATAGAAAAAAAAATTAGAAAACGTTCATAGGATTTATAAAGGGCTAAAGCTGAATGACTAAGGCTGGAAAAAGTAAAATCAGAATCGTCTAACCATGAGACTGAAACAAAAACAAATTACGCAAGAAACACTACAGGAATCAGTAAATGAGAGTCTTTCGCAGTTGATGGAGTCAGTCATGAACGACTTCAATTAATTCATCGAGGGAAAAATGTAAGACCATGATCCAAAGATGTCAATGCAGTTCCAGAGTTGTATTCTAAATCTCGAGAGCCAGTGCAAAAGTCTGGAAATCCTCGCGAAAGTTCTTGGAAAAACGATAACCATCAGTCCGAGGAAAACAATGTAAAGTCACAGTAGCCTTAAAACATCCCGAAAGGAATGAACAATATAATCGCAAAAACATTATAGATGTCGCAGGCATCGACGAGAGAAACAAAAAAGAGTCCTGCACAGATGTTTACAAATGTCATTGCTGAGGCCGTCAATATCAAGATTTCCGTTGACAACATGGATATTGCACATAGATTGCCCACTAGAAACTACGTTGTGGCAGGTCCAAATCACACCATGGTGTAGCTAAGTATTAGAGTTATGAGAGATATGCTAATTAACTGGACAAAGACAATGACAAACTGGAACCAGAAGGGGAAGATAACCGATGATCTCTATAGCAGCGGTTCTTAAGCTTTCGGGGCGGCAATACAGATTAGGCTTGTGGTGTTAGCCTCGCCACCCATCAATTGCTAGAAAACCACTTGGGTAAGAAATTTTAAATCCTTAAGGTTGATCTTGGCAACCTTCTCAAAACAGCATGGCGATCCAAGGGTTAATAATCGCTATGGCGGTAAAGAGCCATACACAGCTCCCCGTCTCCTTTTTCCATTCTCTCTGTGTTCCCCTCTCCTCTCCTTTAGCAATTTTCTTAGCCCCTTTCCCATTTCAAGTTCATGTTAGGTCAATCGAGTGTAAAATAAAAGTACACGTGAATAAGCTGCAGCTAAAGAAAGGTATTCATGGTTACAGTGAAATATATATATATAAAGAACACAAATCATATGGCGAACAACACTCGTTTCAAGTGCACTGGATTCAGCAAGGGATCACGTGTGACAGGGATTGATTAAGATAAATGCAATAAACTGACAACGAACAGGGCGAAACTAGTATCTAGCTAGCCTGAGCGCTTTCGACTCTTTAATGAGTCTTTGTCAAAGGCAAATACAAAACATAGACAAGACAAACAAATAAACAGAAAAATGGTTATGTTTCCTAAACTTTACATGGCTGTTTTTACAGGAATTCAACTTTTTAACTTTGTTTAGTTTCAACTAGTTTATTTCAGCTTGTAGCTGACACTGGAAAGTATTTGTATTGATCTAGAAATTAAAGAGCCTTAACGACATCTGTTATTTTATGTAAATTTATGTATTACAAATTATATCCCGGATATTTCATTGTTATAGTAGTCATAGGCTATTAAGCAAATTTAGAGAATTATTTAAAAGAAAATGTGTCGGCGACCGGGCTTCTGTACAACTTGTTTGTCATCCAGTCAGATCTATGAAGGTTGATCCTTTTGTGTAGCTTTTTAGTTTCTCCGACGTACTGAAGGCTACAGATCTTACATGTGATGAGATAAATGACATTCTCTGTTTTGCACGTTTTGTTTGGACCATGTATGTTTAATTTTCTCTAGTCACTGTGCTAGAAAATGCCCTGGTCTCTATCATATGGTGACAGGTTTTGCACCTTTTATCGCCATCTGGGCCAGATTGACTAGGGTGGTCTTGATTAGTGATTGGCGTTAGCTTCGCCCTGACTAGGATGTCCTTGATGTTGTCTCCGGTAGGCGAGTACAGGTTTGTTAGGAAGGATTAAAGTTAGTGCGTCCGACAATTCCCGATGATCTTACCTACTGGGGTTGTCTGGATGGTAGGTCAGGATAAATGGTATCCTATCAGCCTTTTCCTTCTTTCCATATTTTAGTAGGTCATCGGGGTTTGTTTGTTTAGCCCTTTGGGTTGCCTCCGTAATCAGGTCTTTGTCGTAGCCTCGGTAAATTAAATGTTTAGACAGCTCTTTCGACCTTTTTAGGAATGTTTCATCGTCAGAGCAAATTCTGCGTACCCTCAGTGTCTGGCGATATGTGATGTTCCTAATGCTTTATTTCCATCCATTTTTTTTCTATATGTTCTCCTTTAAACACCTTATATTGACGTTATTCTTTTTCCCTTATGATAAACATGTGTTGCTGACTCTATCGAAAGTAATATGGAGAGTACTCTTCCCACCCCTATTTTTTCTCAAACTATAAAGCTAAAATCAAACCTCTCGTATGAAATGAGATATCCTTACTCGCTTTCCCCACCTGTGTCTCTTGAAACTTCTATTTCTTTTCTTCCACTTTCTATGTTTCTTTTATCCCTCAAGTGAATCAGGTTCGTCGCTACATTACAGTTATTCATTCATGTTGGTTCTTTAATTCTAACCTTGTGAGTGATAACCTCTATCTTAGACAAAAGTAATATTGATTTGTTTTCCCTCCTGATGTAAATATCTTGCAAAGGAAGATATTTTCTTTTAAACCCAATATATGCATTTTTCCTCTAACACATATGTGGGGCTGGAGGCGTTGGTGGGGTTGATTGGCGGATTTTACCTTCTAACAAGGTGTCCGCTTTATTTGGTTATCTTTATCTAAAGGGTGATCGCCCTCGGTGTTGTTGCCCGGATCGAGTAAATATTAATATAAAGTGTCCAACTTATAAATGGAACAGATATGTAGAACAGAATGACACGCGCGCCCGTGCATGAAATACAACAACTTAATCAATTACATAAACAACTGTGATAATACGTTACATTGGGAAGATACACTTCTCTTTTGAAATAAATCATTCAGCGAATTTCAAACACAAATATACTTACATAAATAGCCGATCTGTTTTAAATGATAGCATTGGTTCATCAAAGAATCGAGTGAACAATCGAAGTCATTGACTTGTACAACTTCATAACCTGCTTATTTCCGGTTCAATCCAACTTCACTGTGGCTGTTCTTCTTGGCCATTTCTCTTTTTTCTTCTCCAAACTCTCTATTGTCTCGCCTAATTCGGCCGTCAAACTTTGTGTGGGTAGGTGGATATGTAAGTACGTAGATACGTAGATACTTGGATAAGTAGGTACGTGGATATGTCAGTGGAACTATTTTCCCTTTCAAAGTAAACAGAGAAGTAACCTAAATCTTCTCTCAGTTGTCCTACTGTGAATAGATCATTACTCCCCTCATGTCAGATATATTCCTATAGGAATTCAAACAGATACCAAAGGCTATCTGGTCAAGTCAAACATGGCAGACCATAAACAAACCTAGTTTCATAAGATAAATGTACTTTCTAACGACTATTTTCGTCACTGACTCGCATTAACATCACACGAGACATAACAGTTCCTTTCTCGTCTCAATTACACAAATGAATTAATTAAATTCATTACATGCCTTAACTACGTTTTTTTTGGCGAACACACATTCAAGTCTTTAGCATAAATGAAATCGCACTTCATGGCTTACAACGTTAATTTCAGCCAATACGCACTCAAGTCTTTATCATACGTGAAATCATCTAAGATCGGAGAATTCATACGGGTTCTCGTAACTCAAATCAAGTAAGTAATGCGTAAAATTCTTAGAATACCTGATTCATATATTCATATTGCAATCAAGACGACAAATTCAAGTAATTCGTCAAACCTATATGAAGAAGATCATTGTACGAATTCAGATAGATAAACTCAAACACAGTTATACTAATATCAAGAATATTGATATACGGATTTAAACAAATAAATTCATGCAAATATGAGCCAATAAATTCAAGCAAATCATTTTATTGGTATCAACGAATTACATGAGAGTTCTGAGAAGAAAAAACAAATTTTGATTTTTCCACAACCTTATGTTAATTTCATTATAGTATAGTTTATAGTATGGTATCTCTCTCTCTCTCTCTCTCTCTCTCTCTCTCTCAGAATCCAGGCATAATGCTGTACACATTAAATCACACACTGGGCCTAACTTACATACCACTTCATTATGTAATTTTTCTTGCCCAAAATAAAGATTATGTTTTAAAAAACAACTTCCCTGAAAGTTATTACCTATCAGACAGTTAGTTTGAAAAACCCTACCAAGAGACAACGAGATAGACAAACAGTGAGACCTAATTCTAACTTTAAGTCTTGTCAATCTATGGGCGATAGTAGTGAATAGCGGCGATAGGGGGACAAGGGGACTTCAATGTTAAAAAGTGGATATGGGATATAGGGACTATGTAAATTTAACATGGGAGCACAGAATATGGAATATCGGGACAAAGGAAATTTAACATGGGGAATGGGCCTGTTGAGGGACAAGGGGAATTGAACATGGATCGGACTGTAGAGTGTCAAGGGAAATGGAACAGGGTGGGACTGTATGGCGTCAAGGGAAATGGAACATTTTTTTAAAAAAATGTATTCATGAAAGTGAATTTCTTTTCGAGGCATTGAAGTGGCCCTGAAAAGGGCCTTTGGTTTTATGTTAACATACCATACTGTTAACATAGAGAGCATGGCATTGGTCTTCTTATTGTCCTTAAACTCTGTCTTACTTCTGGACCGTAGATCATCACTCTCTTTAAACAACCTTGTCTTTCTACGTATATTCTTCTTTTCCACACACAGATATCCGTCCTCTTGACAATGACCCACGACTATCGGACATACATGGGTAAGTCAGTTCTAAACAGCATTGACGAGACGAGAGTTGAGGATTCTACGTCGGTCCACATCTTGGTGACGAGAACAGGTGAAGGAATGCAGCGAACTGCTAGTATTTATAGGGAGAGGGAGGATCGAAACGGATTGAGTTCATTGACCAATCCAAACACGCGTTACAAAATTCAGTCACCATTCGTCCAATCGGAAGAGAGCTCCGTGACGTCACATTCCCTATATAGAGGCACTAGCGTTTGTGCGCAGTCAATCCATGCGTCACAGTTAGCATAAACATGGCGGAGACCATGAATTGGGGTGCACCGACCGTGGAGACTACCCAAGTGAACCCGGACTTACTTCCAGAAGAGGTGAATTGGGATTTTGTGGATTTTCTTTCGCAAGAATTTGTTCCGGAATCAGTAACTTCGCCACTTTCTCCTTCTTTACCACACGTTGAGAATTTTAAACAGAGACAGAAAGAAGAAGAAATTTATACAACAGCAAAAGGAAGCGGAACAAGCTTTTCTCCTACAGCAACAGCAGCAAGAAGAAGAGGTAAGAAAAAAAAAACAACAATAAGAAGAAGCAGCAAAGAAACAAGAGGGTGAAAGTCAAACCGTGACGGTACTGTTAGACATTTTAGAGGAGTTAAGAAGTCTGAAACAAATGTATCAGACTTCTTTATTACGATCGAAGAGAAAAAGACCTTCCCGAGCTAAACAACCTAACCCTGTGACAACACCTACATACCACCCTTAGTGATTTCTACCAAATCATCGACAGTACGCAGTCCAGAAGTAGGCCTTGGTCGTGGCAAAGGCTTAAGACAGTTAAAGTTAATTTAAACCCACAAATACCCAAAGGCCCTTTTCAGGGCCACCCATGTCTCTCGAAAAGAGATAGTATTTCAATGGCCAACGTCAATTAAAACTTAAAAACCCTTTTTTACCCCTATAGTACGTGTGAATGATTGAGTGCGTGATTGTAAATTCTTATTCTAAAAATCAGAACCAAGAGACACTTACTTTTTATAGACTGTCTATTCTGGTACAAATTTTACAATTCAATTCAGAGCATAGCACTTTAAAAAGTTCATAGGCTTCTTCTTTGTCTGTTTTCACTCTCTTTTTTTAAATGTCTTCACTTTCACAGCTTTTTCCTCCTCTTCCTCCTCACTTTCTTCCCTTCATCTTTTTTTCTCCTGTTTCTGTTTCTTCACTTGTCTGCTTTATTCCTCTTCTTCCTCTCCATAACTCCCCTCTTCTTCTTGCTCCTGTTGTTTCTTAGGGCAATCTGGAGACCAATGTCCTTTTCCTTGACAATGATAACAGGTATCTTGACTTCTGTCTCTTTTAGCCCCTGTTTTGTTTTTTGACGGTCTGGACACTCTGAAGACCAATGTCCTTTCTTCTGACAGATATAGCAAGTATCATGACTTTTATCTCGAAAGGAGGGTGAGTAGTCTGTCGGTTGGTCTGAAGAAAATTTTCGGATGACCCCTCGCAAAGCACTGATGAAAAGTTCGATCTGTGTAGTCGCGTTAATTGTTCTGCTTGGTTTGAGAGTGAAATGAATAGTGGAAGGACAAGACACACACCCTTTATATACGCTGGCTGTCATGGATATAAAGTGACCCATGGTGTTTAAACTTTAGTCAATTGACTTTTTGCAGTCAAGATGAAACGATCCAATCAATTTGAGAAGAAAGAAGAAAGTAAGAGGCAGAAACGTGATCTATCGCCTCGTACCATCGCTGAAGTCTTGGCACAAATTCATGCCAGTGATTTTGAAGAAGACATGAGTGAACCAGAATCCAAACCCAGAGAGTCTGCACCTAGTCAAAGTTCACCACCCTTAGTCAACCCTGAAAAGTACTATCACATTCGAAAGACGGAAAAGCGCTCCTCTAGAAAATTTAGAACTACAGCTTACACTTACAGGGTGAAGTTTCAAGATTTCAAGTCCGAAGTACCGTTAGAGAAAGCAGAGGGCTTCATCGCCGAGATGTGGGATTCTTTGCTCACCACACTCAAACGACAATGTCAACCCAAAGAATACGATCGCTTGAGACTTTCCATAGAACACGACGGTTTGAAATCCCCTGTTTGGATCGAGTTTAGCAGCGCTGCAGAATTGACCGCTTCCAAAGTCATGTACAAGATTCAACACGTACAACAATCCAATGACCAGTTTGACATCACCGATGGAAAAGCGACACTGCGTCTCTCCTCCTCAAGGGACTGGACAACGCAAAAAGGTCTTATTGATGAACGGTCTTCGTAGCATTAAGCGTAGCCTCGTCCAAATTCACAATTCTCAAGACCAGATGTGTTTCGCCAGGGCTATCGTGGTGGGACGAACCTATGCCGACAAAAACGACACGGCAGAATGGAAAAGAGCCTGGGAGAACATTCGAAAATCGGACCGAGCCAAACAACGAAATGAAGCAGAACTCCTGTTACAACAAGCCGGTCTGTCCAAAGACACACCCTGCGGCATTCCTGAGATGCAAACATTGCAAGATGCCCCAGCTCCACGCCACACCTTGAAAGTGCACCCTCACGAACTGCGCGGATCTCTGTTGTTTCGAGGCCAAGATTTTAAAGACGGAAAATACTTTCACGTCTATCATCACGATGAACATTTCGATGCCATTACCATCATCACTGGATTCCTGGGATATAGTTATTACTGTGAGAAATGTGATTATGGCTATAACAATCGAGAGCAACACAAGCACTGTGGATCGAAATGCTCAGGATGTTTGGCTTCTCAACCCTGTCTTGACGAAGGACAAGAACGAGTACATTGTTCTGCTTGTCAGATCACGTTGTCAGCCCTGCCTGTTACCAACAACATCTCAAGACACACGGTTCACAGCAGAAATGTGCTTGTCAACTCCTGAGATTGTGCCCTACGTGTGGACAAGGCATATGTACCAATACTGCCGAGGCACACGTATGTCGAGGAAAGAAAAAATGTCACATTTGTCACCAACTCGTGGACTTGGAACACCAATGCTACAGGTAAAAATACCAACCCCAACAAGAGACAGAGGATGGTCACAAGAAGAAGAAGAAAGACAATTTCATCTTTTTCAATTTCGAATGCATGCAAGAGACCGGCATTCACATTTCTATTTTCTGCGTGGCTCATCGAGCGTGTGAGAAGTGCATTCAAGAACCTATCTTCAGTCATTGACCTCCCTGCAGCAAGATTCATGGAGGACGTGAAAAAATCTTTCTGGGACTGAACACGCTAGCCGATTTTGCCCGATGGGTCCTAGACCCCATCGACAAGACGTGGAGCCAAGAGAACATCGAACTTTACCGAGATTGTCATCGTCATGCCACGGTGATGGCTCACAATTTCTCGGGATACGATGGACAGTTTCTTCTCAGATACTATTCGGAACATGGCACCGAGCGTTCTAAAGTCACTTTGAACGGAGCCAAAATCATTTTCATGCAAATGGGACAAGTACAGTTTAAAGATTCGATGAGTAACTTGGCCATGCCTTTGAGTCGAATGCCTAAAACGTTTGGAATGACAGAAATGGCTAAAGGGTACTTTCCACACTTTTTCAATACCAAAGCCAATCAACACGCCGTTCTACCCCATTTGCCTGAGGCTCACTATTACGACCCCGACAACATGCGTACCGAACAACGAGAAACTTTCTACGCTTGGTACCAGACCCATGCCTCGGACCCTTTTGACTTTCAGGAAGAAATGTTAAAGTATTGTCGTTCCGACGTGGACATTTTACGACGTTGCTGTGGAAAATTTCGAGAACTGTTCATGGAACACGGAGGGGTCGATCCTTTGAAAGAAGCTTGCACCATTGCCAAAGCATGTTCCTTAGTGTACCGACAACGATTCATGCCTGAAAACACCGTGGCTGTCATCAGTCCTCAAACGACCAACTACGTCAAACGTCAATACTCGGTCAAAGCCCTACGCTGGTTACATTACTTGTGCGACAAGGAAGACAAATGGATTCAGCATGCTCGCAACGGAGGGGGCGAAAAGACCATCGGAACGTATTCGGTCGATGGCTGGGACTTAGAAAACCCCAAGATCGTGTACGAGTTTAATGGTTGCTTATTTCACGGATATCCCGTCTGCTACCCTGATCGTAGCACTAAAAATCAGTTTTTACATCGAACCATGGAAGACTTATACCAGGACACTTGTCAGCGACGCTTGAAGTTAGAACAGTAGGTAAACCAAGTGGTGGAAATGTGGGAACACGAGTACGATCACCGTTTGAAAATCGATCCCGAGTTTAAACGCATCGTGGAAAAATACCAGTTCATGGACCCCCTGAACCCGAGGGATAGTTTGTACGGAAGAAGAACCAATGCCACCTGATTGCTGTACCAAGCCGACGAAGAGAAAGGAGAAGAAATGAAATACTTGGATGTGTGTTCGCTGTATCCTTACGGGTGTAAATATTGTCGCTTTCCTGCAGGGCACCCGCTATTGCTAACGGAACACATCGACCTGAAAAACATTCGACAATACGAAGGTCTGATGAAGTGCAAAGTCTTGCCTCCCACGGACTTGTACCATCCCGTGTTACCTCACTATTGCCAAGGCAGACTGATGTTTGCCTTGTGCCGTACTTGTGCCGAAACGTGCAACCAAGATCAGCCTTGTCAGCACACCCAGGAAGAACGTGCCTTGACGGGGACGTGGGTTAGCGTGGAATTGTTCAAAACTCTGGACATGGGATACCAACTGTTAGAAGTGTACGAAATTTGTCACTTTCCCGAGACACAAGAATACCACAAGAGTGACCAAACTCAGAAAGGCATTTTCGCAGACTACGTGGATGCTTTTTTGAAACTGAAACAAGAAGCCAGTGGCTATCCTTCCTGGTGTCACACTCCCGAAGACCAAAAGAAATTCAAAGAGAAATACTGGGCACAAGAAGGCATTACTTTAGATCATATCGAGAGAAACGAAGGCAGGCGATCGTTTGCCAAAGTGATGTTAAATTGCTTGTGGGGTAAAATAGCACAACGACCGTGTTTACCCAAGACGGAATATTTGACAGAATTTCTCGTTACTTCCAGATGATTCACGACAAAGCTAAATACATGAAACACGTAGACGTCGTTCGCGAGGATTTGATCTTAGTGAATTACGAAGAAGATCTGGACTTTGTACAAGCCGACGAATTTGGAAATGTCATCATTGCGGCTTACGTGACAGCACATGCTCGCTTAAAATTGTACGAAGCTTTAGAACTGTTAGGGGAACGTGTCCTGTACTTTGACACGGACAGTTGCATCTTCATCGAGCGTACGGGTCAACATCACCCTGACATCGAAGGAGACCGTTTAGGAGCCTGAACAGACGAGCACCCCCACGAGAAAATTTTAAGTTTCGCGAGTGGCGGTCGTAAAAAGTACGGCTACGAATACCGGGACAAACAAGGAGAAGTGCACACGAAGTGTAAAGTGAAAGGATTGACTCTGAATTATCGTACCAGTCGAGTGGTGAACTTTGGTGTATTGAAAGAAGCTTTGCAGTCTGGAAAAGATCAACACTTTAAAGTGACCACCTACCAGCCAAACAAGATTGTACGTTTACCCACTCACTACATCGTCAGTCGACCCTTGGAAAAAGTCTATCAAATCGTGTACCAGAAGCGAGTGCGACTTCCCAATCACTTCACTTTGCCGTATGGACATGTCGGTATTGGCCTGTATATAAAAAGGGACCATAGGCAAGATCGATAGTTCATTGTGACTACCAAGACCAAGCGAACAAGATGAATACTTTCAGAGAAACACAAAACAAGTTCAAACAGGCACAATTCAAGTTTGGGGCCTGTGAAGTGGAATGCGATTGTGAGCCTTGCGATGTGAGCGATGCTGTACGCTGTGACCTTAGCGATGCCGTAAAGCATCATGGGAACTTTGTTCTCACTACTACTACTACCACAACCCTTATCATGGAAAGTGATGCTGTACGTGTCAAACCTGATGGATGCGAAAGCGATGCCACTCGTCCTCTTGGACACTTTACTTGGTTTCAATTTAAATGTGGATGTCAACCTTCACGTTTACCACCCTATGGATGTCATCCATCCCTGAGCAAACTCCTGTCGATGTCACCTCGAAACGAACCTGTGAAAGACGAATATTCGTTCCCTGTGCGTTTGTCTGAATACTGCAACTTTGAAAATCGTTTTCAATCGTTCAAAGGAAAATGGCCTAAATATCTGAGAGGACCAACCCCCGAAGAATTAGCCAGAGCCGGATTTTTCTACTTGGGCGAAGGGAATAAAGTCAAGTGCTTCAGTTGCGGTGTGTCACTTCACCACTGGGAACCGCAAGATTCAGCCTACCTGGAACATGCTCGATGGTCTCCCAGTTGTCACTATTTACCTTTAGTAGAACAATATCAGTAATCCCTGAATGGATACTTTACAAGAGAACATTCCTGCTTTGCCTGTTGAGTTGAGAGAACGCATTTACCGAGAACTGGTCAAAATACAAGTGAAACGTAAAGAACAATTGCATCCGTTACGTCACGGGTGTTTGAGGCGCTGGTACCTGAATGCTATAAGAGGACTGATTCAGTTGAAAGTGTTTCATTGGACAGACCTTCATCAACTATCCCGTCGTTCAAAGGATTGTTTTGTTACTAATGATTCTATTTGCTACCAGGTAGTCTTAGTGCAACAAATTTCAGAGGAAGAAGAGTTAAAGGAATACCAACATCTTTTATAGAATGTCACCTTAGTGGAAGAGGAAACTTCTAAACGAACTGTAACGTGCAAGTTAGTGAGTAAACCATTTAGATTTGCTACTGGAGTAATACCATATCTGACCAGGCAGTACACTTATTGTCTACGACAACAAAAAAGTTTTTAGTATGACCTATTCATGGATACTTTACAAGAGGACACTCGTGCTTTGCCTGTGGAATTGAGAGAACGCATTTACCGAGAACTGGTCAAAATACAAGTGAAACGTAAAAAAAACAATTGCATCCGTTACGTCACCAGATCTTTAACCACTGGTACTGAATGGTATAAGAGAACTGATTCGTCAGAAATTGTTTCAGTGGTCAGACCTTCATCAACTACTCCATGGTTTTAAAAAGGATTGGTTTATTATTGATGATTCTATTTCTTACAATGTAAACATACTGCACCGAATTCCAGAAGAAGAGTTAAAGAGTTACCAGAATCTTTTACGCAACGTCAACTTAGTGAAAGAGGAAACTGCTGAACGAACTGTGATCTGTAGGTTAGTAATTGAACCTTTTAGATTCGCTACTGGAGTAAAACCATGTCTGTGTAGACAGTACATTTCTTGTGTCAGACAAAAGAGGATTTAGTATGACCTATTAATGGATACTTTACAAGAGAACATTCGTGGTTTGCGTGTGGAGTTGAGAGAACGCATTTACCGAGAACTGGTCAAAATTCAAGTCAAACGTAAAGAACAATTACATCCGTTACGTCACCAGATGTTTAACCACTGGTACCTGAATGCTATTAGAGGACTGATTCAGAGGAAAGTGTTCCAGTGGTCAGACATTGTTCAACACTTTCAGTTAGTGAATGATCGAAATGTTCATGTTTTTCGTTACTTCGAGATAGACCTACTGCAACGAATCGAGGAAGAAGAGTTGAAGGATTACCAATATATTTTATGCAACATCTGTTTAGAGAAAGAGGAAACTTCTGAACGAACTGTAGAACGAACTTTGGAGTTTAGGTTAGAGCATGGAGTATTTAGATTCCCTACTGGAAAACGAATATCTCTGGGAAGAAAGTACATTTATTGCATTCGAAAAAAAGGTATAAAAACAGGCCGCCATGCCAAGGCTTTTATCACAAGTGATTCAACAGATTCCGTGGAAGGAACTCAATGACCATATTCAAACCGTGGATGATTACCATCACTTAGTACAAGAACTGTATCCGTTCAATTTGGGTCAACAAGTGGTGTGTGTCTTAGTGACTTGTTTTCTGGGATTTCGTTTACCAGCCGATTCCTTGTGGACTCTTTACGAACAGTACTTACCACCCAATTAAACATGAAAGTGGTGCCTTTAAATGTTCACGAGAGACTCATTTTGCTCAAAGCTTTGCGTTTTCATCTGGATATTTCTTGTCCTTTACGGGAAAAAAGATTCGTCAACTTTTAGCTACCGAAGACGATGTGTGTGTAGCTTGTGACTTACATCCCCATTGGACAGATGTACGCGCCTGAAAAAAGGGGAGCTTTGAGTCTTGGACCCAAGAAGTGGCCCAGCATGCTCGAGAGTTGTGATCCTTCCTTTCAACGTTCAAAGAAAAAAGTCACTTTTCAACCTGTGTTAGTGACAGTACCAGAAGAAGAAGAACCCGTCACTCAGGACAGGACTGTCGTGGACATTCCTGAAAGACCTTTTCGGGAGGACACTTGTGTGACCTTACCCCCTGTTGAACTGGTCAGAACATTACCAAAAACATGTTGTACAGAAACTTGTTTCTATTCCACGTTGATCGTTTTCATGTGCCTTTTATCGTTGTACTTAAGCCTTTGGCTTTAATGTATTTTTGTCTTTCGTGTTCATTTTTAAAACATCAATAAACGTGTCCTGAAAAAAGTATAAAAACTCTTCTCTTGTCTGTTTTCGTATCACAAGTGACATTCCTGACAGTATGGCTACCTCTGCTGCCTCTGCTCCTTCTTCCTCCACTTTCAAAGTCATCGACGAACACTTAGATCGTGCCAGTTGGGAGGCTTTGTATCTTCGCCATCCCTTTAACATGCTTATTGCTGGACCTAGCGGTTCAGACAAAACCGAATTTGTCAAACGTTTGATCGAACATAAACATCGTTTGATCGATCGTTAACCTCAACGCATCATGTGGTGTTACAAAGAGTGGCAATCGGTGTACAGCCTCTTGCGAGAAAGTCAAGGCGATTCCATCGTGTTTGTGGAAGGCATTCATAAAGAAGACGATGGAATCGTGTCTGATCCCGTCAACCCCTTTTGGTCATTTTCGACATGTTAGGAGAAGACGAAGAAGAAATTAAACTTTGGTTTACGCGCAAAGGGCATCATCGTAATGCCAGTGTCATTTATATCACTCAAAATTTGTTTCAACAAAGTAAAGCCCATCGCACCATCAGTCTCAATGCTCATTATGTGGACTTGTTTAAAAGCCTTCGAGATAAATCGCAAGTGCAAGTCTTAGCCAAACAGTTAGGAAGGCCTTGGCTCACTCAGGCGTCCGACGATGCCACTCAAACTCCACATGCATATTTACTCGTCGATTTGAAACCCACTATACCTGATGATTTGCGATTTCGTACCCAATTTTTTCACCACTGGTGTGTCAAGACGGAGGGCCTGTCCTGTGTACGTCTCCGTCCTCGACTTAACCCCAAAAAATAAATAAAAACCCTAGACACTTTTCGTTTGTCTCACACAGTCTAAACATGACGTCCCTTCAGTTGCATCTTCCCGTCAAATTGATTTGTGCCTTGTATGGCATCAGTCGAGAAAAAAATCCACAAATACATGCTCGTGTCTTAGAAGCCAGTCTCAGAGAAGTCTTATGATGGTTCACGGTGACAGCACGTCAATTACTACAAGGGATCATTCAGATTCCTCATCAAACCAAACGCTTTTTCGATCGAAACAAAGTCGTTTTGACTCAACTGGCCGATCCCCGCATCGACACTCAAACCAAAAAGCAAATCATTTTGAAACCTGGAGGGAGTGGTACTCTAGGAGGTGTCATCATTTGCTCTCTCTTAAGATGGGATCCTAATGCTCCCAAAGTTCTCCCCAAGAAAAAAAACAAACTAAGCCCCAAGAAGAAAAAGAGCTACGGTGTCAAGACCAGGTCCCCAAGGAGACCCGTGTCTCCAAGAACTTCTCCAGTGGCGGGACCCTCCTCTTTCCGGTCACCACCCAGGAAAAAGAAAAGCCCACAGAAAAAGAAACAGAGAAGTCCTCCCAAAAAGAAAAGCCCACAGAAAACTAGTCGCAAGAGAGGCACTTCGGCCTGGACGCAACCTTACACTCGCTAACCACGACCTGCAACAGCGGTGACCGCGTCTCCGGTAGCCTCAGGTTCATTCACTTCTCCGTTGATGACACCAAGAACTGAGAAGTACATGGAGACGTTGATGACACCAAAAACTTCTCCGTTGGTGACACCAAGAACTTCTCCAGTGGTAGGACCCTCCTCTTTAGTGGCAGTGGCAGCTGCTCACAAAGTACTTGCTCCCAAAATCAAAGTCCAAGAGAGATCGGGCATGTTACAGAGTTTACTGGCTTTGTCCAAGTAAGAACTGGCTCGATTTAGTCCGTTACGTACCCCTGCACGACGTGTCATGCCTGTCCTCAAGTTGAAACGACGCAAAGACAATCAGTGGCGACGCGTTTCAGTATAAAAAAGGCTGCAATAAAAGTACGGATATCAGTGAACTCCCAAAAGATGTCACCTCAAAGAAGTGCACACCGTCACTATCGTCAAAAAAGAAAGAGACAAAGACAAACTCGTCATCCGACAAAGCGCTTAGCCAAGCATCGACGTTACCCTAAGAAAAGACACAATCGTTCAAAGAAAAAGAAGAGTCGCCAAAAGAGAGGATTCTTTGGCGATTTCGGAAAACACATTGTTACCTTTATGACAAAGCGATAGTCCCAAAAACAGATAAAAGCGCGTGTGCTTAGACATCAACGTTAGTGTATTTTTATTGAATGTCACGGAACCAACAAGCAAAGATGTCACCCTCCAAAAAGCATCCCTCTTCTAAACCCCAAGGAAAGAAAAGGAAAGGACTGCCTCCTCGTTTAGTCAAACATGGGGACATGTTATCTGTCCTGTCCAAAGCTTCTCCACCCATGTGGAAAAACTCATTCAAACGGCCTCCAAAGAGGTCATAGATACCTTATGCAAATGTTGTTTGAACGTTTTGAAAGGCACGATCCCTTTGTCCAAACACCAGAAACAATGCTTAGGCAAACATCGTCACGTTCTTCGCCAAATGGTTCAAAGAAAATCCCCATTCGTCAAAAGAAGAAGATGTTGGTCCAACGTGGAGGAATTTTACCCCTCTTGTTAGGCCCATTACTGTTACTGAAAGGAGTCTTGGGAACCATGTTGGGAGGGCTCTTGGGAGCAAGATAAAAAGGACCTCTGAAGTCCCAAGATCTCACAATTGACCCTTGACATCCAATGGAAGGACGAAAACTAGCTTTAGTGCCTTACAAATGATGGATGGAATACCAACGTTGGCAAGAACAGCGGACCTCGCATTTACCTCCCAATCCCCATTTGATCGAGATGTCTCAGTTACAACACGAATTGCAGTCCTTGATGGATCGCCAAGATTTGTCCGAAACTGAAAAATCGATGATGACCTTGATGAAAAGTCCATCGCCAACACTACCACCACCACTACTACTACCATCCCCAGGGGTCACCAGAGACGCTACCCCACGAAGGCCTGAGAAAGAAGAGATACGGGAAGTTTTTCAAACACCGTCAGCAGCTCCCATTTCTAGTAAGATTGCAGCATCCTTGTTGACCCCTTATCCCACACCCCAGCGAGAAGAAATGAAAGCTTGGGTTAAAAAGATGATGTCCACTCCTTCGACAGAAGTGAAAAAGAAAGAAGCGAAACCAGAAGTGGAAAAAGAAAAGAAGACCAAAGTCATTCCATTTCAACCTCCACCACTACCTTCGACTTCTACTCCCGTAGCCCATCGGACACGTAAATCCGTTTCCAAACCACCCTTCCGCCCCATTCCAAGTAGCATCAGCGAAGAGTGGGTGACTTATTAACAAACAAAATGGAAAAGGTGTTAGCCAGCATTTACTACGATCCATCCCATTCTTCAGGTTACGGAGGAGTTCAAAATTGTATCGTGCTGCCAAAACTCGACTGAAAAGTCTCCGTTTACCTCAAGTTCAACGATGGTTACAAGAACAAGCTACCTACACTTTACATAAACCCATTCGACGCAAGTTTTCCAGAAGTCGCACCCAAGCGGAAGGCATCGATCATCAATGGCAAGCCGATTTAGACGATGTCTCTCATTTGGCCAGCTACAATCGCGGCTACAAATATTTGTTTTGTGTCATCGACGTCTTTTCCAAATTTGCCTGGGTCGTACCATTGACTTTCAAATCGAGCCACTAGTTAGTGCGAACCCTGCAACAGGTGTTGAAACAAAACGGTCGTCACCCTCTTCGATGGCAAACGGACAAAGGCACCAAATTTCTAAACCAAGCTTTCCAAAAAGAATTAAAGAAACGTGACATTCATTTTTTTACCACCGAGAATCCTGAAACCAAAGCCAGCATCGTGGAACGATTTCAACGTACATTGAAAGAACGCATGTGGAAATATTTTACGCATCACCACACTATGAAGTACATCGACATCTTACCGCACCTGGCGCAAGCGTACAACCAATCTTACCATCGAAGCATAGGACGTGCCCCGCAAGAGGTGACTCCCGACAACGAAGTGCTGGTGTCTGATCGCCTCTTTGGTACGTCCCCGACGAGGGCTGTCCCCAATAAAAGTGGAGTGTTGGCCGTAGGAGATTGGGTGCGTATTGGCAAAACCAAACGCACTTTCAACAAAGGTTACTTACCTAACTGGACTACCGAATTGTTTCGTGTCACTGAACGAGTACATGGTCGTCATCCTGAGGTCTATAAATCGGAAGACGTGAACGGAGAAGTGTTAAAAGGAACGTTTTACTTACCCGAGTTACAACGTGTCACCAAAAGAGAAGACAACGTGTACGACATCGACAGCATTCTCGAACGCAGAACCCGTAAAGTAGGCAAACGACGTGTCAAAGAAGTGAAAGTACGTTGGAAAGGATATCCACCCAGTTTTGGTTCTTGGATCAACGCTTCGCAAGTCATCGACTATAAAAAGAAGTGACCATCATGCCCTTTCACACAGACTCAGCTACTGCGACCACTCCTTCACCCAGTTCTTCTCTGCAAGATTTACAGAAACAACCCTTGTGGGTGTGGTGTGGAGAACGTGTGCCTAAAACGCAAATCGTCTTTTTCTACCAAATCTTCGTGGTGTATTGTGTCATCGGTGCAGCCATTGCCAATTTGAGTTTCCAACAAGGAAACAAACAATTGTGGACCATTTTATTAAGCAGTTGCATCGGTTACCTGCTTCCCAATCCCTGCCTGAAATTCACCTCGAACGGGAACAACGGGAACCTTGTGTCCAGTGTCAGTGCCAGTCACCACTCCAACAACAACAACCCTAGTTTGAGTGGAGACACTCCTCTGACTTCCAGTAACCCCTCGGACAGCCACAGAACTCTGGAATTATGAGTCACACTAACCAATTTAACTTAACCTTACCCAGTGACAGTTCCATGGAGGTGTTTCCCAACAACACTTTGTGCTGTTACACGGCCAAATTACCTCAGGCCATCCAATTAGATCACGAAGCCCATTGGGAAGTGGCTTTGGTAGAAATGATTCACCCGACCCAAGTCCTTAATGTCCTTCCCAATCAAAATTGTTTTTCAGTAGACGTTCATAATGAGCAAATGCAACAGTACTTGGATATCCATGTCAAATATGATAACAAAATACATAACTCAGAAACTCAAAAGTCGACCTATCGCTTGATCATTCCTTCAGGCTATTATTTTAGTGGTCAACATTTGGTGAGCACTATTGCCTCCAGGTTTAATGTCGTGTTTCTTAAAGCTTTAGATAGTGTCAGAAAAAGTGTCACCCTGGAGTACCATAAAGTAGCTCGTCGCCTCCAGATGAAATTTCCTGAGGGGAACAAAATGTTGTCTTTTTTATTTTGTACTGAATTGTTTGACATGTTGGGTGGAGACATGGAGATGAGGATGACCATGATCAAGAAAAACGAATTTCCAGTCATTTCCGAGAACGCTTCTTTTGCCAAGTTCTTTCGTTTCCCGGTAGAACTGAACCAAGGACTGAATTTGATCTTTGTGTAAACCGATGTCGTGGAGTATAACGTGGTGGGACACACCTCCGTACCGTTACTGCGTGTCATTCCTTTCAAAGTGGATTCTGCCACGGTCGCTGACGAGGAAGGTGGAAACACTTATCACGTTCACCGCGAATTTGTAAATCCTCACTATTTGCCCGTCAGCAAGTCTTATTTGGACACGGTCAACATTGCTATAAAAGGAGATCTGGGACAAAATATTCCATTCACCAAAGGGAAAGTCACGGTGAAACTCCATTTTCGAAAACGGTTCTCTAACGATTCGTAAGTCATGTATCCAGTGTACCGAGGCGTTGCTCGACAGCGAGGACACGGTTTAGCAGATATGTTAAAATCAGCCTTTCGTTCGGTGGCTCCCATGGTAAAACCGATGGTGACACGCGGATTGCACGCCTTGAAAGATGTGGCATTGACACACGGTAAAGAATTTCTCCAAAATGTCATCATCGACAAACAAAGCCCTAAAGAAGCCTTCTTGAGAGCAGGCAAAAATGTCTTGTTGGAAACCGGCAAAGACCTTTTGGGTCGACGAGAAACTCCTAGGAAAGCCCTGAGCGCTTTCGAGTCAGGCATTCCTACTTCCCTGACACCACAGCAAGGACAAGGCAGAAAGAGACGACGAAGAAAACACCCTTTCACCAGACTTCACACTTCTAAAGCTAAAAAGACAAAGAAAAGAAGAACCGTTCGAGACTTAAACGTTTTTGATCAGTAAAATATTGAGAAACAGAAAAATGATGCACCGAGAGTCTTGCGTCTGTCCCAAGTCGGAACTGGATCTGTTTGCCATGCCACCTACCATGATGACGATGCAAGAATCCCAATGGGTGGAATTTCATCCCGTCTCTTCTTTGACGGATTCCGCTCCCATCGAGTTGAAATCAAAGGACAACCCGAAGATTACATCGATCTGAACGGTAGTTACTTGTACCTGAAAGTCAAAGTTCTAGATAAGACAAATGGTGCTATAGACACTGAAGCAGTAGCTCCCGTCAACAATTGCATGCATTCCTTGTTTAGCGGAGTGGACTTGTACCTGAATAACAAACTAGTCAGTAGCAGCATGGATACTTACCCTTATCGTGCCTACCTGGAAAATCTCTTGACGTACGGAATAGACGCCAAGAACACTCATCTCAATGCCTGTGTGGTATGGGAACCTGACGATGCAGGCCAGTTTGAAGAATTAGACATTGATACAAAGAAAGACCACAATGAGGGATTTGTACAACAAAGAGACAAAATCAAAGATGGAAAGAGTTTAGAACTGATGGATCGTTTACATTTGGACATGTCGTTGCAACAGAAGTATTTGCTGAACGGGGTGAATGTCCGCTTGAGACTGAATCGTAGCAGTACCACTTTCCATTCATTGGCTGATAGTGCCGATTACAAAACCATCATCCAAGAAGCCAGACTCTACGTAAGACGCGTGGAAGTGTTACCTAAAGTGGGAAACGACATCAGTCACAGGTTGAGCAGAACGACCGCCAAGTATCCAATACGTCATGTGGAAGTGAAAACCTTCACCATTCCCACTGGACAGCGATCCATGATCGAAGATCATATGTTCCAAGGACAGTTACCCAAACGTTTAATCCTTGGTATGGTTGAGAATACAGCCTTCAACGGAGTCCACAATCAAAATCCTTTCCACTTTCAACACTTTGGCGTGTCCAAGATTGAAGTCAGTCGCGATGGCAATACCTTGTGTACCCGACCTTTCGAGCCTGACTTTGACAAGAAGAATTACTTGAGGTCGTACTTGTCCCTGTACGAAGCCACGGGACAATTAGGAACCAACACCAGTCACTGCATTACGTACGAGGATTTTGATTTCACTCCAGACCAAGACAGCGACGAGGGACATTTCCACCCTATAAAATCCGGCCAGATTCGTGTGGAACTTCAGTTTGCTTCAAATCTAACAGAGACGGTGAACGTCATCCTGTATGCAGAATTTGATAATACGATAGAAATCAACAGTTTGAGGGAAGTCATTCTAGACTATTAGAAACCATGGAAGACTGTTATCCCTCTTTACCTAGTGGAGAAACTTTGGACATGGAATGTGAGGAGACCATGAAAAAGAACCTCAAGACAAAGACGAAGAAGTCGTCATGATGAAGTCCCGATGGCCAGAGCAAGAAGCCCATTTAGTCTCCTGTTTTGCTACAGTGCTGGGAGATAAAATGAAGGAATTGATCAAGAAAAATTGCTCTGGATGTCCAAACGATCATCCCAGTCAAATTCAACACAATAAGTGTCTGATGTTGAGTCAAGAAGTAAAATTGGACGAGTATCTGGACGAAGCTTGGGGTCTCATCTCGAAAGAAGTCGTGTTGCATCAGTGGTATAAAGGCTTGCGTGAACATTCTTCTCCTCCATTAACGCCTCTAGAGATCCGACGCATCGAAACTCGGGAACCAGGGTCCGAAGTCGGAGCTAAACGCCTTTTACTTGTCAGACATTTTCCAAGAAAAAGTCAGGATCGAATTGATCACTTATCATTACCTGTGAAGAAAAAACAACAACACAAATAAATGGATACCTGGGAACTTTATTATCTTTTGAACCACAGTTCGTATACTGCTTCTTGGAATCTTGTCGTATGTGCTAAAGATGAACTCCCTCATCGCAAACCTCAAGACCATCAAGCTTATGTGATCAACACGGACGATAGTCATCATCCAGGAACCCACTGGGTAGCTGTCTACTTTCCTCAAGAAGGATGTGTGGAATATTTTGATTCATATCCTTTGGAAGACGATATCATTGACTTTATGAGAAGAAATGCTCAGACCACTCGATTCAAAAATGTGAAATTACAAGGCACAGATTCCTTGGTGTGTGGACAATATTGTGTGTATTTTCTGCATCATCGCAGCCTGGGATATTCCTTAGAACATTTAGTGACTTATTTTGATCGTCATTCTTCTAGAAACGATGTGAAAGTAGATCGATGGTTTTGTGACCATTATGCTTATCTTTTGTCTTTAGCTACGAAACGTAGTGTCCATCAATGGCCTAATGACTTCCAACAGTGGAAATCACAATTTCATTCGCAACGTTGTCAGCCTTTCCAAAATAGAGAGCTAGTTGAAAAAAATGTTTGTTATTTGAATTGGATAGTTATTGTTAAAATTTTATGGTTATTTGTTAGTGTTATGTGATTTTGAATAAAAAGTGTTGTGTTTTGAAGAAAAAATACCTTTGCGGTTTGTTTTGCTATAGGTATCATGATTCATGCTCTTTGACTTCTTACTATCCCGCATATCACGCTATTTGAACGTTCCGACTCGAAAACCGTGTAGGGATGTTTTCGTTCACGTCCGCGCTTTGACCATAAAACCGGGGCGGTCTCCAGTCTGACCATCCATTGTCGACTCATTGTCGGCAGCAGCAGCAGCAGCAACTTGAACCTGATAGAGGTTTTGTCGAATGTCGTATCGACACCAAAGAGTTATTCTTCTCTTTCCGAAGAAGCAGACCTTATCCTGTGAGAAAGCCTGTCGTCAGAGGAGGCCGCCATCTTAGACCCTAAAAGATGGCCATAGCTTCAAGTTCACACATAAAAACCAGCCCTTTTCAGAGCTACCCCAATCTCTCGAAAAGAAATAACATTCCATTGCCTATAATAAGATGCAAAAAAAAAATTAGAATTGTGATGGTTAGTATAAAAAAGTGATTGAGTGTTTCTTTTAGGTCCGCACGTTTTTTTTTTGGTTATCATCTAGGTAATATAAGTTTTGGGTCTTAGGGGATGTTTTCCTTCACGTCCGCGCTTTTCATATAAATTGAAAACTGCAGTCTGGTTACTCATCGTTGACCTGTTAACAGCAAGACAATGAACACGAGACTAGCAAAACTTCTTGAACTCCAGATGCACCTGGAATATGCCAGGCGCTTATTGAATGAACTTGCAGCTGAGGCCATCGTCGAAGAAGTCAGAATTAAAGAGGAGGAAGAAGAGAGAAGAAAGAAAGAAGAGGAAGAAAAAAGAGAGAGATCAGGTGTCACCCTATGATGAACCCTATGTGCAAGGAAACACCTGAGACAAGGTCGCCTCCCCAGCCAGTAGCTACACCACAGCCACTACCAGCACCGCAGCCTCAACCGGCACCACAACCAATACCAGTAAGGATGCTACAACCAATAGTGGCACCGCAAATTCAGCATCCAAGAGTACAAAACAGAAGAAGAGAGAGAAGGATGAACACTATTCCAGAGACAGAGGATTGGGGTGCTGAAGCAAATCATCCTTCCTCTGCGCTCCCAGCCACAAGTGTAAATTGGCAAGGAGACTGGAGTAGGAGATGCGTGTGCGGTGCCAGACCAGGAAGGTGCCAGCATTAGATCCGTGCATCTGGAGTTCAAAAACAAACAGCCCTTTTCAGGGCTACCCCATACTCTAGAAAAGAAATAGTAATCAATTTGCCAATGCGTGAATGTGGAGTAGTGTGATTATAAACACTGACTCTTTTTTCTGGTGTGATTGTATACGTTTATGTATGTTTGTGTGAATAGTAGAATGAGTGGTTATTAAACCTTTCCTTCTGTGTGAATGGTATGTTTGGGTTTTGTTTGTTTTTTAACCGATTCCCGTGTGTGGATAGTATATTTGGGTTTGATTTTGCTGCTTACCGTGTGTGAATAGTATATTCTGGGTTTGATTTTGCTGCTTTACGTGTGTGGATAGTAGATTATGGTTACGTTTTTTCTGTCTCATTACGTTAGTGTGGATAGTAGATAATATGAAAAGAGAAAAGTATGGGATGTTTTCCTTCACGTCCGCGCTTTTCATATAAGAACCCACAACGTTCGTCGTTCGCACCATTCTAAGGAATAACCGATACAAAATGACTCAAGTGTCTGTTTTATTTAATCTATTGAGAAACATCTATTTCTGGATAATGATGTAGAATATGTTGTAGAAAGAATAGAAAAGGAATGGAGGCATGGAGATACGAAAGACTTGGTAACCAGTCAAGTTCAAGGTCTAAAGGCAGTCAGAGATCTCATAGCAGGGATGATAGAAGAAGTCAATACGTCGAGAGGATTCATTGACCCACATTATGTCAGAGTGGGAAGTTTGAAGGAAGCACTGGATCATGTCATCCAAGTCCGGTGCTTCCTAGAAAACATATTGTACTGGACGGAGTGCAGGAACGTAAAATGGGGGTTGGACAAGATGAAGAAAGGGGAAGATCTTATGAGAAAAGTGATGGAGGAAGAAGTCAAGAGGATTAAAGAGACATGGAATAAAGAAAGAAAAGATAAGGAAAACAACAAGAAGCAGGCAGAGTTTGAGAGGCTCAATCAGAATTGGATAAAGATACAGACCAAGTTCAGAGCGTTGGGTCATCCTGACTGGTTACCAAAGTCAGAAATAAAGAAGAAGAAAGGATTATTAGGAAAGATAAGGGGGTGGATGAAGAACTGGAGGAAATAGAAGAAGAAGAAGAAAAAGAAGAAGAAGAAGAAGAAAAAGAAAAAGAAACCCAAAGGCCCTTTTCAGGGCCACTTCAATGCCTCGAAAAGAAATTCACTTTCATGCCTACATTTTTTTTTCAAAAAATGTTCCATTTCCCTTTACGCTATACAGTCCCACCCTGTTCCATTTCCCTTGACACTCTACAGTCCCATCCATGTTCAATTTCCCTTGTCCCTCAACAGGCCCATTCCCCATGTTAAATTTCCCTTGTCCCTATATTCCATATTCTGTGCTCCCATGTTAAATTTACATAGTCCCTATATCCCATATCCACTTTTTAATATTGAAGTCCCTTGTCCCCCTATCGCCCCTATTCACTACTGGCGATAAAATATAAATGCTTCCAACCGCAGTACTTTTATGTCTGTCTAATAATTCAAAACTGAGAGTGGTAATAGTTTTAAGTTACAAAAAAAATAATGAAATTAAATATGATTTAATTAAAATGATATAACATTACGGAAGTGTTTGAAAACAAAATAATGAAAAAAACAAAAAACAAAGGGGCATTTAAGTTTTAAAGTGGATCGTGATGAGCATGGCAGCTGCATGTTTAAGACTTAAAGGAAATGTTACAAGATTAATAATTAATTGAACTTCTGCACGTTTGGTTCATTAGTTTGGGGATGTTCAGCTATAACATCCGGAGATAAAAATCGTTTACTATAAGGTATTTATATAGCATGAATAACTACTACTGCTATTTTAAAACTAGACTCATTATGGTAAGCAAAAGCGGTAACTGTTAATGATATTAATAAGGGTGAATTTAATTTGATAATTAAATAATATAACAGACACGATAAAATAATGAATGCAAAAAGAAATAAAAGCAACAGATAATCAAAATATCGAGGAATTAAAAATACGTTTTTAGAGGAGATACAAAGTTAAGAGAAAAGAAAATATTTGGAAAGCCGTATCAAAATGTCTCCGCTTGAAGTTGCGAAGTAGAGAAATCAACGAGTTACACAGTAAATGGTAAATCATTAAACGATGGACCTGTTTACATTTATGTTTTATCAGTGACTTCATACATTACGGGGGGGGGGGGGGCACCAGAACAGGAAATATATTTCACTAATCCAATAGATGGCAGAGATGGAAAATTATATATTTCAGTACATAGAATAGATTTTATTTTACCCATGTTATAATATTTATAATGATACAAAACCAACATGTATTATTACATTCAACAATAAGATTGAAATTAAAACCGCATTTATACATGTGTGTGTGTGTGTGTGAAGCGATTTAATGAAGGAATGACAACACATAACCTCAACGAAGTAAGTATTTATATTGAATGCTAAAAACTTAACTTTAAAGTATTTGTTACTCTCCTAGCAATAATTGCACATTTTAATGCAACCAGCAATACATTGTTAGGCTTTAATAGTCAAACACATATACAGAAATCTATCAAATTGGACAGTCTGTTGGTTCTTGAAACCTAAAACATAGCCCTGCATAACCAAAACCAGATATTATTATTCTAAAGAGTACTATTTAAACTCAATTAAGTCTCTGCCTATCCATTTCCAAAACTGTTAAAGTTCGTCGCAAGCAATTACAGAGACGTAATATAAGTTGATTACTCTTATTCATAGCCATCCTATTCCAGGCTGATGGAAAAGTAATAGATTTACACGATATTTTCATGTTAAATGAATGTTATGCAGATACATTCAAGAGGTACAATTGAATAAGATTGATAAGTTCTGGATGAAAAAGCGATATCGGCGAATGAAGCAACAGGTCCGTCCCTAAAAAAGAACTTAAACTTCGATAACCACTGAAGCCACCGTTAAGGCCATGCAAAGAATCTGTACCCAATCCAAGTAGTATAAAGGAGTCATATGTACAATGTGAAGTCTCTCGTATAAAGGGGTCATAGGTATATTGTCTGGTCTCTTGTATAAAGGGGTCATAGGTATATTTTCTGGTCTCTCGTATAAAGGAGTATTAGGTATATTGTCTGGTCTCTTGTATAAAAGAATCATAGGTATATTGTCTGGTCTCTTTTATAAAGGAAGCATAGGTATATTGTCTGGACTCTTGTATAAAGGAGTATTATGTATATTGTCTGGTCTCTTGTGTAAATGAGTATTAGGTATATTATTTGTTCTTTTGTATAAAGGAATCATAGGTATATTGTCTGGTGTATTTTATAAAGGAGTCATAGGCATATTGTCTGGTCTCATATAAAGGAGTATTGGGTATAGTATTTGTTCTTTTGTATATAGGAGTCATAGGTATATTGTCTGTTCTCTCCTATAAAAGAGTATCAGTTATATTTTCTTGTCTTTTGTGTAAAGGAATCAAATGTATAGAGTCTAGTCTCTTGTATAAAGGAATCAAATGTATATTGTCTGGTCTCTTGTAAAAAGTAGTCATAGGTATATTGATTGGTCTCTTGTATAAAGCAGTTATATATATGGTCTGATCTCCTTTATAAAGGGGTCATAGGTATATTGTCTGGTCTCTCATATAAAGGAGTATTAGGTACATTGTCTGCTCTCTTGTGGAAAGGAGTATCAGGTGTATTATTTGTTCTTTTGTATAAAAGGTCATAGGTATATTTGTCTCTTTTATAAAGGAATCACAAGTATAATATCTGGTTTCTTGTATATTGTTTGGTCTCTTGTATATTGTCTGGTCTCCTGTACAGTGTTTGGTCTCTTGCATATTGTCTTGTCTCTTGCATTAAGGAGTCATAGGCATATTGGTCTCTTTTATAAGGGAATCATAGGTATATTGGTCTCTTGTATAATAGAGTCATAGGTATATTGTCGGGTCTCTTGTACAAAGGAGACTAAGGTATATTGACTGGTCTCTTTTATAAAGGAGAATTAAGTGTATCGTCTGGTCTCTTGTGTAAAAGAGCATTAGGTATATTATCTGTTCTTTTGTATGAAGGAGTCATAGGTATATTGTCTGGTCTCTCGTATAAAGGAGTATTAGGTATATTGTCTGGTCTCTTGTATTACGGAATTATAGGTATATTGGTCTCTTGTATAAAGGGATCAAATGTATATTGTCTGTTCTCTTGTATAAATGAGTCATAGGTATATTGTTTGGTTTCTTGTATAAAGGTTCATAGGTATATTGTTTGGTTTCTTGTATAAAGGTGTTATATGTATGTTGTCTGGTCTCTTGTATATTGTCTGATCTCTTGTTTAAAGGAGTCGTATGTATATTGTTTGGTTTCTTGTATAAACCCAGCTGACCTAGAGGGAGTTTAAAGGGTCCAAAAATTTCAACATAAATTTTAAAATGTTTGCTGACTTTGCTCTTTTAAGATATAACCAAATAATATTTAATTAGCAGTTTTCCTGGATAGGATACGCTAAACTTGAGGTAATCATGTGAGAAAAAAAATCTCAAGAAACCAAGATGTATCAAAAATGAAATAGTAACCGAGAGATATGGGAAGAATTTCTCAAAAATCTAGAAAGTGACTTTCATTCATTTGCTCTTACTATTACAAGAGAAAATGGGACTGTTAGTATACGGATTTACATTTCGTCTGAGGTCTAAATAGCATTTGCAATAGACAGAGTTGGCACTAAATACATCCTACATAGGATGCTCTTAAAAGAGCCTTGTAACAGGAACATTTCTAGTTTTTGTAGTAAGTGAAAGGCTGCTTTGACCAATTCGAGATGGAGTATCACAGTTTTCTTTTAGAAATATTATATTCCTACATTCATGTACGTCAAGACTTGCGACAGAAAGTGTTCTTTTTCAAAGTTGAAAATGTTATCATCATAAATCCTAGTGATAAACTAGATTCATGGATAGATCTTTTGCTTGACACGTACTAATGCTCACCAATTCTTTGTTTATAACAGATGATTGTGCGAAGTTTAACGATGTTCAAACAAAAGTAACCAGGCTAGCTAAATGAGCTTTAATAGCAGGCACTATCTAATCAGTGTATGGATAGTATAATACAAAAATATAATTCAATCGTAAAAGATTTTAGAAAAATACTAGGTTTTTAGTGGTCTTTTTTCAAAAAGGACAGGAAAGAAACAGATATTGTATTTGAGGAAAACATGTCGTACAACAAGCCACGAGATCTGAGGAAAATCATGTCATATAACAAGTCATGAGAGATGAGATTGGCGATTTTGAAGCAAAACAAAATGGATAATTTGTTTCGAATAGAGTCTATATATCAGTGTAAGATCTTAATATAGGCTCGACAACATCCTAACATAAAAATGCAACTATCTTTACTGCTATATCATATAGTTTTTCTTTCTATAACTTAACGAGGTACATCTTTTGGCAATTACATTTTATGTTCCAATCGCCAATATTTTAATACTTCATATTTTAAATTCATTTTACTTACATGCCTTTGAAACGATGACACCATTTTTTACCCTTGCCTGCTGTAAATAAATGTAAGTTTTACCACAGACCACACATTTCTGTACTGAAGCACCATTTATATCATCCTGAAATAATTCGGAGACTTTCTTTTAAATTAAGGAATACCGATATATTGTCGTTTTTGCTGCCGTTGTACCATACATTTGGTTATTATTTTCTTTGATCAAAGTTATCGCAATTAACATTAATGCATTACGGATCTGTTTTACCTTGTTTTAGTAGAAATCAGATAAGAGCCGCTTACACAGTTGAAATGCTGTAAAACATTTTTATATATCTTGGGATAATCTGATCATTTTGTTCTTTAAACTGACTAAAATCAAAGTTGTGTGAATAATTGTTTTCCCTGAATATGATAAGTGCTTCGGACATACCTTAAAAATTCCTTCCATCAACACATGTTGTTACTTTTGATCTATTTCGAAGATGTTCTATTTGTTTCCCAATCACAATATTATTCGTGAGATTTAAACTCGAAGTAATTTTTGTTTATTTTGTTTTTATCTTAAAGATGCATTTACGTCGAAGTAATATTTGATACATAGTTCTTGATCAAACAATATAATTCTAGGCATTTCCTTTTGTTTCAAGACTAACTGACTATATAGCTTTTAATTACGGTAAGTGTATTTAATATTTATATATGTTCTTGCAATGTTTATATTTATTTAGGTACTGATGGTTTTCCTCCTTTTTCATAAACTAACAATGTTTTCTGTAAAGGCGATAAGTCTTATTCATGCGGAATTAAATTATTCTGATGTTATCTGATAGTCTCTGAAATAGCAATGAATCCTCTAGACATACTTATAAGATACCACTCATTTTTTCAATGTGTTTACTATCCATTAATATCATTCTATACTTTTTATTTGTTTTTCATTTGTCCACGTACAATTTCCAACAGATATAAGTTGGCTCATTCCTCACCATATACAGAAAAATATATAGATTTAAATTGATCTACTTTGACCTATCCTGATCTCTATTATTCATTCCAGAGGTAGTGCTCTTGATTTGCTTTAGCATATCTATTCGGTATCATGCTGGTTTATCCCTGAGGCCATGCACATGATTTGTTTTAGCATATATTTCGGTATCATGCTGGTTCATCCCTGAGGCCATGCACATGATTTGCTTTAGCATATTTATTCGGTATCATACTGGTTTATCTCTGAGGCCATGCACATGATTTGCTTTAGCATATTTATTCGGTATCATATTGGTTCATCCCTGAGGCCATGCACATGATTGGATTTAGCATATCTATTCGGTATCATGCTGGTTTATCCCTGAGGCCATGCACATGATTTGCTTTAGCATATCAATTCGGTATCATACTGGTTCATCCCTGAGGCCATGCGCATGATTGGCTTTAGCATATCTATTCGGTATCATGCTGGTTTATCCCTGAGGCCATGCACATGATTTGTTTTAGCATATCTTTCGGTATCATGCTGGTTCATCCCTGAGGCCATGCACATGATTTGCTTTAGTATATTTATTCGGTATCATACTGGTTTATCCCTGAGGCCATGCACATGATTTGCTTTAGCATATTTATTCGGTATCATATTGGTTCATCCCTGAGGCCATGCACATGATTGGATTTAGCATATCTATTCGGTATCATGCTGGTTTATCCCTGAGGCCATGCACATGATTTGCTTTAGCATATCAATTCGGTATCATACTGGTTCATCCCTGAGGCCATGCACATGATTTGCCTTATCATATCTATTCGGTTTCATTTTGATTCATTCCTAATTCAGTGCTTATTATTGGCGTTAGTATACCTATTCGGTTTCATTTTGATTCATTCCTAATTCAGTGCTTATTATTGGCCTTAGTATACCTATTCGGTTTCATTCTTATTCTGTTATGTATATTTAATGTGCGTTGTTTGTTAGTTATTTTACTTATCATATGCTACTGATTATAAAATTTGTATTTTAAAGCTGATCTTGTCCAAATTAAGCTTATTTTCTACCTGACTTGAATCATTGATATTGGTTTTGTAAATAACATGCTTACCTCAATCTGAGTGTAGAAGATTGGAAATTCTCCATGAAATTTCAGGTCTACCTGATATTTACCATGTTTTATATAATAAATTTTGTAACAAATTTTATCTTGTAGACATTTATTATTTTCCATTAGATAAAAGTTTTTTTTTTTATATAGAAAATGCTAATTGTGACCTAGGTCAGGTAGAGGACTATAAAATCTTGTTTACTGGAAAAACTATTTATTTCTGTGATAACATCTGATCAGAATTCATTATATTGTTGCATTCAGGTTTTGATTTGGTTGAATTATTTCTTATTCTCTAAAAATACAAAGTACTCAAATATATTCTTGTACAAAGAGACTTGGAATTAGGGTGAAATTCAAACAACAATTCATCCCTGAGTCATTGCTCATCATTTGCCTTGGCATATCTATTCGGTATCATTCTGATTCATCCCTGAGTCATTGCTCATCATTTGCCTTGGCATATCTATTCGGTATCATTCCGATTAATTCCTGAGTCATTGCTCATCTTTTGCCTTTGCATATCTATGCTGTATCATTTTGATTCATCCCTGAGGCATTGAGCCTGTTCATAACTCCCAGCAATCTAAAATCCAATAGTCCTCTATTCACTATTTTCTTCGAATTCTCCGTCTCTGTCTAGTGTGTGAAATCCTTACTGAATGATATACAATTTTTATCATTGCGATGTACATTTGTTAACTCCAGATAAAAAGATGAGAATAAAAACAAGACAAATTATGGATGATTATGGGAATGTCTTTTTGATATCTGCAAGCCACGTGATAAATGTTATTAGCAGGAAATCTATATTTACTAGTCATATGACACTTCATTTAATTTTCACATATATGACATACATCTACGGAATAAAATTTATGTTTTCTTCTGTATATAAAAAAATGTAGTATTGTTAGGTTTTACCTCGTTGCAGACTAAATTAGCTATTTAACTTCTGCACTCTTAATTTTTGAGCAATACAGTGGTTATGTGTCGATTGAATATGTAGACAGAATCCCAAAATGTTTATATATATATATATATATATATATATATATATATATATATATATATATATATATATATATATATATATATATGGGTAAGACAGATTGGACGATTTTTTCGTTAGTTAAACCCTTCCATAAATAATATCATACGTTATTAGTAACTGTAAGGATCTAAAATTGTCCTTTATTTCCACAATATGAATATTATACAAAGCATTCAGATGCATTGTAAACGTAATGGTAGATACAGAAAATTGTGAATGGTGGATGTCCAGGGCTTCAAAGAGGGGAAATCCATAGTTTGAAAATGGGAGTTTCTCTAACGTGGTAAAGGTTGAGAGCTTCTACGTTTGATAGGAATAATTCAGTCGAGTCGTTAAAATAATACCCAGTGTGCAAACTCCTGAGAATCTAGAGAATTTCTAACAGTTGTATATATGTTTCACTCGCCTCCATTTTTAACTGGAATGATGAATAACGGTCATGGACAGGTTCATAAGTAGCTTCGAAGGGATGTGGTTTTCCTACCTTACTACAAAAAGCGGGCTTAAGTCAGATTTTGCTCTAAATTGACAAAAAAAAATTGAAAGCTTCCAACATGTATAAAGCATCTTTTGCGCTTAGCACCTGCCCCTTTCTACCATCATGATCGTTCCAAGATTAAAATTCCCTTTTAAAAAAATGCTACCTCATTAATTTATGATTAAAATAGGGAGACACCTAATTTACCATGGTAAAAAAACTTGCAGATTCTGAATCCCTTCTCTTCTCTTGCCCTACTCTACTACACTCTCCGAAATATGTTCTTTTACAAAAATAAGATTACGTTCCCGCCGACCCCACTCCCTTTCTTGTGGAAATGTCTTGGACTTTACTGCATACCATATTACGGTTTGCATACTAAGATACATGTGACTAGAGAAGTTGCTCACAAATAAAAGAAAGCTCAAAAACACTCGTAGACCACTTGGAATGAATAAAACTGAGTACATTATTCGAATGAGTACTTTTCAAAACAATAATTTGATATTATATGAAGGAAGGAAACAAGAATAATTGAGCTATATATATATTTCCCTTACTGATAAAATTATCCCCCCCAAAACAGGAAGGAAAATATCTAAATAAATTCTAAAATAGTTGTCCTTTTGGTTCTTCTACGTCAGAAAGGTATAATGAAAGCCATGCTATGCGACGCTTGATTAAATGGGGGGAGGGGGGCATCAGCAGCCTTTTTCCATCTGCAGCTATAGAAATTACTTGCCAGGCTACTTATACAGCCGAATTGTTTTGCTGTACTTTACGTGTTGTGTTCCTGGATATCATCAGAATCATCAAAATGAACACTCTTCAAGATCTACTCAACCTCCATCACCTTCATAACTAGCAGAGATCGAGATATATCCCCCTCCTAAAAAAAACAACATTATGAACATTGAATATGCTACATTGTAATTTCTCCTCTTGTATTTTGATTGTACATTACTTTAGGATATATATTATTAAGGAACTCTGACAAATACATCGTTAACTTTTAAAGAAGCGAGGCAGTTCCACGAGTTTCCCAGTATTTACATGTAAGCCCAATCAGAACATCGCTCGAGTCTTTCCGTAGCCTGCTAGTTTCTTCCAGAAAAGTACGAGTGACGATCCAAATGAAACCACCTTGATGCTGATATCCCACTCCTCGACGTACACAAAGTACCGTGCCCGAGACAAAATGTAACGAAAGGGAATGGGGTCTGTGTTTTCAACTACTACCAAGTAATAGCTGGTGAAGTAGATTGTACCACCGGTAAGTTTCTACGGAAAGTTAAATTCGGATATCACATGCACCGTCAGCAGGTTGGCCATCATAGCAGTTAGCAAGATGACCTAATATACTCCAGTGCTCTTTGTGCCCTCTGACAACTCTTGCACACAAGGCAGCATACATTATAGTTTCTAGCGATAACTGCCAAACAGGTCCTATTTTTGTGTGAGATCCCATCCTGCAGGGAGGCAGCCACTTCGCTGGAGAGCTCCGTGACCTGCTGGTTAGCTCTCTGGTCCGTCTCTGGCCGTCCAGCTGGTCGTCAACAATGTTGCCAGGCAGTGCCCTGAATACACTCGAGGTTTTGCCTACCGTTCATGACGGAATTATGGCAGACAAATTGCAGGACTCGATGTTGTGCAGATCAGATCAGTCTTGTGCCAGCTTCTTCATACTGGACGGCTTTCATGATGTCGTTGGGAGAATCCACCGAGATGACCGTCTCTTTGGCATTTCTATTTAGGCGAGGTCACTTGCCACCAAGCTTTTTGCTGAACTTTAGTGGTCGAGGCTGTATGTAGACAATACTGTTGGCGTTATGTTGCTCGAGAGCCTATATATCTTTTTTTTACAAAGTAAGTATGACTGTTATTTAAAAGGGCGTCTTGACGTCTGTGTTGAGCCTTCTGGCTCAAACTGGCAGACCATGTTGCCGTGAATGACAACCGCAATACCAGGTAGCGCCACTTGCGAAACTAAATCTCGTCATCAACTATGCACATCTTTCGGATTTGTGATTGTCGCCAGGGGAGGATTGACCAGGGTGGGCAAGCTTCTATAGACCTTCGTACGTAAAGTTGGGGTAGTTCATTAGGCGGCGCTTCTCGAGAGCATTCTTGCACTTCGGTTTTTCCCAGAGAAACTTCGAGCTCTCCACCCACTGGAGGAAGACAGGGAGTTAATCTCTACTAACCTCGCTTATTTCCGACTTCGGTCATTCAAGCGACGGATCCTACTTTCTTCAGAGAGCAGAATGGCGTCACGAACTTCAGACTCGAGATAGTCACAAATTTCCAACCAACATAGATAGTCTATCTCTATGAAAGCTCACTAACAGTCTCTGCGTCTCTTGAGTTCTCGTGGGGCTTTACGAACGCGCTTGGAGTTTTTCCCGTGTCAGCACCATTTTTCTTTTTCTGAAGGACAGGGACTAAGTCTTCTCCTTGCGCTTTTGTTCTGTCCCTGAGCGTAATCTTGACAGCAACATACGAGCTATCAGGTAGTACAATACTTGATGTCATCGTGGGCGATTAATGTGTTGCTCTTTGAGACAGAACACCAGCAAAGATATTAACATGGTCATAATAATAGCTTGGAGCCTTCCGTCTCAATCCTACGCCTTGCATGTTGTAAGGCTGGAACTGGTTGTTATCTCTATTCACCAATATCATCATATTCGCTTTGTGTTTTTTGCCTTCCACAAAGCAACTTATTCAGCTGTATGTTACTAGGAATCGTTCTCCCAAGTGGATGTTGTGTAAAGTTTCACTGGGCACGGCTAAATGTGTCTTTGTTTCTCTTCCTTCTCCTTCCTCACTAGCTTTGGCGAATATCACATCCAGAGCCCAAGCATAGGATATATCTTGAATTCATACCAATCTTACACATGCAACATGGCTTCACTTTCCTCCCCTATCGATATTTATAAGCAGATGTGCGACCGTGCGTGCGGGCACGAAATCTCTCATCGTTTAGCCCTATACAGCTTTCAAATATTATACAATACATTATTTTCAGCCTTACAAAATCCTTTAATTTAATGATAACAGAATCTAATTGAGCTGAACTACATGATTTGTGTATTTTCATTGTCATCATTTACTAATCCGGGAAGTTTTCCAATACTTGATACACAACTGCCAACATTTTTTAAATCCAATATAAACTCAGCCCAAGTGTTGTAAAAAAAAAAATAGACTGCAATTTTTCTTTGATGTCTTTTTGTGTTACCCCACGACATTCATTTTTTATCCTCATTTTGCTCGTCTAATTCGTCAAGTTCGTTCGTGAATGTTGTTGTTTTATTTTTCGTGGTTTCTTGAAAATAATATTTAGAGTTGTTTTTTCAATTAAAAAAAAATGATCTCCTATTTCATTCGAAGACCGATCTTGTGAAATGTTCAGCTACAATCCATACTCATTCATCATCGGATAAACATTGTCTCATATACTAGATATGTAATCCATTTTACAAAGCGTTTTGCAAACATCGGTATTTCGTAAGACTTCTCTATAATCAAGACAAAGAGGTATATACTGACGCCATAACCTATCCTTACTGTCAGCATATATTGGAACCTGACCGAGAACCAGTCAGACAATTCGTTTGGTTGTTATATAGTTATAGACCTGGCACATTGATCAATGTTAGTCTAGCCATATCGTATTTATTTCTAATGCACTCTTAAATTTTCTAAATTTGGAAATATAAGATAATTGATGTTATACGTTCATTTAGTGTCTAATCATGGTTATTCCTCTAGTGCGTAATCATAGGCATTCATCTAGTATTTAATCATATACATTCATCATATACATTCAACCAGTTTTAAATCATAAGCATTCATCTAACTTTCAATCATATACATTCAGCTAGTGTCGAATTGTAGAAATTCATCTAGTGTTTAATCATATACATTAATCCACCGTCGAATTGTAGATATTCATCTAGTGTTTAAACATATATATGATCTAGTGCTTTATCACAGGTGTTCATCTAGTATTTAATCATATGCATTCATCTAGTGTTTAATCATATACATTCATCTGGTGTTTAATAATAGGCATTCATCTAGTGTTTAATCATAGATATTCATCTGGTGCTTAATCATAGATATTCATCTAGTATTTAATCATATGCATTCATCTAGTGTTTAATCATATGCATTCATCTAGTGTTTCATCATAGACATTCATCTAGTGTTTCATCAGATACATTCACCTAGTGTGTAATCATAGACATTCACCTAATGTTTAATCAATGGAGTTTTACCTTAATTAGTATCAGAATTGAAAACACCTTGAGCGCTGAGTGCAGCTCACGACACTGTCGCTGATGATTTATGTAGTAAGTACTATAATCTTAGAGCTGACTTCATTATTCTAATTCTAATGCATTTACTTTCGACTAGCGAGGAGTGGCTGGTTTTTTTTTTTTTTCTTAAATAAGAATATATTTTGGCTCAGCCAAAAATCACATTGTATTTAGACAATAATGTGTGTGTCTTTAAAAAATACTTTTGTCGCTTTAGTATAAAATCTCATTTGGAACAAATCATAATTTTGCTTGCACTGCTAGTTTATTTATGTTTTCTTTGTTTGGAAGCGCCATTCTGACGCGCTGGGTTAGCCCAGTATTTTAATCCTTGGGGCGTTTATCCGATACTAAATAAAGGCTGACGATTGGTCCTGCGGATATAGTTGAAGTTGTGTTGGTTTTCTTCTTCTTATTTTTTTTTTATTTTTTTTTTTTTTGGTGCTTACTAGTAATCCCAAGATGTGCCTCTTTCTTCAGTTTTCTTTCTTTCTTTCTCTCTCTCGTTGAGATTGCTTGCATATTGTATTACATGTTCTTTTCGTTTTACACTTTACACATTTTACTGCACTTCTCTAGTTGTTG
This sequence comes from Sinohyriopsis cumingii, assembly GCA_028554795.2. NCBI lineage: Eukaryota > Metazoa > Mollusca > Bivalvia > Unionida > Unionidae > Sinohyriopsis > Sinohyriopsis cumingii. The sequence goes on along the minus strand of CM068830.1, from coordinate 50,868,601 downwards.
TACAATGTTTGTTGTACTTCTCTAGCTATTTACATTTTATTTGCATGATTAAAACAAGGAGTGTTATTGCGTGTCAGTCTGTTCCTAACTAACTTCAGTGTGTTTATCTGTGCTTTTCTTTTGTTGTAGTTGTCTTGGATAATGCACTTAGCCCCGATGTAAACGATGACACATATTGAAAACTGTGACGTAGTAGCTGTACTTTTCTGATTATTGTTCTCCGTTGTGCATTGCATGTATGGTGCCAGTGGACTATATAGCAGCATGCTAGTCTGTAACTTTGAATCACATTGAATAATCAATTAAAAAAATTAAAGTGCGTTGCAATCCAATCAAGAAAAAGTGAAGACTTTAATACAAGATTTTCTGCACACACACACACACACACACACACACACACACACACACACATTAAGTCTTTTATACGATGGAGTATCTTATTTATTGATATATACATTATGTACATTGCGTTGAATATTTTTTAAAATATAAAATATATAAAAGTCAGATAACGCGTTGCATTTCGTGTTAGGGAGAGGAATCGTTAGTAAGGAAATGTTTCGAATGACAATTTTTACTGTAAATAAAATGAAAACGGAAATTTCGAATATTTAACAACATTATCAGCAGCAGAATATGACATAGTATTGGTGCCCGTATAGCTACTTATTTTAACAAAGACTGAGATGTCTCTTTTATAAGAAGATCGCTATCTGATTGCACAGTCAGGTAACTCGATAGTCTCGTTCAATCAGTTTCTCACGTGACTAAGACATCTGCAGCCGTTCGGAGCACCATCTTCTCGTTCCTAAGCAAGCCAAGTCAGGTCGAGTCTATAAAAGAGACTCAGATGTAGCAGTAGTGATACTTCCCAAATTGAAAGCTCGTTAGGATTATCACAGATTATTCAAACCTTGCTGAGTGTTATTTTCAACGTCAATCATTTCTATAATGAAGGTTTGTCCGCCAAAATCTTACCAATCTGGAAAGTATCCTTATGATATCTACGAGTCTCTTTCAGAGGGTCTTAAATTATGTAACAGATAAAGCAAACCAACACGATTAAGTCAAATTTAATAAATAATTTATTTCCTTAGACGACAAAGTGAAAAGTTAAAAGGAACTTAAAGTAGCATCAATCAAATCCGAAATAATCTTAAAAGTTGTCTCACAAGTCCACAAGTATCGATTGCTCCGAATAAATTCCAGTATTGACTGTGCTATGTGCCTTTGGCCATGAATGAGCTGATGTGCCAACAGTCTTGATGTATCACAATGATAAATTCCATAGAGTACTTGAATGAATTCACGATGATTCCAGAGTAGTGATTTAGTGCAAAATATAAGTAGGAATTACTAAGTGAGATGACAATAACCTTAAAAGAGATCAAAGAAACAACAAAATGACCAGGATATGGGACAAAAGTTATCTTCCAGAGCCATTTGAATTTGCATTCATCTTCTAGAAAATTCTAAGGGTCAAAAGACTATTTCAATATGTTTACAATATCTTAATGTAGAACCTACAGTCATGGACAGAAGTTAACACACAATATAGATATACACAATAATGGACAAAAATGTAAGCACACCATATAGATATACCTAACAGCGTATCTCTGGCTAGAACTCAACGAGTTAGCGTCACAGTCTGGCGATTTGAAAGATTTATGAGCAGAAACGGAAATCTGTAATATCTGTACATATTGTTTGTGGTCGGTTAAAAACATATACACAAATATGAAATTTTTGTGTATTGATGTCATTGACATTTTTAGTAAGAATGCTGACGAACATTTTACGAGATCTTTTTTGTTGCAAAATTTATATTTCCTCTTGTCATAACTGCTAAACTTAGGTTACTTTGGACTGGTTCATGTTCACTTGTCTAGAACATTTAGATCAACTCTCTGATTTAGGCAGGGAGTTTTTACACGAATGCCACATTCAAAGAACTTTCAGTCGCAGTATATACAAGTAGGGTAGAGGTATACAAAGATTCCCTCCATCACTGGTTATCCTGTTTATTTATTTTTTAAATAAAGACCTAGCATAGTTAATATGTTGTTAAAATAGGTTTAATTCCTTTTATTTTGGTGTATGATTGATGGGTGTAATTTTGGGTCATAGAGTAATCAGCTTGCCATTGCTTCAAATATAAAACTCTCAATAAGACCGCTTTGGCATTTACACTCCCTGGACTTCAGAGGCAATTTGAACATAAAAACTAGCCAATAGTGTTTGTTATAAAAGTACTATAGAAATATATCACCACTAAATCCATTATGTTTGTTGCAAATTCTGATACCATCGCATTATACCAGTCAATCTTGAGAAACTATTTAATAACCCTGAGCAGAATCTTACCACTCTCGAAGATTTCAGTGTCACTCGACATGAACTGTTGAAGGACAGGTCGTGAGATTATTTGGAATATTTTCATTCAGAGAGTCTTTGCCACAGTGGGTACATAGTCTTTGTAAAACCTTAGCACTTGGCTGCTGTACGAATAGTCACTGTCTGTAATTTTTCCTCACACATCTTCAGGTCTTCACTACTAACTAATCAAATGGCTGATAACGTTATAATGAGGAAATAATTCAAGGTCATTACCTAATGCAATAATCTACTTTTGAAGGTCGTAGGTAATCTTATTTTATAAATATCAAACTGGCTTGGCTCGTATTCTTTGAAGCGGCATGTCACATTCACTTCACGGCCTCGAGGGATGGATCAAGAGAATCATATCGCTATTAGAAATGTATTTATTCTCAGACTCTTTCCATTATTATTTTTGGTTCTACGTTTTCTCTCGTTTTAGTGATAATAATCTCTTTTAGATCAAGCAATTTGTTTTCAAAATGCTGATTTTAACGATTTAACAAATTCATGCCCTTTAATGGAGCTAAGCAGGCAAGATCAGACCACCATTAGTTCATATGGGGCCAGACCACTAATTATTTTACCATATATTACCCACATGCATTTCTCCCAGATGAACTCAGACCAACATTCCAATGACACTAGGAGTAACAGTGCCATTATAGTACATTAATACAAGCTGCAACTTGTCAGGCGTTACCCTGCGTTTTTTTAAAAATGTAGACGAAAGCCTGCTAGGGTCATGATTCCATTTCCGGGTCAATGAAAACATAGTTCTTGACAATATTGTATACTTACTTTACCGATGCACATCCAGCACATTGCTTTCACAAACACACTAAATGTCAACTCAAAATAAGAATGAATCCTTCGCAAACAAATCCATGGTAAAATTCAGTCCCTGTAATAAATAGTTCACAGCTAAAGTCACAGCCAAACAACATTACTAAATTTAGATTGAAATACTTGGCTCCACAACCAAATGGAAACATTTTGTGGCCCGATCTCAGTCATGTACGCGAAAGCACACAGCCTAAGCCTCGCTTTCGAATAACAAGAATGCGATAACCACGTTATTATTGGCGACTGTAAAACTCATTTATTAGTCAAAGGTTAAAGTTATTAGCTGCGACTGTAAAACTGATCCATTAGACAAAGGTCCACGTGCTGATAGGCTGCAATTAATGGAGTCTTGTCGATAAACAGATCATCCCAGTGGAACGTTCCTCTATAATGACTTCCTCTTGGCCAATCTGTTACTTCACCCTTCTACACACGACAATCTAATGTCCCTTCAGTTTAAATGAAACAAGAAAGTTGATTAAAAAAAGAGATGCGTTCTTATTTGAAATTGCAGAGGGATTCTGAAACTGGACAATTGTATATAAAAAACAACAAAAAACACTTGATTTCATTTTTTAATTATTTGAAAATAACATTATAAGTTATATAAAAAAATCTGCCTTAGGTCTTTACGATTACGTTCCTTCTGATCTTGAAAACAGAATGAACTTATTAGAATGTATTGTTTTCGAAAACTGTTTGAAATATGGGTTTATTTTTCGGTTTTGTCATTCAAATTAGTTTTGGGAATAAATATCTTTTTTTTTTCATGCCGCTAATCCTAAGTTAAAAAATCTGACTATAACTAAGATTACTGTCTCTGATGTTGTATTAATATAATTACAAAATCAGACAAGGGATCATATTGCTGCTTAGGTCACATGTGTTTTCATCATCTGCAGTTCTTTTCTTTTCTCTTCTTTTTAAAATTTCGTTGTAATAACCATTTTGATACGTATAAATGGTATTGTTGATATTGAATATATCGAAACGCACTGAAATTCAGTGACGATAAAAGTGACCGTATTTATTTATTTATTTATTTCCTTGTTTAGCTAAATAATTCTTGCGACACTGGAATTTATGAATAAAATGAAAATATCGAATTGCAGAATAGTCGAAAACTTTAATCCCTTCAGTTGATTTAAATATTTTTGACGTTCGGTGCACTAACTGAAATGTTATTGATCTCTCCATTTATGATCGATTAATGTATTTATTTGCCTCATGCACAACTTATTAACTAGACTCTTTTGTGTGTTTATTTATATATTCATTTACCTACTTATGTGCTATTTTCACACAAACGCAAAAGAATTAGCGATCCAGTGAATATGTTAACGAAATTAAACGAATGAAAATTATGACTTTTTTCTAACTGGAATGATCGATAAGGCGAGAATATTTCATAATTTGTGTATTTGGATGGAATAAATTTAATAATCCTATTTTCAGGATAATGGTATCGATAACTGAGAAAAATACAAAATTCAGTCTATGTATCAATGCCATGGGATTAAAAAGAAAGCAAATAAGTCAAAAGAACAACAATATAAAGAAAACACAAATAACGAAGGTAATTATATGAAAATATTCACGAAAGAGGTATAAATGATAACAACAATGAAAGTTGAGGATACCAAGTTCACTATATATTTCACATCAATGCACGGTTCAATAATTGTGCTGATAAATAACATTTACAGTAAATATTTTCGATAGCACTAAGCGATTTGTTGTATCAGCACCAAAATGGCGAGATGGTAACGTGATATGAACACTACTACGCTCTTTAAAATGAGGGAAAGATCTCTAGGTCAAGGTCAGGCGGTAAACATTTGATTCTTAAAATTAGTTGTATAATGAAGAACAGTGTGCTTACATTAGATCTATATACGTGTCTGTTTCTCTCTTGTATATGTCGATGTAAAATATAAAGAAAAAACCAATTCTTGAAACCGCTCCGGTGGCCTAGTGGTTAGAGCGTCCGCCTCGGAAGCGGGAGGTCGTGGGTTCGAAAACGTCCGAATCATACCAAAGACTTACAAAAATGGTACTAACAGCTGCCTCGCTAGGCGCTAAGCATCAAGAGGTTAGGGGACGTCCATTAATTATGTCAACAATTGTTAGGCAATTTTTTACCCCCTCCCCCCTTGTCAACAACTGTCAAACTTTCAGTGACACCCCCCCCCCAATAAAATTTTACCCCTCCCTACAAACTAACAATATTTTATACGGCTTGCTTTTATGCTAAAAATAGAATTATGGAAATTAAAAGGCCTACAAATAAATTTTGATACATTTTTTTAACTTGTTTAACAGATTTCAAATTGACTATAACACTTGAATTCATGAAAAAATCGAGAGTTTATATTCTAGCTTTCGTATATAGGCTACAGCAATTTTACAGCATATGCAAATGGGGGGGGGGGCATTTGCCTGAAATGAACAAGAGTCTGTTATCAAAGTGTACAATATTTGTAAGGCATTAAGGTTACTGCATCTGGGTGAAGAAGTTGTATGCTTGTGTAGGGTACATAATTTATTTTATGTATTATGTTAAAGATGACTGTATGATAGTCAAGCTCTCAAGTTTCCTAGGCTCAGTTATCCATCCTTGGAGGGATAGCTCATGGACTTCAATATATATAGCATCTATACATATAACATAGATGCTATTTAACTGAAGTCCATGGATAGCTATACTATCTAGATGTCTATGGCTCAGTGCAGTCTTTGAATTTAGTAACAGCTTCCCTTAAAAATCTGTCTACAGTCTACAATCTACATTGAATAAAAACAAAATATGATGATGCAAGACTATGACTTCCTTGGCAAGAGCTCAACCGGTTTAGGATAAAACTGGCGGGCTGTTGACGGGCGAGCGAGTGTGTGCCATACCAACGCACCGAATAATTTCCTATTTTTTGATTTATTAAATTTATTGTAAAAAAATAACATTGTTGACGTCAATTTATCTTGAACTCCCCCCTCCCCCATGTCAACAATTGTCAAACTTCTTCAAACCCCCTCCCCCCTATTTTGCTGACATAATTAATGGACGACCCCTTAGTATTAGGACTGGTTGGCCTGGTGTCAGGATAATGTGACTGGGTGGGATATCATTCATATAACTAGACATCACTATAAACTGCCACATTGCAGACATCGTAGCGATATGACCAAAATTTTTAAAATCTAATTTAAAAATCCTAATCTCTGTCTCACACACACACACACACACACACACACACACACCAGTTCTTGAACGTATGATAACCTAAATGCAGAAACGATACAAGTTGGAAAAAGTATACTAGTGTCCACTAAATGGACTTAACAATACCCATTTGAAAGTACTCACTTCAGAATGAACTACTATCTAATTATCATTGTACATATATAATGTTTTGTGGCAGTAGTTACGCTGTTATTTCCCCTGATGAAGCACTTATTTAGCTTCAAACGCTGGAAACCTGTTTTGTAACTGAGCCTTTACCAACTTTTGTGTCGATCAATACAAATCATAAGGCAAACAGTCTTTCTATATGCACAGTTGTCCTAGTGATCCCGTATGCCAGAGAGGGATTAGACTTGTTGAACAAAAAATAAAAACAACATGCCAAAATGAGTAAACCATCTTAAGCGCTTTTGGGTCTCATTTTCTATGACAAACACTCGCGTGAAAAACACAAATGCAAAACTACAACAATTAAAATAAACTAAAATATAGAATAACAAATATACAAGTTTCTTCTTTGTTTTTTTAAATTGTCTAAAAACATAAATCACTAAATTAACGAAAGGAATAATTTTCCCTGTGAAACGCTTAATACAGTTTGGCAGATTTATGGAGCTGTAAGAAATGATCTACTACTACTACTACCATCACTACTACTGATGATGATGATGATTATGATTATGAAGACGAAAATAATAATAATAATAATAACAATAATAATAATAAGAAGAAGAAGAAGAAGAAGAAGAGGAGGAGGAGGAGGAACAAGAAAGAATGGATAGCAGGTGTTGTTTGTAGCACAGTCGCTCGTTACAAAGAAAATCTGGAGTATCCGTCCTTGAATCAAGTGATGGGGGTTCTAAACTGTAACAATATAACACAAGGGAAGACACCAATCCACACCCCTCGGTAGTTCCAACACTGCTAGTTTATCCTAACTGCGTCCGCTAATTTCCAACTTAAGCCAGTCGTAATCAAGAATAGTTCAATTTTCAAAACACTTAGTTCAGTTTGTGACATAATGAAGAAAATGCAATAATTGTTCGCCGACTTGGACGTTAGGACAAATATCGTCTAGAAGTGCCGTTTTGCCTTCGGATAGTCTTGGATTTCACCATTGACCGAAAGGTAAGATCCGAACAACCTCGAGTCCGCAGTAAATATCTTTACTGTACATTGTGATGCGTTTTAATTTTGGTGGCAAAAACAAATATTAATTTGTTGGTTACATTGTTGCACAGTGCAATGTTAACTCCTGAAACATACTTACTGTTGAACTACAGACTCGAGGTTGTTCGGATCTTACCTTACGGTGGGTTCGAGTCTCGGATATATCCAATGTGGGTATGTGAGAAAGCTTGCCAGTAACTTCTCGTGGGTCGGTGGTTCTTTCCGGTGTTTTCCCGGGTTCTTCCTCAACCATTAATACTGACCTCTATGCATAGCCTATCTTGTGCTGAAAAATGGCGTAAACCCAACAACATCACCGATGGAAAAGCGACACTGTTCATGACCCACGTGTCTCTCCCCCAAGGGACAGAACGCAAAATGTTGTTGTTAGTAAACGACTTTCGCAGCACCAAAATAGTCTTGTCCGAATTAACAACCCTCAAGACAAGACGTGAAAAAAATATTTCGTGGACCGAACACGCTCACCTAGTTTGCCCAATGGATCCTAGACCCCATAGACGTAGAGCCAAGAGGACATACAACGTTACAGAGATTGTCATCGCCATGGCACGGTGATGGCTCACAATTTATCGGGATACGATGGGCAATTTCTCCTCATATACTATACAGAACAAAGTACCGAACGTCCTAAAGTGACTTTGAACGCAGCCGAAACTATTTCCATCAAGTTTGTCACGTGCAGTTTGAAGATTTGATGAGTTACTTGGCTATGCCTTCGAGTCGATTGCTAAAACGTTTGGAATGACAGAAATGACCAAAGGCTATTTCTGCACTTTCTCAGTACCGGAGCCAGTCAACACGCCGTTCTATCCCATTTGCCTGAGGCTCACTACTACGACCCCGACAACACGCCCACCGAACAACGAGAAGCTTTCAACGCTTGGTACCAGACTCACGCCTCGGACCCCTTCTATTTTCAGGAAGAAATGTTAAAGTATTATCGTTCCGAATTTCGAGAACTGTTAATGGAGCACGGAGGGATCGATCCTTTGAAAGAAGCCTGCACCATTACCAAAGCGTGATCCTTAGTGCACCGCCGACGATTCATGCCAGAAAATACCCTGGCTGTCGTAAGCCCTCAAACGACGAACTTTTTCAAGTCAAACGTCAATACTCGGTCAAAGCCCTACGCTGGCTACATTAATTGTGTGACAAGAAGACTCATGGATCTAACATTCGATGGATGTATGGGACTTAGAAAACCCCAAGATCGTGTACGGGTTTAATGGATGCTTATTTCACGGATGTCCCCTCTGCTACTCTCAACGTGACACCAAAAATGAATTTTTACAACGGAACTAGGAAGACTTGTACGAAGCCACTTGTCAACGGCGCTTAAAGATAGAATAGTATGGATACCAAATGGTGGAAATGTCGGAACACGAGTACGATCACCGTTTGAAAACCGATCCCGAGTTTAAACGCATCGTGGAAAGTTAAAAGTTGGTGGACCCACTGAACCCACGAGATAGTTTGTACGAAAGACGGACAAATGTCACCTGTTTGCTGTACCACGCCGACGAGGATAAAGGAGAAGAAATAAAACACTTTGACGTGTGTTCTTTGTATCCGTACTTGTTCAAATATCGTCACTTTCCCACAGAGCAGCGCAGCTGCTGACGGAACACATCGACCTACACAACATTCGACAATACGAAGGATTGATAAAGTGCAGTCTTGCCTCCCACGGACTTGAACCATCCCGTTTTACCTCACCATTGCCAGGGAAAACTGATGTTCCTCTTGTGCCGTACTTGGGCCGAAATGTGCAGCCAAGACCGACCTTGTCCGCACACCAGGAACAACGCTCCTTGTCAGGAACATGGGTCAGCGTGGAATTGTTTAATGCTCTGGACCCGGGATACCAACTGTTAGAAGTGTACTAAATTTACCACTTTCCCAAGATAGAACAGTACCACGAGGAAGACTAAACTCAGAAAGGTATTTTCGCAGACTTCGTGGATGCCGCTTTGAAACTGAAACAAGAAGTCAGCGGCTATCATACCTAATGCCACACTCCCGAAGACCAAAATAAATTCAAAGAGAAACACTGGCAGCAGGAAGACATCACTTTAGAAAACGTGGCGAAACACGAAGGAAGGTGAATGTTTGCCAGAGTTATGTTGAATTGTTTTTGGAGCAAAATGGCACAAAGACCGTGTTTCCCAAAGACAGAGTATTTGACAGAACCTTTCCGCTACTTCCAGATGATTCAAGACAAAACTAAATACATGAAGCACGTGGACGTCCTTTGTGAGTATTTGATCTTCGCCAATTACGAAGAAGAACTTGACTTTGTAGGAGCCGACGAATTTGGAGATATCATCATTGCGGATTACGTGACAACCTATGCTCGCTAACAATTATACGGAGCTTTAGAACAGTTAGTAGATGTCCTGTATTTTGACACGGACAGCTGCATCAGCATCAATCGCCTTGGTCACTGTTATATGACTCGTTATGGGTGAGGTTTTAAAATCGATGGAGACCATTTAGGAGCCTGGAAGGACGAGCACCCCGACGACAAGATTCTATGATTTGCTAGTGGCGGACCTAACAATTCTAGTTACAAATACCGGGACCCACAAGGGGAAGTGCACACGGAGTGTAAAGTGAAAGGATTGACTCTCAATTATCGCACCAGTCGAGTGGTGAACTTTTGCGTGCTCAAAGAAGCTTTGCAGTCTGGACAGGATGGACACTTTAAAGTGACCGCCTACAGACTGCAAAGATTGTACGTTTACCCACACACCAAATCGCCAGTCGACCTTTGGAAAAAGTGTATGAACCCGTGTACCAGTAGTGAGTGAGACTTCCCAACCACTTCACTTTGCCGTACGGACACGTCTATATTTATTGGTCAGCTTATAGAAAGGACAACGTCCAAGACCGATAGTTCATTGTAACTACAAAGACCAAGCGAGACAGATGAATACTTTTATACAGACTTCATTCAAGTTCGGTGATTCTCAAGTGGAGTGCGATGCTGTGCCTTGCGATGAGAGCGATGCCGTACGCTGTGACCTCAGCGACTCATTGTCACATTATGGGAACATTGCTATCACTACTACTTCTACCACTACTACCATACCTACCATGGAAAGTGATGCTGTGCGTGTCAAACCTCACGGATGTGAAAGAGATGCCACTCGTTACAGAACACCTTATCACTTTACTGGTTTTCATTGTCAATGTCATCCTCCACGTGAAACAATGGATGTCACCCAGCCCTAAGTAACCTCCTGCGGATTTCACCCCACCCTCACTGAAATGAACATGTGAATGGCGAATATTCGTTCCATGTGCGTTTAACTAAATACTGCGACTTTGAAAGTAGTTTTCAAACGTTCCAAGGAAAATGGCCTAAATATTTGGGAGGATCCACTCCCAAAGAATTAGCATTTTCTACTTGGGCGAAGGGGATAACGTTAAGTGCTTCAGTTGCGGTGTGTCACATCACCCGTGGGACCAAAACGATTCGGCTTACCTACAACATGCTCAATGGTCTCCGGATTGTTACTACCAACCTTTAGTGGGACATAGTCATTGAAGTGGCATACCATGTCGTTTAAGAAACCAGCTGGGCTAGGAGTCAAACGTTTGAGTTTGACAACACCTAGACAAGTATTTAAACCCCATTTAAAGATAATATTCAAGGACTACCAAACGAATTGCAAGAGATGATCAATAAGAAAGTTTGGCAGGGACTTGCCGGAGAAAAATCTCAAATGGTGACTGAGAAATATAAGTGTCGAGAAATTCACAAGAGGAAATTGACGAAAGTCAACAAACTCGTCTGGATGAAGTCTGCGTTCATCCGATTATTCCGCTTTAGATCGTTTACATCAGAAGATTGTATTACCATTCTTAACCGTTACCCTGAATGGTAGTGGTCAGAAATTACTCACTATTTTCATTACGTTCGCTCTAGGAGAAGGTGTTTGATAAAATAAGGACAATTAGAAGTGACCCCAACGTGGGTATAAATACTGACTGACATGATCATGGATACTTTACAAGAGAGCATTCGTGGTTTGCCTGTGGAGCTGATAAACGCATTTGCCGAGAGTTGGTCAAAATACAATTGCATCCATCACGTCACCGATGTTTAAACCACTAGTAGCTGAATGCTATAAGAAGACTGATTCAGATGAAAGCGTTCCAGTGGTCAGACATTGTTAAGCTGGACGTGGGCGACAAGGATTGTTTTGTTGTGATTCATTCTATTTACTACAAGCTAGACTTACTGTAACGAATTCCAGAGGAAGAGTTAGAGAGTTACCAAAATGTTTTACACAACGTAAACTTAGTTCAAGAGGAAACCTATGAACGGTGTGTGCTGTGCAAATTTAATGACTAAACCATTTATATTAGCCACAAGAGTACGATCATCTCTTTGCAGAAAGTACCCGTATTGCCTCCGTCAAAAAGAGGCATAAAAACAGGCTAACATGCCATGACTTTTATCACTGATGATACAACAGATTCCGTGGAAAGAAATCAATGATAGTTTTCAAACTGTGATGGAATATCAACACTTATTACAAGAACTGTGTCCCATGAATTGGGGTCGACGTGTGGTGTTCGTCTTAGTGACTTCCTTTCTGGGATTTCGTTTTTCATCCAATTCCTTGTGGACTCTTTGCGAACAGTGCCTACCACCAAAAATAAACGTGAAAGTGGTCCCATTAAATGTATACGAGAGACTCATTCTGTTAAAAGCGTTGCTTTTTCATCTGGATACTTTTTGGCCTCCACGGGAAAACTAGATTCGTTAACTTTTAGATACTGGAGAACTGTACGACGATGTGTGTGTAGCTTGTGAAATAAACCCTCACTGTACAGATGCACGTGACTAGAAAAGTTGGGGTTTCGATGCATGGATCAAAGAAGTGGCCAATTATGCCCAAGAGTTATGATTCTAAATTCAAACTTCCAGTGAAAAATGTAAATTTTAAACCTGTGTTAGTGACAGTGTCAGAAGAAAAAGAACCCGACACTGAGGACAACCACTCCCTTTAGGACAGAACTGTCGTGGACATTTCCGAAAAACCATTCCGGGAGGACCCCTACGTGACTGTATCCAATGTAGAGACTGTACGAAATTACACACTGCCCCTAGGGCCCCTTTGATACCAAAAACATGTTGTACAGTGACTTGTTTATATTCCACTTGGATAGTTTTGATGGGTATTTTACCGTTGTACTTAAGCATTTGGCTTTGATGTATTTTTATCTTTCATGTTTTTCTATTTTATCTTGCAATAAACATGTACTGAAAGAAAGCACTTGTCTTGTCTGTCTTCGTGCCAAAGTGACATTACATACACTAAGGCTACCTCTACTGTCTCTTCTCCCTCTTGCTCCACTTTCAAAGTCATCGACGAATTCTTAGATCGTGCTAGTTTGGATGCCTAATATCTTCACCATCCCTTTAACATGTTAATTTCTGGACCCAACGGTTCAGGCAAAACCAAATTTGTCAAACGTTTTATCAAATATAAATATCGTTTGGTCGATCGTCCACCTCATCTAATCATGTGGTGTTACAAAGAGTGGCAATCGGCGTGCAGCCTCTTTCGAGAAAGTCAAAGCGGTTCCATCGTGTTTGTGGAAGGCATTCCTAGCGAAGATGACGGGATCGTGCCTGACCATAGTCAAACCGATCTGGTCATTTCGACGACATGTTAGTAGAAAACGAAGAAGGAATTAAACTGGTTTACGCGCAAAGGGCATCATCGTAATGCGTGGCATTTACATCACTCAAAATTTGTTTCAACAAAGAAAAACCCATCGCACCATCAGTCTCAATGCTCATTACGTGGTCTTGTTTAAAAGCCCTAGAGATTAATCGGAAGTGCAAGTCTTAGACAAACAGGAACGCATTGGCTAATTCATGCTTACGACGATGCTACTCAAACCCCACACGCATATTTACTCGTGGATTTAAAACCAACTGCTCCCGATTATTTGCGATTTCGCACCAATCTGTTTCACCACTGGTGCCAAGACGGAGGACCTGTGCTGTACACGTCCCCGTCGTCGACTTAACAACAACAACAAAAAAATCTATAAAAAAAACCTCGGATACTTTAGGTCTGTCTCATACAGGGTCAAAATGACATCCCTTCAGTCCCATCTTCCAATCCTATCTTCCCGTCAAATTGATTCGTGCCATGTCGCGAAAACAAAATCCTCGAATACGTGCTTGTGTCTTTGAAGCCAGTCTCAAAGAAGTCTTGCTATGATTTACGGTGACAGCACGTCATCTACTGCAAGGCATCATTCACATTCCTCATCAAACCAAATGATTTTGTGAGAGAACTAAAGTAGCCTCGATGCACTGACCGATCCTCGCATCGACACTCAAACCAAAAAGCGGTTCTCTATGAGGTGTCATCATTCGCTCCCTCTTAAAATGGGATCCCAATGCACCCAAAGTCCTCTCCAAGTAAAAATTCTCTCCCAGAAAAGCCAAACGGACCGAAAAGAAAAAGAACAATCGGGTCAAGATCAGGTCACGGTCCCAGAAAAAGAAAAGCCCACAGAGAAATGAAAATAAAATACCCCAGAAAAGACCCCAGAAGACAGCTTCTACCCGCAAGAGATGCATTCGGGAAGTACGCGTCTATACATTCTCAAACCACGACCTGCAGCGACGGTGACTGAGTCTCCAGTAGCGTCAGGTTCTTCCTTTTGTTCGTTCCTGATGATGCAAGCCAAGCCCAATTTGACATCCGTTCTTCCTCATTTGATGAAACAATGGAAACCCGCCTCTCCAAAACATCTCTTCCAGCGGTGACACCCTCCTTCTCTTTAGCTGCAGTTACAGCTGCCCACAAAGTACCTGCCCCCCAAATCAAAGTCCAAGAGAGATCGGGCATGTTATAGAGTTTTCTGGATTTGTCCAAGCAAGAACTGTCCCGATTTAGTCCGTTGAGAACACCTCCACGACGGGTGATACCTGTTATCAAGTTGATACGACGTAGAGACAATCAGTGGAGACGCATTCCGGTATAAAATGGACCTGCGGTAAAGGATGAGTATCAGTGATTTTGTGCTCTTGAACGCCCAAAGATGTCCTCTCAAAAAAGCGCACACCGATAATACCATCGTTCTTTTGTCCAAAAAGGAAAAGGAAAAAGACAAGGACTGTCTCGTCATCCGAGAAAACACGTAGCCAAGCATTGACGTCACCCCTATAAAAGATCCTATCGTCCAAATAAATGAAGAAGCCAGCAAAGGGGAAGATTATTTTGGCATAGAACATATGTTCAAACAGTTTGAACAACACTTTGAACACAAACTTTTATATAAAAAAAGATAATACGACGCATGTCAAACGATGGATTTCAGCGAATTTCTTCATCTTGAACGCCCAAAGATGTCCCATGAAAGAAGTGCAAACCTTCACCATCGTCGTTCTTCAGTCCACAAAAGAAAAGGAAAAAGAAAAGGACAGTCTCGTCATCCGAGAAAACGCTTAGCCAAGCATCGACGTCACCCACAAAAAGACACAGTCGTCCAAAGGAAAAGAGGAGCAACCAAAGGTGAGGATTCTTTGGCGATTTTGGAAAACACATCGTCACCTTTTGCACGAAGCGATAGTTCAACAAGAAAGAAAAAATAGGTGTGTGCCAAGTCATCGACGTCAGTGTATTTATGGTGTCTTCCTCGTAACCAACAAACAAAGATGTCATCCCCAGAAAACACAATTCTCATTCCACAAAGGAAAGAAAAAGAAATTACTCGTTTAGTTAAACAAGGGGACATGCTATCCGTCCTGTCCAAAGTTTCTCCACCCATGCGAAAAAAACTCATTTAAACTGCCTCCAAAGGTAGCATCGATACCGTGAGCGAATGTTGTCTGAATGTCTTGAAAAGCACGATACGTTTGTTTCCACATCAGAAAAAAATGCTTAGCCAAACATCGACACGTTCTTCACCATATGGTCCAAAAGAAAATCCCCATCCGTCAAAAGAAAAAGATGTTGGCACCACTTGCCAAAAGCAATAGTAGGGCCCTCGTTTGGACACCAGGGTGTATTTTACCCATGCTTCCCGGAAGATAAAAGGATCATCCGGAGTCAAAAAATTTCAAACGTGACCTTTGGAATCGAATGGAAGGACGAAAACTGGTTTTAGTGACTTACAAACGATGGATGGAATTCCATCGTTGGCAAGAACAACGGACCCCGCATTTACCTCCTAACCCTCATTTGACCGAGATGTCCAAGTTACAACATGAATTGCAATCATTGATGGACCACAGAAATCTGACAGAAACGGAAAAATCGCAAGTTTAGCATCCTAGAGGACAGCATTGCGAGATTTATAGACGGTAAAGAGAAAATTGCCAGAAGCCGTAGTTATGAACTGATGAATCGTCTGCATTTAGACATGTAGTTTCAAGAGACGTATTTACTGAAAAACGTGTCTGTCGTTTGTTTTCAATTTTTTTTAAAATACATGCTCTTTGACTTCTCTCTATCCCTCACCCTAAAATCAACTATCGTAGCGCTCCGACCCAACAAAAAATTGTACGGATGTTTTCTATCACGTCCGCGCTTGAACAACATAAGTCGAGGGAGTCTCCAGTCTGACCATCCATTGTTGACTCATCTTCCTATGAAGATGTGTTCAAGTCTAGCCATCCTGAACGAAGCTTACGTGAATTTTCATCGTGTCAGACAAAGCCTGATACCGAAGTCTGAATAGAGAATGTCAGAATATTGAAAGTGACCGAAGACCTGATAGAAGAGCTCTTTAGAGAAGAAATCAAGATGGAAAAAGAAGAATGGACGGAGAAGTACAGACTTCAGAAGCAAAAAGAGCAGACAAAATAGCAGTACCAGCAAAGCAGAAGCCAGACAGAGAATTTGTTGACTGCTGTGTAGACACACAAGACTGCTTTTTCTTCTCTTTCCGAAGAAGCAGGCTCTATCCTGTGGGAAAGCCTGCCACCAGAAGGGGACGCAATCTTAGACGATAAAAGATTGCCATAATACCCGTCCACAAAAACAGCCCTTTTCAGGGTTACCACAATACTCTAGAAAATTCATACTAGTTCAATTGCCAAAAATGTATGTATTTGTGTTTGTCTGCACGTTAAAAATGGAAATGTGTCTATTAGAACTATGTTTCTTTGTTTTATGTCAAAAAATAGAAGTGTGTATATAAGCATTTGATTCTGTAGCGTGTCAAATAGTCTATATCTGGGGTTTTTTGTTAATGATTGTAAGTAAAAAAGTGAGTGTTTCTTTTTGGACCGTGCGTCCCATGTGTTTTGGGTGATGATATGTGCATTGTAAGTTTTAAAGTCAGGGGGATGTTTTCCTTCACGTCCGTGCTTCACAAATATAAAGGGAAGCATTCGTCAATCAGGCTACCAGTCATCAACGAGAGAACATGTGTAACAGAATGCGCCTGGAGTATGCCAAACGTTTATTGGATGAGCTCGTTATGGAGGCATAGCCGAACAAGGCAGGATAGAGGAAGAGGAAGAGGGGGAAAAAGAAAAATGAAGAAGAGGAAAAGAAGAGAGGGATCCTGCCACACCTCATGCTAAGACCTCGGTGTGAGGTCATACCTGAAGTGAGGGCGCCTCCACAGCCAGTACCAGTACCACAGCCACAGCCTCTGTCACCAGTACAAGGACCGGTGGTTCGCCAGACTGAAAACTGGGAAGAGGAAATAAGGAGGTCAAAACATCGACGCATGGAGCCGGAGATGTGTTTGTGTCGCCAGGCCTGGGAGATGTAACCATTAGCCAGGTGTATTTGGAGTTTTAAAAATAAAGCCGTTCTCAGGGCTAAACAAATCTCTAAAAAGAGACTATTCACGCTAATTTGCGTGAGTGTGGAATTGTATGATTACAAACACTCCTTTACTGATGTGATAGTGTGTGTGTGTGTGTTTGTATGAGTTCGGATATGTTGTGTGGATAGTAGATTTGGGGTTTGTGTACGTGCGCCTACGTTTGTATGGATAGTAAATTGTGTGTTTGTATGCGTGTGCGTAATTTTGCGTGGCTAATATATATATTATTTTTTAATAGTAAATATTGGGTTCTTATATCGTATATATTTTTTTATAGTAGATATTCGTTTTCTTTAACCTTCCATTCTGTGTGGATAGTAGGTAATATGTGAAGTGAGTGTAAGGGATGTTTTCATTCATGTCCGTGCTTGACACATCTAAAGTCAAGCTCTCGTCATTAGCGTCATAAAGCGTTACATATAGGTACAGGTTCCCTTAACAACGCTTCCAAGGAAGAACTACAGATTCTCTCAGGCGAAACATCACTAACACTGAGAAGAGAAGAAGTGACCATAAGATACGAAGCCATAATTTCAGTACATGACCCTAGTCACCCCACAAGAGACATCATCTACATATGAAATATCACATTTAGCCGGAGTTTGGTTCCCTTGCCACAATCAGGAAAAAAGATTCACTCATTAAGGAAAGAACTCAAAATTGATAGCCTTCAAGCAGAGCCCATCCAACACCTGGACACCATACCATGGGCAAGTAAAAAACCAAATATAAACTTTCTAGCAACAACCGTGCGCTCCAAATAAGACCAACCGCTAGAGATAAGATCCAAAATCCTAACAATAATTGACAACTTCTATAAGGAGTTTGTCAAAATCAACACGGATGGATCAAAATCAAAATACTCAGAAAGGGCTGCTGTAGCTCTTACTGTCCTGGAATTAGATAAGGAATTAGGAGGCCGACTCACAAATAATTGTTCTATATGCACAACAGAATTCTGTGCCATATTTGAGGCTCTAAAATTGACAAACAACCAAAAACTTCTTTAAGAACTAATAATCAGCGACTCACTTAGCGTTTTAAAATCATTAAAAACCGGAAATTCAAAGGAGCGAGAAAATCTCCTAAAGGAAACAAACCTGCTTCTTAGAAACATGATGAAACAAGACCAAATTGTGGAATTCTTATGGATGACATCCCATAAAATAACATTCCCGACAATGACAATGTCGACTTGGCGTCAAAAATCCAAACTCAACGACTCAAACACTGCCCATATTGAATATATCATCCCAGAGTTATACAGCATGATGTTCGAAAAATATCACATCGAAATGGTAAACTGCGTGGGCTCATGCCCCAAATGTAGTACGTTGTACTCGACACAAAAAACAGTGAGTCGCAAAATCAAAGCCTCAATAACAACCAACAAGCACAATCAACAAGTCATAAATATAAATGAAAATGGGACAACTCTGATAGCAGGCAGAATGTTGAAATATATACAAACTGAAGAAGAAAGAGGGGCAAACTGTCCCTATTGTTCCACCACTGAGGATCTTCTGCACGTATTCAATATTTGCCGTAGATACACAATACAAAGAGAAAAACTAAACAGTTCTCTCAAGAACTTTTGCTCTCCTTACACCTCAGCTATTATACCAGAACAACCCTAACCCCAACCTAACCAATGAGACCATACTAATTTCCTCAACGAGATCGATAAAACATGAAAAATCTAAATCTATCTGAGCAATCAATTAAGTATGAGAATTAAAATTTTAAAACCTCACCCAAAACGAGTCATATAACTAATGCCGCTCCCATGCAGATGGCCAAAAGTTTAATAAACGCCTTTCAGAATTTTTCCAGAGTGGGGAAGTGGGTGCGAAGGTGGCCTACGGTTAATGACCCAAATATAACTACTAACAATTTCTTTCATTCTTTCTTCTACAACTCTTGATATGGTGGATCAATGAAATATAAGCAATAAAAACTGGCCGTTAAAAATTAGTTACTATATGGTGGCTTAAACCCCAGCCATTCGGACCAACTGGACAATGCGGCAACGACTGGACTGACTAAATTATTAAGTATAGCGTAAGACCCCAAATTAACTTTATAAGGTGGCTAAATTCCCAAAGCCATCAGTCCCAGTCGCACAAATTGGCAATTAAAATTAGTCAATTAGTATATAAGACCCCAAAAATTAGACTTATAAGGTGTCTAAACCCAGCCATCATGTCCCCCGCACAATGTAGTAAACTATACATTCTAGACAGGTCCCATAACTATTCACTTTTCAAATCAATTTCCCATAAAATATCTTAGGCAGATCCACTATGCCAACTCTACTACTACAAATAGCACAAACAATGTTTTTCTAAATTATAACTACGGCAAAATGACACCATTACCTTTCGAAAAAAAATAGGAGCAAAAAACAAATGATCCCGGATGTAAGGCGCCTTCCCCCATTCAGTCCGACAATTCCTGCCTCCACCGGACATCTTGTACACAAGTGAGTGCGTGTGGGTCGATTCCCACTCACCACACGTCCGGTGAGACAACAATGTCTCGAAAACGGACGATTCAGTCAGCACACGGTGTGTGCATTAAAGCGTTGGGGGACGCGGCACTATTCCATCCCGCTCGAAAATTTAATTAGCCCCTTGTGGGGGTATTAAACGGTCGCGCATTGCCCTAGTGGGTGAATGCGACCTTAATCCATCGGCCGACCGATTCGCGCCATTCAGCACTGAATAATCTAAGAAGATGGCTTCTTAAACAATGGATAAAATGAAGACGTTGCAGGAAGTCGTGGACTATTTGGGGATGATAGAAGAGATGCTGGTCAAACTTCGATGACGATTTTTATTCTTATAGCCCACATAGAGTGAAAAGGGGAATGAACAATTTGAGAAAGTCTAAGGAAAGACTAAGGGAGCTGATGAAAGAAGAAAAGGAGGAGAAGGAGGACAAAGAGGATAGAAGAAGAATAAGAGCCTGGAACGAAAAAATAGAAACAGAAGCGGAGAATGAGAAAAGGAAGAAAGAGGCGGAGGAGAAGAAGAAACAGGAGGAGGAAAAGAATGCGAAGAAGATAAAAAATATGTTGCAAAAATTGAGATGCTGCTGGAGAAAAAGAAGGAATTAGAAACTAGAAGAAACCCAAAGGCCCTTTTCAGGACCACTCATATACCTCGAAAAGATATTTATTCTCTTTGCCTTATATGTGTGTTTGTGTGTCCTTGTCTATATATCTACTGTATTTATCTCTGCCTAGAGTAACGCGTATTCAGGTCAGCCACTTGCTACAACGTTGCCAATGTCTAGTACCATGACTCACCTCACCTGTTTCTTTCCTATTATCTCTATAAAACAACCCCACTTTCTCTTGTTGCTATACAGGCCTAATATTTCCCATGTTAAATTTCCCTTGACGCTAAACGTGCCAAGGGGTTCAGTAAAAGTCTTGAGGCTAAACGTGCCCATGACCTTTTTGACTGGGATTTCCATTGAAGCTAATTAGCCCCCTATTACTACTAATGTGCAGTTAAACGCAACCATGTCAAGTTAAATGCTTTTGCTTTGCTGCCTTACCAATAATGAGGTATAACAATTAATTCTACTAGTAATATAACTACTACTACTACTATTACTACTACTACTGCGATTGATTCATTGGTTGACTGATTGATTGATTGATCGCTCGATCGATCGATCGATTGATTGATTGATAATATTACTAATGATAATAATGACTATACTATTTTTATTATTATTATTATTATTATTATTATTATTATTATTATTTGTCACTTTTGCTCAGCCTCAGTTCGTAAGTCGTTTATAAACTAAGGTATTATTACAAGTCATTGTTTCATGTCTGAACAGAACCGCATGCTAGAGTTAATCTCTTACACAAGGTTACCGTGACCAGTGAAAAGATCCAGCATCTTGGACCATCAAAAGCTTTAGATCGAGCGACTTCCGTCCTATGTGTTACAGCTTTGTCCTAAAATCAGAGGAACAGCGAGGTGGAAACGGGGCTTGTTCTAAATAACTCCCCACGTGGACAGACTGCTAGAAGGACATTGTCCGCTAAGTTTGATTGGACCGGGTCAAAGTGATGTCCAATTTGAATTGAGACGGAGGGTGTGATAACATTTTCGATCCGAATTATAACTTCTAAGCGAAAATTTAGTCTCGCCTATTATTATTATTATTATTATTATTGCTGAGCAATACAGAGTTACTCTGAGGAAGCCACTCTTAATTTGGCGGTAAAACTTCGGAGATTCTAAGGAAAGACAAAGCTTCGTAAAGGAAGGTTTTTGGGGACAGAACCTCTGGTTCAGTTAAGTCCTGAGTCTCTAAAAGGGGAGACGTAAGTGAGACTAGACTAGCGGTCGGAGTCGGCAAGTCTAGTCGGTGTAGAGAGTCCAGGAGGAGGTGGAAAAGGAGTGGAGAAGAAGTAGGAGGACACAGAAGTCGAGGAGGAGAAGGAATTTGGATAAAGTCTGGAGGAAGAGAAGGAATTTGAGGAATGGGAGAGAAGAATACACAGCTGAGTAGAATACAATGACAGGTGGAAAGCTATCTCACACTACTAATCAAATGAGGCAATATTCGTTCACATGGTCGAGCGGAAGGAGAGTACTTGGGAGATTTTAATCATTTGATTATTGAATTGTCATTAAATTGGTATTCGTTAAATTTAACTTTTTTGTATATGCAGTCATTTAACCGTCGGCATTGCTGACTGGGTCTCGGAGTCTTACATTCATCTTTCACTAATTTAACTTCTAACCAAAATCGATCCTGGGTGGGACTTCTATAATAATTGTTTAAAAAAATATTGGGAGCACCCCACCCAACCATAACACACCTACCACAGTGACGGCATAACAAACCCATCGCGTCACCTTATTATTATTATTATTATTATTATTATCATCATCATCGTCGTCGTCGTCGTCGTCATCATCATCGTCATCAGAAATGAACATGACATACATGCATCTGTTACATATGGTGTTTACATAGCATTTTGTTTTAAAGAAACTCATCTGGTTAGATCGTTTAGAATACGAAGCAGATGCGAATGGCATCATATTAATGGACGGAAAACAAGTATATTTTACTCAATATATTTCTAAATGAAAACTTCACAGGAGGAGCACAAAACTGTATAATTTTAGCTTTTAAATTATACTTTTTCAGCCAAATAATCTGTATTGCAGGACGTTGGTACCTATGGGCTTCAAATGTGCATGTTTGGTTGCATATTTCCGTTAATTTGTTACGACGTTTAGTTCCTTTTTTTTAAAGTTACGACTGATATTACATTTTATTGATTTATATATATATAGATAGATAGATAGATAGATAGATAGATAGATAGATAGATGTGTGTGTGAGTATGTGTTTGCCCATCTCTACCGTCTACACATCCACCCATCCACTAATCCATCCATCCATACCAATATCGAAGAAAATGTGCAGTCATTTGATTTTACCTTTGTAGAAATATTTACCCGTATAACAAAAAAAAAACAATAATAATAATTTTAATAATAATACTAATAACAACAGCAACAACAACAACAATAATAATAATAATAATAATAATAATAATAATAATATTTTCTTAATGCCTAACGCGGTTAGGCGAATCTGCTGCTGTAAATCATCATTAAACCAAATGCGTACCAGAAAATGATTCATCTAACACTCTAGGTAAGACGCATTGTCTGGTCATTGTTACAGGAGTTTTACAGTAAGTACGGTATGCCTAGAGGAGTGGCAGAATTAAGTTTATCGATTTTTTGGATGACGTCGGTTGAGGGAGTCAAACTAGTTCACGAAAATATACATATAAAACCATAATTAGACTTAATGTGCTTATATTCGCACAGCTCTCACAGCTGGAGGAGAATGACATATTTGTCAACAGTACAAGTAAGGCCTTCTCTACGTCACGAGGATGCTGACAGTTATATCATGCACGTTTCAACTGTATCAACACGTGTTACGTGAGGGCTTTGGGGGAGAGGCTTAGGTCTAACGTGTTTATTCACACAACGCTCATAAAAGCTGGAGGAGAATGATCTATTTAAGGCTTTCTCTGCGTCACTAGGATGCTGACAATTAGATTGTATCATACACGCTTCGTTTCAGCTATGAATCGGCATGTGTTGCATGCGAGGATGTAGTCCGAGTTTCCTCTGACTCTTGTCACCCCATTTTTGATTTTTTTTTTTTGGTGGGTTTGTACCTATTGAACCAACAGAAAAAAAAACAAATATCAAAAATGGGGTGGCAAGGGTCAGAGCAGAGGAAACTCGGACTAGCGAGCATGTGGAAGGAGAACTCGACATTGGAGATCTAACTTTAATCACATTGGTCATATCCGTTAATGCTGTCGATTAAATAATGTAAAATCCAAAATTCTGGGCTGCATCAATTTATCCAAATAAAGCTTATTACGACATCGAGTTCAGTTTCGTTAAGAGTCGAGGTTCAGAGGCGACCACTCGCGAGAAAGGAGCAGTGGTTGCACCTGGGGGAAGGAGAGCAGAGATTCTCAGCTATCCACATAGTTATTTTCTGAATTTTTTGGGGATGGGGCAAAACGTAAATTTACGCCACTGGGTAGGCAGCAGATGGTGCATATTAATCATGGCTGGCTTGCACAGACGTTTGCGCCATCAAGGATCAGTTTTAGTTGATGCATTTTGATCCCATCCGTTTAATGTTGGTAAGATGGGAGATTAATGCGTCATAATCTACATGACCAACAAAAATAGGCGTCTATTATGAAACTAGTTTGAACTTAAATTTTTATTCCAAACTGATTGTTTACTGTGACAGTATAAAAAGGTTCGTTTTCATCTTGAAATTTAATTTACCTTAGCCAATGCTTAACGCACTGTCTAGCGCCTCATACAGTTGTTTGACGTGAAACAGGCAAAGGTAAAACGAGCTATCAGTTTACGAACGCAGACGACTTTAGGTTAAGAAGGAAATTGTGATACAGGATTGGTCAGATGTACAAGTTAAATGGTCAACGCTGGTTTGTATCTATTGAACCTTCATTTCACCTATATGTAAGTGTTTCAGTGTTCTGTGTAGTGTTTAAATTTTAGTTGATGTTCTTAACTGGCTATATAACTTTTATTCCTGTGATAACCCTGCTTTTCTTAAAGTTGTTATTCTGTCATTTCGTTCAAGCTTCATTCTATCTACGAAGCGCGGATGCATGGACAGCGTTGCTTCGTAAGTATCAGTGCGATTAAAAACAACAACAGCTCCTTAGCAAAAACACATGTCATTTTGAACTGTTTTGCAACACATTTAACGCAATAACTTCGATATGATTTGTATTTGTATCTGTTAGTATGAGCATGTATATGGAACAGATTATCTCCTGTATTGAACTTTGGAACGAAGAATAAGCTCTCCAAGTGGCATCAAGAAGGGAGATAGTATCATTAATTTCCCAAAGGTCATGTTTTAATGTCTGGACAAATGTAAGGCGTTAGTATCCGACTATATTCTTGGTTCTCGGCATTTCAGAAGCGAAGTCGTGCATAGAGCACTCAATGGAGCCTCAAGTACAAAACGTTCAATCAAAAATAAAGCATATATAATACGCACAGCTATCTACGTATATTGTTAACGGCAGATTACGCATCAGTCGCAACAATTCTCAGTCTTTTCCGTCAAGTCAAGAATTAAACCCAACGTTATTTCTCCACTTAATGCAAATGGTCGAGCGACGTTCCTATTGCTCAATCATTTGTAGTACTAAAGCTGCAAACCCTGAAATAGGTATCTCGAGCGGTAGAGGCGTGCGGTATTATCGGTGTACCTATTACCGCGGTATTTTTCTACTGGTACGTACCACGATACTTTTCACTGTACCGGTACGTCGGTAGTTTCTGTTAGTAAATAATGTTTGGAAATTACGACTTTAATGATATTAACAGGATGTTTTCATTATTCACGATGACTTCTCCGGTCGCCTAGTGGTTAGCGCGTCCGCCTCTGATGCGGGAGGTCTCGAGTTCGAACCCCGGCCGAGTCATAACATGGACTTATAAAAATGGTACTAACAGATGCCTCTCTAGGCATTCATCTTTATGAGGTCATTGTTAGGACTGGTCTGCCTGGTGTCAGGATAATGTGACTTGGTGGGTCTTCACGCTACATGTTTGCGGCATGATGTCCTAGTGCTAGATATCACTATAAACTCTCACACTGTAGACACAGTAGCAATAGAACTGAAAAATTGTTAAAGCTACGTTAAAAATCCAAATCACACACACACACACACTATCCATGACACAAAAAAGAAAAATTCAAAAATTTATCATTTGTAACAAAACGGTTGGATCAGGTGGTGAACAATGCCATAATATTTATGTTGTTTTAATCAAATGTTTGACACATGTCACGTATGCCAAATGGGATGTTGCGAAACTTATTTGGTCCAAATCCAATTGTCGGGAAATTTTGGATTAAACAAACACAAAAAAACATGTCATGTTTTAGTTATTTACTAGCGTATGTGAGTGTAAGTCATTTGTAAGACTGCGAATCATCCTGCGATTTTCTTAACTCACGGTACTAATGGTATGGAAAATATGAGGACCAGTCTGGACATGAGTGAACATAAAATAGCGTATATAATGGTTTGGCTGGCCAGGATTGGTTGATATTGAAAGGTTGATTTTAGTTAAAAGAATCTTTTGAGAGCATCCTAGTTGCAGCTGAAGACAAACCGAGGCATTGTTTTATTGATGGAATTTCAGTATTTTAACATACTGAGCTCAAAACACTCTTTACTGAAATCAGCGCCTAACATTTTGTTGAGCAATTAAAAAGCACATGTGTTTCAAACACACACAGACACACACAGAAAATGTTGCGGCTCATATAGTTTTCTCTGCACAGAAGCTGTCATACAGGATGCACTTTACCGATAAATATAAGTTTGAGCATGAGCACTCAGAAATTTAAAGCAATTGAATTTTTTAATATCATTGTGTTTGCATAGGTTTCCCTTGGGAATCGAATTAGTACAGTGAGTCCTTCAGGAGTGGACTAGTTTTCTGTCTGAACTTTACGTAATGTTTCAGGTGAACTAAATATATTTTCGTTCGTTGAGTGTGTTTTGTGTTTACTGGACCTCCCACTCAAACATAGTCTCCCGCGCACAGGGCAAGGAGGCGGGCAAGTACATACCAACCCCCAACCCCCCCCCCCCGAATTTCACCTCTAAACATGCTTCGACCCGTATCCGTAAAACGTAATAGCTGACCACAACATGTTTGCCCCCTCATCACACATCACACCTAGAAAATAATACTGCGAGCGCTCCAGGACTCATATTTCTCCTATATATATTGTGGTGTTTGGTAGGGTTGGGGTGGGGTGCTCCCAATATATTATTTAAATTACTATGGAAGTCCCACCCAGGCTCGATGTTGTAGGAAGTGAAATTAGTGATAGAGAGAGAGAGGTAAAGCTCCAAGCCCCAGTCAGCAATGCCAACAGCTAAGTTATTGAGAAAACAAAGGTGAAATTCAAAGGAATAACAATTTAATACAATTCAATATTCAAATGATAATATTTTCCCAATCACTCTTCTTCCTCTCGACCAAGTTATAGCCTATTGCATCCTGTGATTTATAGTGTGAGATCGCTTTTCCATCTGTCCTTGTTTTCTACTCATCAGGCGATGAACCCATGTGTGCAGATCTAACACCCAGTGGTTACTCCATCAAGTCGTTCCCCCCGTAATTCTCGCGGAGGTGGAATTGCTGTCATCACAAAGAATTCCATGATGAAACGCCTTAACCACACCACAACATTCAATTTCGACCATACATCGTTTGAATTAGTCCAAACCACACTCACACTGGAGCAAAGGTCAGTCCATTTTTTCTGCCTATACCGCCCTCCTCCTAGTAGAAAAAACAAGCTGGCTAACTCTCTCTTTTTGGAGCAGTTTCCGAATCTCCTGGACTATGGAAATGCGATAGGTGACAACCTGATTATTCTTGGAGATTTCAACTTTCACTTTGACTGTCCCGGAAACTCAAATACATAAAAACTCATAGATTCCATTAATGTTTTCAACCTCAAACAATCAGTTAACCAACCCACTCATAAACATGGTCACATTTTAGACTGGATACTTCACTGACCTGATGATAACATTCTACGGTCCTCCCTGGTATCCCATGACCTTGCATCAGATCACCTCTGCATTATATGCCATCTTGACGTATCAGTCCCTAACCATCTACCTTTATCTGCTACTAAGAGAAACCTCCATATGATAAATAGAACCAAACTAATGCACGACATCTAAGCTAACCTAACAACTTGCTTACATCCTACCGCAGAACAACTCGATTGCTTGACAAACATGCCCCAGCTACCAAGTGCAGAGTATCAATTCAAAAGTGTTCTCCATGGTATAGCAGTGTTAGGGACCAGCTTCGCACTGCTAAAAGAGACCGCCGTAAAGCTGAGAGGCTCTGGCTTTCCACCAGACTCAATATTCATAAGCAAATCTATGAAGTCGCTAAGAAGAATATCACAAATATAGTCCATGCAGCGAAATCAGCCCACTACACTACTAAGATCATGGAAAGTTCCAGCTGCAAAGAGCTCTTCGAGATTACTAACAAGCTAATGTCAAGGAACAAATCAACACCACTTCCAACTACCTTCTCTCCAGTCGTCCTTCCAGACATATTTGCAGATTTCTTCCGTGACAAAGTACAAACCATCAGCGATAAGCTTGACACCACAATTTCAATTGACGCGTCGTCACCATACAGTTGGAATACAGAATTTAAGCGGTAACAATTAGCAGCATTTGATCCTGTCTCTATGGATTTTGTAAGTACAGTCCTGATGAAGAGTGCACCAAAGTCATGTGAACTTGATCCAATTCCAACATCACTGCTGCTTGAATGCTTAGATCCAGTATTGCCTTCACTAACTGATGTTATTAATAACGCTCTCTCATCTGGGGAATTCCCATCATTTTTCAAAACTGCCATTGTAAAGCCTCTGCTGAAGAAACCAACACTAGACCATAACGATCTAAAGAACTACCGCCCAGTTTCTAATCTCCCATTCATATAAAAAATCTTAGAAAAGGTTGTTCTATCCCAGCTTGTATCTCATCTAAATTCAAACAGTCTTTTTAGCAATGTACAATCTGCATATCGCCCTTACCACAGTACTGAAACCACTCTTCTAAAAGTAGTTAATGACAT
The DNA here is from genome assembly GCA_028554795.2 of Sinohyriopsis cumingii. Classification (NCBI taxonomy): domain Eukaryota; kingdom Metazoa; phylum Mollusca; class Bivalvia; order Unionida; family Unionidae; genus Sinohyriopsis; species Sinohyriopsis cumingii. The sequence continues at coordinate 50,839,861 of CM068830.1, read as the reverse complement.
TCTGTCTGCTTTGGATAGCGGAAAGATTACAGTCCTCACCCTCCTTGATTTGTCTGCAGCATTTGACACAATAGACCATGATATATTACTTCACCTTCTCCAGCATGTATTTGGCATTCATGATACAGCCTTACTGTGGTTCAATTCCTACTTGGTCAACAGGACACAAATTGTGTCTGCAAATGGAATACACTCCAGCCCAGTTGATCTATGTTGTGGTGTTCCACAGGGGGGGTTTCTTGCCCAGTTGATCTATGTTGTGGTGTTCCACAGGGGGGTTTTGTTGGACCTGTTCTCTTCATTCTGTACACTCAGCCGCTCTCAAGTGTCATAGATCATCATCCAGTGTCTCACCAATTGTACGCTGATGACACCCAAATATACAAATCTAGCCACCCAACTGAAGTTGATGCTACCATCCAAGGTGTAGAGAGGTGCATTTCTGATGTGAAATCATGGATGACATGTAGCAAAATGATGATAAAACTGAGGTCATTCTGATCACAACACAAAGACTTTCTCATTCACATCATTTACCTCAAACAATAAATATCAGCAATGCCAACATTAAGTTCACACAATCAGTGCAAAACCTAGGTGTTACTCTGGACAGTACTCTCACATTGCACCAACATATCATGAACAAGGCTGCATATCTTGAGCTGAGACGCATCAGCTCAGTTCGCAAATATATTTCAGTTGATGCCACTAAAACACTTGTGTGTTCATTAGTACCTTCAAGACTGGACTATTGTAACTCAATTCTGTCTGGTTCATCTCAATATCTACTCCAGAAACTTCTTAAAGTTCAAAACACAGCTGCTCGGTTCATACTTAGAGTACCACGATCAGAGCACACCTCCCCGCTGCTCGTATCCTATACTGGCTATCCATTCAATCCAGAATCAAACACAAAATTGTTCTCTGTGCTACATTTCACTGTCGGACTCTAGTCCAACATACCTTTCCGATCTCACCCATGTGTACACACCAGCAAGATACTTACGCTCCTCTTCTGACAATCGTATACTCATTATTCCCACTATGAAAACAAAGTCATATGGACAGCGTTCTTTTGCATACCAAGGCCCAGCAACGTGGAATGAATTGCCCACTGAACTTAGACACAAAGACACAGTGATCACATTCAAGAGGGCTCTCAAAACTCACTTATTTCGACTGCAAGAACAAACTTAAAGACCTAATAATGTTTCCTACCTTAAATATTTTCAGCATGACTTTTATGTTTTCTAATTTCATGGTGTTTGTTTTTTATAATAATATAGTTATATATGTTTTTTTTATGTTATAGGTGTTGTCTAATGTTGTAAAGCGCTTAGAGCTTCTAAAGATTAGGCGCTATACAAAGTCATTATTATTATTATTATTATTATTTGATTTCGGTCATTATCTCTGTATACCGCTTACTCTTCTATACCAAACTGACTACACTATACGGAACCCATCCTATTGACAGTATCAGAGGTGCGTGACAAACGCTCCGACTGAATAGACTGCCATGATCACGCCCGCTTAACATGCAAGAATAATGCGCTGAATGGATTATTGCCTTCTCATTGGCCAACTGAGAATAAATTATAAACAAACGCAAGACGTCATTTTCTTTTAGCCAATGAGAAGACAGTATTCCATTCAGATGGATAACACTTGCATATTAAGCGGGCCATGTCGATCAGTAGCGTGGGAAAATGGTCTGGCATTCATAAAAGGTATGATAGTAAGCCAAACTTCGGTTACACATACAAAGTCGAATGCTTGAGCTAAACATCGGTCCCAAATTTATTACGCTACGAGAAATGTAGCTTGACAATTCAACGTTTATTCTTAAATAGGTCGCGCGAGAAAGGAGAAAAGTGTCCTCCCTTGTAGTTATTATATAGTACATCATGACAGGTAAATTGTAAGCAATGGTGAGAGCCCCTGTGGTCAGATATCACAGCTTAGGATATCAAAACAGCAATAGAACAAATGAGGACCTGCTAAGAAAATCAGATTTGTGTACTCTCCAATAATTTCAATGGTATTAGCCCTCCATACTTGCACGATCTTTTTAAATTACAAACTAAATATTCTTTCAGGTAAGAAATTGTTACAAATACGAAGATCAAAAACAGGTACAAACAGTCTTAGTTCAGACGCAGCACTTCGAAATCACGCAAAACAAGCCGCTTTTTTTAATGATTTTAATAAAATTATCCCAATTTGGAATTAGACTTCATTTATGCCTATCATGTTTTCAGGCATATTTTCACAACGGCTGAGCATTTTGCATCTGTTGCTTAATTTAGTTCCGATTTAGAAGATTCATTTTCACAGAAGTTGCAAGTATTTTATCTCTAATCCGCTGACAAACGAGATGAAACTAAAGCGCTGATGAAATTTGACCCTGTACTAGTCATTTACATTGCTAGTCACATGACTATATAATTTAGCAACCTACATATCCAGGAAATCAGATATCCGATAGTCACGTGAAAACAACATTAAACTCCTTTCCAATGTTGCTGAACAAAACATTCGAAAATATTAAACGAATGTCACTTACGCTTTGTAAGAAAACGTAAAGGACAAATAATTCTCAACATATTTATTCCAAGAGCAACGACCAGAAACGTGTCGCTGTCGCAGCAACCTGGAGAAAACCCCATTCTTCTAGGGGAGCGTACGTGTCAATACGGTAATCACGTGATACAAACCAACTGCTTTTTTTGTCACGTGACAAAGAGAGTGGAATACGCGAATACGCGAATATCAGGATTAATGTGAAGTTTTATGGCTTTTACCGGTATCGTTATTGTGGTTTCTTAAACCAAAATAACTGTATCAATCGTTCGTCAACACTTTTTCGAATATTAACCTTTCAGCTTATCAATGGTGGTATATAGTAATAATGTATTGTTCATATCATTTGATGGAGGAACATGTAGCGTAGAAACGAATGATATGGGCTCTTTGCGTGACTGTGAGAAAAATAGTGTGTGTGTGTGTGTGTGTGTGTGTGTGTGTGTGTGATATGGATTTGTAGCGTAGCTTTAAAAGAATTACGATGTCTGCAGTGTGGCAGTTTATAGTGATGTCTAGCACTGGGGCATCATGCCGCAGACACAGCATGATGTCCCACCCAGCAGTGTGGGCAAGGGGGAGCAGCCGGGAATAAAAACCCAGTAGCCGAACAACACTTTAGTAGTGGTAGTAGTAGTAAAACCAACTCCTGTTCATTTTAACATTATTAGTACTATGATACTTTCTTTACTGAATTTCGAGTAAGTTTTGTAGCCAAACCTTTGCATGTAGTATTGCCACCAATGTCACGAAGGACTAATCTTGTTTACAGAGAACATGGCTTCAGGAGATGCTGAAGACAGAGTAAACAGCTTCTCGCTATTTCAGGTTTTAGAAGATATCTTTGATGATATGCCGATTTAAGCGGTAGAGAGACGAATGCGAAAAAGATCGAGGACTGTGGTATTAACAATCACCATCTCAGTTTCAATTTCATCGAGAAGAAAAGGAAATCATCACATAAGAGATAGAACTGCCGCTGGAAGGATATACGTTCTTATTAATTGTATAATCAAGAGCTGATTTTGTACCTAAAACAGATTTACGAACTGAAAGTGAAAATAATGTTTTCCAAGAACGATTACGCATGATTCCTTTCAAGAATTAATGTGCCTTTGAGAATCGCAAAAATAAGTGCTTCCATTTTCGCCATCAAAACTGTAAATGAAAAGCAACGCACCAGTTATATTAGTTCGAGTCTCCTCTGCCCCTTGTCACCCCAATTTTGATATTTTTATATTTATGTTGGGGTGCAGAGATACAGTCCATTCCTTATCGAAAAGTTGGAATTCGCCGACACCATTTGGTCTGATGATCGCAATTTCTGAGAAAATAAATCATATTCCTATCGATTTCATGCAGGTATATCTCGACGAAAGGTCATTCAAATTTGCTGGGCCGGTTATTAAGCGGCTACCCCATGTCGACACCAAATGGTGTCGTCGAATTCCAACTTTTCGATAGGGAATGGACTCTGGCCCTACACCCGAACATAAATGTCCAAATATCAAAATTGAGGTGACAAGAATTGGGGAAACTCGGACTACAGTTCTATTAAAGTGACCACAAAGAAGCTACGTCATAAACAAATTTATCCTCGATGAGATTCACTCATCGAGAATTTACGATGGATGGGGTTTATATTTCACTGAAGGTGTAAAATAGCACCTTTATATCACTAGCTGGTTTATATTTCATTGACGTTGGTACCAAATAACTACATTATATTACTAGTTGGTTTATATTTCATTGAAGGTGTTAAAATAACACTTTTACATTATTCGCTGGTTTATATTTCATTGAAGGTGTTAAAAACACCTTTATATTGCTAGTTTGTTTATATTTAATTGACGGTGTTAAAATAACAATTTTATATTACTAGTTGGTTTATATTTCATTGACGGTGGTACCAAATAACGTTTTTAAGTTATTGATTGGTTTTAATCATATAACGAACTGGTCCTCGAATTTGTACTGAAAAATATTCACCCAGAAGGCTTGTTTTGGCGGCAATTGCCAGGACAATTCGTCTACTAATACAAAATGATGACGTAAATTATAGTGCTCCAACGTTTTAATATAACTGTTTTCTTGAGTTTTAATTTTTCTTTTTTTAATCATTACAGGAAATGAAAAATATGTGTGAGTAATGCTGTTGTAGGGTTTAACGCCATTTTTCAGCTATATATGGCGGCCAGTATTAATGGTGGAGGAAGAACCCAGAATAAACCCGGAAAGAACCACCGACCCACAAGAAGCTACTGGCAAGCTTTCTGACATAACCGCATTAGCCGAATCCGAGACTCGAACCGACGCAGACAGAAGTGTGATGGCAGTGATCCGTAACAGTGAGCGCTTTAGACCACTCGGCCACTCGGGGCCCCTGTGAGTAATGCACAGAACGCGCCAACTATTTGGATTTTATTAGTTTGTTATCATGTATAACACATTTTAATTTTTTAAAACCAAAGTATCCCATGCAGTAGAGATTATGCAAGAAACGTAAAACTCATGTTTGTTTCTCTCTCTCTCTCTCTCTCTCTCTCTCTCTCTCTCTCTCTCTCTCACACACACACACACACACACACAGTGTTAAGACACCGACGTTTACGTCATTACAGGATTACTGTGAATCACTTCCTTTCGTATATAACTTAGTAACTTTTCGTAAAACGACTTCGCTTATCTCTCTTCAAGGATAAGAATAGGTTGCGAATAACTTATAATTCAGGTTTTGATTGTGCTTATGGAATTTAGTGCATGTCTGAGTGTTTTGAAGTCACCAGTGAGATGGAGAAAATCGTATTATCTGAAGGAAATCATTCAGCATGGATTGAAGGTCATTTACCTTTGCAGGTGTCAGGTGTGTGAGTGGAATACATGACCAAGCGCGTAGAGAAAAATAAACAATACGTTCATGATCTTTGAAGGATTTATGGAGGGACAAACTAAAACACACATCGTCATATGATTCTTGTAGCAAGCAGCTTTGGAATATTTTGAAAAAAAGAAAACCATTTCTTATGTGTCCGTATTTTCATATTCATGAAAATGAACCAGCAATATCTTCATGACGTACATCCGTCTCCTCCGATGAAAAATGGTATCGGACTCAGGACGCATCATGACTGTTATCAAGTGCTGTCATGTTTTTATCATGGCTTTCGGATGAATGTTTTCATTAATTTTTTGTATAGCTTTAGACTGATGTGCGCTTAATGTCAACAATTGACGTTTATATTAATGACGGTACCTTTAGCTAATTAAAACATTACAAGCAACAAGGTCGAAGGTCAGTAATTAGCGATGAATTGTTCTCCATTCATATACTTAGTTTTTTTTCATTTAGCAACTTTATTCGGAGGCATGAATTTATCATATTTCCGAGCGAATACATTTTTAGTTTAATGGTCAAGTCACAAAAATCTTGGAAAATTATTAGGCAGAAACTTTCGATAAATAATGTGGCCATAATTAAGTTTTCACTTCCAAATACTCCGCTGCATTCTTGATTAATCGACCTGCTTTTAAATCTTCAGATTATATAATTTACGGCTTTGGTATCGCTTCGGTTTCTCATCAGTAAAGCTAATTAAATAACTTACACCCCCAATATTGAACGCTTTATAGATTTTACTTCAGTTTTGATAACGGAGCCATCCTGCGATGTGAAGCCATTGCTCTTTAGTAGCGATTTAGTTGAATTAAAAGCTAAATCTAGCGACATCACAAACATTTCGTAGCCTCTCTGTCTGAGCAGGAATTTGTTTTATTTTGCTGGTTTTATTGAGCATTGACGTAACTTGCGATGCGGGGGGGGGGGGGTAGGCTGGTGTTGATATTAAAGACGTTGCCCGAAAATCCTTTTCACATTGTGGGTGGGGTAGGGTGCTTTTTCTGAAGTTTTGCAGGGATGACCAAAATTTTCAAGTTAAGGGATTCACTTGGAGAATTGTTACTCGTTCTTTACACGTCGGAAAATATCGTTCTTTTGCTAAATAATTGGATAAATAAATATCAGGGATATTGCTAAAATGACGATAAAAATGTGTTGTCTGGTGATTAGTAGATTCTTTTCAAGTCTAATAAATGCCAAAATAGGGCTTGCGCAAGCGTTTATATTTTTCTTGCAAAAAAGACCTACCAATGATTCTCAAAAGTTCCTTTACTAAACTGAACAAACTGATGTCCAAATTCATTAATATTTCTTTTGCTTATAACAGTTTGCCCCGATATGAAAGCGAAGCGTCGCTTTGACACTTTAAAGGTTTGATGGGTAACATGAACGAACATCTTTGTAAAATTTGATTTATGAACAAGTGTTTTGCAAATGAAGGATTTTGTAATGTTTTCTCATAGTTCGAATTATTCCGAATTAACCCCAAGTGAATGACGAAAGTATAGATTATTTTGAATCTTGCGATTGTAGTTTAATCTTCGTTTTCTTACATTTTGTTTCATTACCAATTATTTTTGCCTCCCACCAGAGGTATTGACCCATCTTATTGACCTCAGCGGTGAGTATGCCCTTGATTTTCATAGCCCTCGTTTATACGACTATAATTGCTGACTTGAGAGTTTTACGTCGAAGTATCTCGTGCGATGAATGTCTCGCCAGTCAATATTAATTACCGCTCTCCGATGCCATATTGTCGATTGCATGTCACCATCTGATTGGTCATTATTTGCTTGGATACATTGATTTTTCGGGTAATTCCGCTGATATCAGTAGTTATTTTAAGACCAACTGCATCAAATATAGCAGCACGTCTCTATCTAATCATGCGTACATGGCTTAAGCTGCTTGTTTCAGTTGCGTCAGAGGAAAGGAACTACGTATTTACGCGGAAGGATCTATTTATAGAATAATGCGCTCCCAATTGATTCCACTAAATGTGCTGACGAGACCGAAGAGGAAAAAATCAACAAGACCACATATGGTGTCATAATATGTGTTGGTTTATTTGTGTCACATTTTTTATAAAAGAGGTTCAGTGAAAACGCTAATGTAGAATCTTGAATTTCAGTTGAACTTGAAAATTATGTAGAATAATGTAATCACCGTTTCATGTTTGTGAATAATCGCATTAATACGGCTGTATATTCTTAACATCAACTGAAAATTAAACCTCTTCACCAAATTCACAGAGAGCACTATGTGTACGGAAAACATAACAAAATCGGGGGACTATACTGTACTCGAAAGTCATTGCACTCAAATTGAAGCGAAAATAAACTTCCTATGTTTGTGAAACAGAATCACCGAGTCAAACATGTATATTAAATGTCGCAGAACATAATGTGCATGCTATTCCAGAAATAAGCGACACCACTCATATAATGTCAACTGGATACGTATAAACTAATTTCCTACAAACAGACCTGGACAAGATGACGTCATAACCGTCGTCATTCTTAATTAACTCGACTTAGTATCAGAAGTAAAATGACTAAAGAGAATAAGAATACTCTCTCTCTCTCTCTCTCTTATATCGATCAGTCATTTTCATCTCATGTTGCCGCACATTTTAACAAAATTCCCCATACCTTGCAAGATTTCTCCTTCCAACCTATTGTTAAAGCTGATTCTGAGATGGAACGTCTGCTAAAGGAAACCTATTGGAGTCACCGGCTTGATACGGTATATCCCAAAGGTCTAAATTCAAAAACACTATATGACATTCATTAATCCTATTATTTATTTATTCTATTTTATTTTTATTTTTTTTATGAATTATGTCCCCTGTTTACAATTAGATAAGATTATTTTTATATTATTCTACTTTGCACAATAACTTAATTGGTAAAATTATAAACTAATATCATAAAAATAGATTTAAAAATTCTTTAAAAATGAAAGTGCATATAAATTAATTCTCAATGTAATATGATTAATTATTTATAAAATACTTGATAGTAAGTATTATGCACGCCATAAATTTTTATTATATAAATTGAGTTCGTTGAACTATTTAACATTTGTCAAGAAAATATCAAGATGTATATTTTTAGGTTTTCTTTCTTTCTATATCTTTAATAAGTGTGCGTTATACATAATAAAGCTATTGATAAGACTGTTTATCTCTATTTAGTCAATATACATATATATATATATATATATATATATATATATATATATATATATATATATATATATATATATATATATATATATATATATATATATATATATATATATATAAAGAATACAAATCGTATGGCGAATAACATTTCAAGTGCACTGGATCCAGCAAGGGATGACGTTTGTCAGGGACTGATTAAGATAAATGTAATAAACTGACTACGAACAGTGCAAAACTAGTATCTAGCTAGCCTAAGCGCTTTCGACTCTTAATGAGTCTTTTTCAAAGGCAAATATAAAACACAGACAAGACAAACAAATAAAACAGACAAACCGTCATATATATATATATATATATATATATATATATATATATATATATATATATATATATATATATATATATATATATATATATATATTCCTTTGAGTGGAATAAACAGCGCTTTTTTGTACAGACTGTTCTTTCCGATAGAAAACGTTTTATATGACCACCTTAGGTTGTGTTCCAGTTTAGTATAGGTTCCAACTTTATACAATTGACATAATTTGCTTCATTCACAACCGACATACTAGTTGTTGCGGGTTTTTTTTCTTCTTCATTTCTCGGAAACTTCAAACGCTTAATTGTAAAAACACCCAAGGCAAGCGACAGGCTGACATATTTTAGCCTGAGAATATCAAACAATCGACTGATTAAATGCCCTGCAGTTGTGTTTACATCTATAAAGATATTGTACGATCACAAATATAAAATCGAAATGCTTATAAAAGTTTATATACATGGTACTTGGTGGCATAAGATATTATATTTTCTCTTCAACAAAAATCAATAGGACTTTAAAGCCAAGAGCAATCGAGAAACGTAACGTACGGAGATCTAGTACGGAAGAAAAATGCAGACGCCGAAGAAGTTAGACACTTCTTGTGATTGGTACTGATGCCAGAGGTACTAAAAATGTTTTTAATAGATTGTTATATAGCTGCCACTATGAACCTTGATTCAAATGCACGATTAGGGGATAGAGTATTAAGAAATACGAAACTCTTCTTCAAGCCTCAATTTGATGACATGACATAGTTTTCTAATAAATGTTTAAAAACTAGGCAAATTTATTTCATGCATGCTCGCCACAGACCATGTCCATTAGGCCAGGTGGCCAGAGAGTAACAAAAATATAGTGCCGCATAACAGATAATGCGGTGTGTGTGTGTGTGTGTGTGTGTGTGTGTGTGAGAGAGAGAGAGAGAGAGAGAGATTTGGATTTTTAACGTAGCTTTAACTATTTTTCATTCATATGGCTACTGTATCTGCAGTGTGGCAGTTTATAGTGATGCCTAGCACTAAGGGCTTGTTATGTATATTTGATTTAATTATATCTGATTTAATATATATTTATTTCAATTTAATTATTTGTTTGTCATTTTTTTTATTACATGCTATTGTAATGTAAATGTATTCACTGGAGATGTTACTTTTTCCAGAAAATAGTTTGACCTTGATTGTTCGTTTTACTAAACACCATGTGTTGGCCTGGATCCTGACCTTGATTCAAAATTAGTAGCTCCTCGTAAATAAGTTCTATTTTTATTATAAAATGATTGGTTATTGTCTAGGTCATGATGAGACTACGTGGTTTAAAATGTTAACACTTGTTTTTATTTTATTTCTTACATTAAAATGATTGGTTTTCGTCAGGGCCACACTGGGTGTACGTGAATTTTAACAAGTAAATAATTTCGACGAGGTTCTGGAACATGATCACGTTAAGCCCCTTTTGCGTTTTAGAATTCGATATAACTTTTGTGTTGGAGAGATATTTTCAGTTGGGCTTTACACTGGAAGGTGTTGTGTCGTTTGGAATTATTTAAAATTACTTGGATTCAAAAGGATTAATTCTTTTTTCCTAGAAAATACGTGTGCTCATATGAAATTCCTGAATAAAGACGGCTTTTATTAAAATTTATTCAGATTTCCAAAACCGGAATGATATTTATTGTTTCTACAAAGAACTGTAGACTTCAAAAATACATATTACAGTATATGTCATCGTCTTCCATCTTGGATTTTTCGTTGGGACTCGATCTTGAAATCATTAGAACATTTTATTATTAGGACTACTAAAATTGTATTCGTGGATTATTCTTTAATTATTTTATTTTTGGATTTTATTCTTAAAACCATAAGTTCATATTGTTTTCATTTTTTACATAATTTTATAGGGAAATAAATTCTTATATATTTTTCAAAGCTTGTTGTTTTCACTCTTTCTTGTGTTACTGTTTATTCGAGTTTATAAGAGGCATCATGTCGCAGACATGTATCATGATGTCCCACCCAGTCACATTATCCTGACGTCAGCCCGACCAGTCTTAACACTAACCTCTTAATGCTGAGCGCCAAGCGAGGCAGCTGTTAGTACCATTTGTGTAAGTCTTTGTTATGTCTCGGCCGACGATCGAACCCACGAGCTCCCACATTCGAGGCAGATGCTCTAACCATTTGGCCACCAGAGCAGTCAGATAATGCGGAAATGTCGTAAAAGTGAATCATGTTACTAAAATAACACATATAGAAAATTCTCTTCTCAAGTTACACGCACTTAAAATTCTTCTTTGACGCTATTTACCAAGAGTATTTTGTATATCTTTCGTGGCAGGTCCGATAAAATCCTCCTCCCAAGTCCAAAATTAAGTATTATAATGAAAAACAAATTACCATTCGTTTAAAGCATGCATACGTCATGACAAAACCCAAAGCGATGACCCGGATGTATTCGAATTTACATGAAGAACATGCATGTCAGCCGACACTTGCCAAAAAATAACATGATGCGTTGGAGTTACAAAGTTGACTTTCTTGGATGTCGATATGATTCAACATCACATTGTCACATTCCTATAAACACATGTTAAAATGATTCATGATGATCCATTGGCACGAATGATGGATCCAAACACAATTCATGCGAAGGTTAAGACTCAGTAATTATACGCATGAAGTATTCTACATTTTACAATGCTCGTTCATACTACAGAACGATTAAATATGACCCGGAATTCATCAAAAACCTGAGTCTAAACAGATTTGTGCAACGCTCTGTAGTGATTGTGTCCTTTCCATTTAACGGTAACACACATTTATCTCCTCAGCAACGGAAAATTCTTCCATGTAAAGGGATTGTTTAAGATTCTTGCAAATGCTTAACATCATTCACGTCTGCTGGTGGTTTGGTAATATACGGTATTCACATTCTCTTGCTACAAATGGTCTGACATTTACAGGTCACCTAAGGTCAGCTCCAGGCTCTCACTCAGTTGTAACCATATGTGCCTTATGATAACATTAGCGTGAGAAACTACTTTGCGTGTGTTTTCTCTGTTTTAGTCAGTTGTTATCTAGCCATTAAAGTAGTTAGACCAATCCCTGTTTTGTGCTATTTAACAAAACATAACATGGTGTCAGAAGTGAAAATTTTCGTATAAGTTGGATTTATACCATCAAGACGTATATCTCCATACGAATACTGTAATTTGGATACATAAGTGTATGTGTTGACAAAGACATTATGGAAAAAATGAATCGGCCACCAGAAATGGACTTCAATTCCCACCTTCTAGCAGAACCTTGGAGGAGGTGGAAACAGACTATGCAGTTTTTCTTAGATGTTGCGCTTGCAGATAAAGAAGCCAAGGAAATATTCAGTGCTTTCCTATATATTATTGGTCAGGATGGTAGAGACATTTACAAAACATTTACATTTGAGGCCAATGAAACTGAAAAAAATTGATCCACTTTCAAGAAGTTTGAGGATTATTGCAGTCCGAAGCAGAACATTACAGTATAGACTCACAGATTCAATACAAGAATCCAATAAAAGAATGAAACCATTGACCAGCATGTAACTGAACTTAAACTGATTGCAAAGTACTGCAAATTTTAAAATCTGCAGGATGAAATGATTAGAGATAGAATTGTCTGTGGGACTAATTCTGAAAAACTATAAGAAAGACTTTTACGAGAAGATCAACTTACATTGCAAAAAGCACTGGCTATCTGCAGAGCAGATGAAGAATTCAAAAAGCAGATTCAAAGAATGCAAAATGAAGCAGCTGCATCAGAAGTCAATGGTGTGAAAATGAAGAAAAAAGAGAAAAATATTGCACAACAAAAGAAGGCGGAAATGTTATAGATGAAATCAGACTCCAGATTATTCAGCTGTGGTAAATGTGGCAAATTATATGCAAAAGGTAGGTGTCCAACCTATGGAAACGCTTGCTGCAGGTGTCAAAAACAGTATCATTTTCTGAAATGCTGCAAGACAAAACGGGTGGATGATATGCAAGAATACTCAAGTGAAGAGGAAGAAGCATCTTTTGTAAGAACAGTGACAAAAGCAAACACTTAAATCAATGACAAAGAATGCTACGTCACCCTGACTATTCATGGTACTGATGTCAAATATAAAACTGATACTGGCTCGCAAGTAAACATCATCCCAAATCACATTTTTGAAACAGTGAACACTGACAACGTTGAAGAAAAACCAAATAAGACCTGTCTCATAAGCTATTCTGGTGACAACCTAATTGTCAAAGGCAAATGCAAATTAAACTGCATGAATCAAGAATTTGATTTTTATATCACAAAAACAAACCAATCGACTATTCTTGGGCCTCAAGACTTGCACTTAATACAAGTAGTTTGCAATGTTCATAGGAATAAGGACAATCATAACGTGAAAGAATTTCCTAGAGTGATAAAAGGTCCAGGATGCCTGAAATAATAATATCACATTGCAATTGACAAAAATGTGAAATCTGTCTTTAATCCTCCAAGGACGGTTAATACAGCTTTACGAGAACCATTTAAATCAACTTTGGAAGAGATGTAACGGAAAAATGTAATACGGAAAATAGATGAACCAACAGAATGGGTCAGTTCATTAGTAGTTTTGAAAAACTCAAGTCGGGAAAACTACGAATTTGTCTAGATCCGAGAAATTTGAATAAAGATTTGAAGCGAGAGCATTATCAACTTCTTACAATTGAAGATATAACCACAAGGATAACTGGAGCTCAGGTTTTCTCCAAACTAGATGCCAATCATGGTTACTGGCAAATACCCCTGGATGACGAAAGCCAGTTATTGACAACATTTAACTCCCGGTTTGGTAGATATTGCTACCTAAGAATGCCCTTTGGCATTAAATCTGCTGAAGAAGTGTTCCAGAAACGCAAGGTACAAAGTTTTGAGGACCTGCCTGAGGTGGAGACTGATACAGATAGATAACATACTTTTGGGGGGAACTTCAAAGGAAGATCATAATGGAAAACTGAAAAATATTTTAAAGAGATACCAGGAAATGAATCTGACACTGAATTTGGAAAAATGCCAATTTGGACTAAGAGAAGTGTGCTACGTGTGACACGTGTTGACATCATCAGGCATTAAACCTGACCCAGAAAAAGTAATAGCAATCATAGAAATGCCGGGCAAGAAAGGAATTGAAAGATTACTGGATACAGTCAACTATCTAGCGAAATTTGTCCCAAATATTTCTACAGTGACAGAGCCAATCAGAGCAGTTTTGAAAAGTGTCACTGAATTTGTTTGGGAAACTGCACAGAAACATGTATATGAAGTAGATCAAACAGATAATAAGCAAAGAACCTGTGTTGAAATAATTCGATGTTAAGAAGCCTGTTGTTATTAGTTGTGATGCACCAAAATCAGGTCTTGGAGCAGTGTTAATGCAGTCAGGCAAACCCATAGCATTTGCATCCAGTTCTTTGACAGATACAGAAACAAGGTATGCACAGATCGAAAAAGAACTGCTTGCTGTGTTATTTTGGTCTTGAAAGATTTAATCAATATACTTATGGTCGTCAAATACAAATTGAATCGGATCATACACCTCTGGAATCAATCCTCAAGACACCTCTATCTGCCTCACCGCCTAGACTTCAGAAAACGTTTTTAAGACGGCAGAAGTACAGTTTTGACTTAACGTATTGTCCAGGAAAAGAGTTAATTGTAGCAGATACATTGTTGAGAGCATATAGACAGACAAACACATCTGAGATAAACATGGATAGTGAAAATGAGTGTTTTGAGCACATGGTCATGTCAAATATACATATTTTGCAGATACACAGCAAGAAGCAATAAATGGAACTAAACGTGATGATAAAATGACAAAATTACGAGAAATGATTCAAAATGGATGGCCAAATGATAAACATCTCGTACCCTTTGAAATCAGAAATTTCTGGAACTGCAGAGATGAACATTTAGAAATGGACGGATTAGTTCTAAAAGGAGAGAAGATTGCAATACCAGATGCTCTTCAGAAAGAAATGCTGAAAGAGTTACACAAAAGTCATATGGATGTTGAGAATTTTTGTACTTGCCAGGAATATAGAAAGTCTAATAAAAAAGAACCATTGTTGTCTCCACAACCTACTGCACCATGGGAAATGGTTGGTACAGATTTATTTATGTGGAATAATTACAACTATGTCTTGATAGTAGACTATTACTCCAGATATTCTGAAGTTGCCAAGTTAGAAAATACACGAGCAACCACAGTAATCACACACACAAATTCAGTTTTTGCAAGTTATGGAACACCAATAGTAGTAAGGAGTGATAATGGACTACATTTCTCCTCAAAAGAATATGGTCAGTTTGCAAAAACCTGGGAACACACTACATCAGTTCTCAAGTATCCACAGTCTAATGGTTTATCAGAAAGAACCATTCAAACTGTCAAAGGAATTCTCAGTAAGGCCAAGAGAGATGGGAAAGATCAATATTTATCGATATTGGAGTATCGAAATACACCAATTGATGATATAGGATCTCCGGTACAACTACTGATGAGTAGAAGACTTCGATCGACATGACCTACAACCAACATACAGCTACATCCCTTTAGATCCTTTTGAATAAACTTATCGCAACAACGTTTACGGTATAAAAAAAAAAAAACACTCTAAGAGACAGTAAAAGAGCAGTCTCTGACACACCGTCTACCAAAGACGATAGACCCGTAAGCAGAGGACATGCTTGCAATCATTCATCTCCAAGTAAATTTTGAAACCAGAAAGCCCAATCATTGATGCCAAATCACAGAAGAATAAGTTTTGTTTGTATCTGAAAGATACTACTGCGTCCATGACCTCAAGCCGGGATTCATTTCCTAACTCCAGCCACTATGAATGGGGACTATTATTGACGCGACGGAAGAGGTCGATGAATCCTGCCAAACAAACCTGAAGGACAAGACTGAGCAAAACGATTGGTATTTCAACATTTCCGGTAATAGGCCCAATTATTAGAAGAGATAATTCCTACTCCAATGAGCATTTTCTATTTCCAATGAATAATCCAAACGAATGTCTTTTCTTTCAAATAATAACTAAATAAAACATAGAATACGTATTCAGATTTAATGTTACAGCAAGAATATTTGAAATTATAATGAGAAAAGTGGCAAGTACAAGTTAATCATATACAGGTGAATAGGCTCAAACACGCATAATATCGTCACTGCTACGTGACAAATTCGCAAATCTCCAAGATCGTTTGAAAAACCTTGATTATATATATATATATATATATATATATATATATATATATATATATATATATATATATATATATATATATATATATATATATATGTATGTTGTGTTTGGACCGCTCCGGCGGCCTAGTGTTTACAGCGTCCGCCTCGGAAGCGGGAGTTCGTGGGTTCGAATCGAATACTACACTATACTATACTATACTATACTATACTGTATTATACTATACCACCACCATACTATACATTTACCATCGCTCTGCCATACTCCCTGCTATTTTCTAAAAATATGATTACCATTTCTATATTTAATAAAATTTTAACACTATTTTTATATTTTGAAAAAGGAAATGGTTCATCGTCTGAGCTCAATCAATCGGTATAACCCTAGAAAAAGCAAACTGAAGTGATTATCTTATTATCCTAACAAGAGACCCAACCATTTAATTTTCGAAGGTAGATGGGTTCCTGAGTTTTTCTTTCGAGCTGGGATTTTTTTCTTTTAACTTAAGAAGTTTTACTTTTCAACTAATTTTTTTTGTGTGCTCAAAATCAGATCAATTTTTTTACAAAACAAAAATCCAAGTTGTTTGGGATTCGTCCTTGTTTTCTTCTCAGAATAATCTCATCCCAGCCCCCCACCCCACCCTAGTTAATGGTCGGTCCCTAAAGAAAGAGAGCATAAGTGAGCAAGCGAGATAAACAGTGAAATACTGAATCAGCAAAAAAGATTTTATTATGAAAACTGTATAAAACCAAAAATAATGCAAACGAACACTTTTTGCATTATAAAAAGAAATTCTTATTATCCCGTCAAAGGAAACGCTCTTGTGAAAGTAAATTCTTTTACAAAAACGTTTGCTCTATGCAAACAAGACCGCTCCCGTGACCTAGTGATAAGAGCGTCCGTCTCGGATGTGGGAGGTCGCGGGTTCGAACTCCAGCCGAGTCATTGTTGTTGTTGTTGTTGGGTTTAACGCCATTTTTCAGCACAAGATATCCTATACATGGCGGTATAAATGGTGGATGAATAACCAAGGAAAAACCCGGAAAGAACCATCGACCCACGAGAAACTCCTGCCGAGCTTTTTCACATTCCCACATCGGCCGAACCCGAGACTCGAACCTACGCAGACAGAGGTAAGATGGTAGTGATCCGTAAGGGTGAGCACTTTAGACCACTCTGCTACTCTGATTCCCCCCCCCCCTCCAGCCGAGACATACTAAATACTATTTAAGACAACGTACTTAAAGCTGCATCGCTTGGCGCTCAGCATTAAGAGGTTAGTGCTATGACTGGTCGGCCTGATGTCAGGATCATGTGAAAGGGTGGAATATCATGTTACATGTCTACACCATGATGCCCCAGTGCTAGACATCACTATAAACTCACACTGCAGACATCGTAGCAATATGACTGAAAAAGGTAATAATGTCATTGTCCAAAAATTCAGGTTCAATAAATTTCATTGGTCAGCAACATATGGTAAAAAGAAATATTCCTTTGTGAATTCAAAATTCGCATATTTGTTATTATTATTGTAACGTAAGTTTCTGATAGTTGTGTTTATGCACATTGTATCGAAAAAAGTGTCAAACATTTTTTTTTAACCTTACAGAAAATCTTGTTATCATCATAATGATGATAATTAACTCAGGCCATTTGGCAGACAATGCAACTAAACGTTTGGGTGCGCACAGATTTTTTTACAAGCAAAATGTTCATCCACAGCGCGTGAAGTTTGGTTGACTGAGCAGCAAAGAAAACGCGTTTTAAAATAATTTATGGAGAAAACTTAATTTCATGTTGATTGCTTTAATTTTGTCAACGACATGAAGTCTCGAATCATTGTGTTTTGAAGACATGTTACAATATTTTATACGACAGGTCCATAATGATGATCCAAGGCAGTTTAGTCTCTCAGCGTGTTAACTGGTCGCTAGACCGAAGTCGTTTCCATTCCAGTTAGTCGTACTAGAAAATAACTTGCTTTCACCTACGGAGGACCCGAAAGCAAAAGCCTTATTAATATGGTTGCATCCACCACTATGAAAACCCGTTTGAAGTAACACTGGTTTCATTCATTAACTTTTACCATGGGGCTAAATGTTCTGAACGCTTATTTATATATTATTTCATAGAAGTGCAGTGTCAGTCCGCCTCGGATGAGGGAGGTCGCAGGTTCGAACCCCGGTTGAGTCATGCCAAAGATATAAATATTATTTAGATTGTTAAAGCTACGTTAAAACCACACACACACACACACACACACAAGCGCAGTGTCAGTGCTGTTTCCCATACTGTTGCATATGAATGACACTTATACTTATTTTGGTACACACTCTGCAACTGAGTTACACAGCAACCTTTAAATGTTTCTTGCTGTTGGGTTGTTCTGACCATCATTCAACATTTTTCACCTAAGTTTATTTTGCCATATGTCTAAATCTGACACTCTTTTTATTTATGTGTAAAACATGTTGAAAATCTAGTACGTTACGTTGGTTCAAACATATCAGTTTTCCTTTCTGACATATAAAAAACAAAGAACTTTAAATTATCTCGACCACAGCTATCAATTTGATGGTACATATCCATCAGTGTGGTTTCAGTAAATACATAGAGACCTAGATTGGGGTTTTTGCCAAATATATAACCAAAATAAATATAGCATGAATAAAATAAAATAAAATAAACGATTGAATGAATCATTGTTTAAATCACAAAACTTATTATATATATATATATATATATATATATATATATATATATATATATATATATATATATATATATATATATATATATATATATATAATAAACTGACAACGAACAGTGCAAAAATAGTTTCTACTTAAGCTAAGCGCTTTCGACTATCAACGAATCTTTTCCAAAAGCAAATACTAAACACAGACAAGACAAACAGAAAACAAACAGCATTAAGGTTTTAAAAAATGTACATAACTATTTCTACAGAAATGAAAGCTTGATGTGTCAAATAGATGGCTTGAGTTTGATTCTGATGCTGAAAATATTGTAGAGTGACCTAGAAATCGTTGACTAATAATCAAATTGAAAGAATAATTTATATGAACATATGACGGCTGCAAAAAGGTGATGGTTTTATTTGTGCGTGGCTGTCTTTTCACAGTCTTGTTGGTTTAAACCGCTTGGTTTCAACGTAAGATTCCGTATCTTTCCTGGTTTCAGAACTCCAGTTGGGGTTGTGAGCAATTAGAAATGAGTGTTACGTCACTGAGTGTGTGGCCACGGGATAAGAAGTGTTCTGCGACTGGACATCTGTATAGCTTCTTTGTCATTCATTCAGATCTGTGAAGATTGATCCTTTTGTGAAACTTTTCAGTTTCTTCGACATACGGAAGGCTACATATCTTACATGTGATGAGATAAATTACATTCTCTGATTTGCACGTTGTGTTTGGACAATGAATGCTCAGTTTTTTGCTAGTCGCTGTGCTAGAATATGTGCTGGTTTGTATCATATGTTGACAGGTTTTGTATCTTTTATCGCCACTAGGGCCAGATTTACTGAGTGGTATTGGTTAGTGATTGGCGTTAGCTTTGCCCTGACTAGGATGTCTTTGAGAATTTTTGGTCTCCGGTAGACTACTACTGGCTTGTTCGCGAGGATTAGCTTCCGTGTGTCATACGATTCCACGATGGGCCAGTGTTTCCGGATGAGTTTACCTACTTTGGGGTAGTCTGGATGGTAGGTCTGGATTTGTCTGGATGGTAAGTCTAGATAAATGGTATCCAATCAACGTTTTCTATATTTTAGTAGGTCAGTACGGTTTGATTCCTGATCCCTTTGGATTGCCTCTGCAATCAGGTCTTTGTCGTAGCCTCGGTCAATCAAATGTTCAGGCAACTCTGCAGATCCTTTTTGGAGCAGATTCCGAAACCAACTGATAAACACCAGTATCTTCTCCCAGCCAATTTTGGAAGACAACTGGTTGGGAAAAGATTAAGGTGTTTATCAGTTGGTTTTGAGTGGTAGTCTATATGGAGTTTGTTTTGCATCAGTCTGTCGTGTTAAGGAAAACTTGGCTGAATTAGAGACTTCTGCCGTGAATGTAATCATCCAGATTTTCTCTTCCATGTTACCATTTCATTTCCAGATCATCGATAAAGCGTACCCACTGGTATGGTGTAAGTGTAAGTTCTATCGATGCTAAAAGATGACCTTTCAGTGTTCCCATAAAAGTATTAGCTTACGAAGGGGGGGGGGTGATTTTTGTACCCATTGCAGTTCCATTGATTTGGAGGTAGTTTTCTTTATTAAGTTCAGAGTTACTGAGATTTAGGACAAGTTCCATGAGTTTGACTAGGAAGTGAGTGGGCTGATTGCCTACAATTTTTTGTTTCCCATGCTTCTCTACATGCCATTATCCCTTCGTTGTGTGGTATATTAGTATACATAGATGTGACATCTAAGGAAACAAGCACTGTATCTGGCAGTAATGGTTCGCTCGCTTTGCTGATTATTATTATTATTATTATTATTATTATTATTATCATATAATTTAAATTATATAATTACTTTAGCAAATCGCTAAAATTAACAAAACTATTTGATTTATAGAAAAAACAGTTGGTAGATTCAGTTCCAACCCCTTTTATCTCCTAATGCTGCCAGCGTTTAATTATTTTAGCATCTAATCATTCAAACAGAAACAGGTAAAAAATATTGTATCAATTTAACGCCTGCCAGTATTAATTAGCTATGATGGTCATACGACGAGCTGACTTTTATATTTTTCACTGAGGTACATTTCAGTTCAAAAAAGAAAGAAGACGAAAGGAAGAAATTAAAGAAAAGCTGTGCATGTGGTCGTGGTTTGATAGCTTAATGCATAAAACCCTTTATTTATGTGTTTGTGGTTTCGTTTTGTTTTTCTGTACCATCATGTGCAAGGTTTGGTGTCTTCCAAAATTGCAGACTTATCAATCAAATAACCTTTTATCTGCTTGACCCAGAAGGCCCTTACCCACCCCACCAATCGAGGGAAATATCATTGCAAAAAGAAAAGAACGAAATTTTAATTAAAAAAAACAATGAATAACTGAGGGGCTGTGGTCGTAGGTTGATTGCATAAAACACTTTATTTATTTGTCTGTGGTTTAATTTTGTTATCCTGTGCCATCATGTTCACGCTTTGTTGTCGTCTATTATTGTGGGAATGTTATCTCATTGTACTCAGGTTCCCTTGACTCCCATCCCATCCCAATAAAAGGTAAGCTAAAGTTTTGAGTAATCGGTTGCATATAAAGTGAGAACACGTTTTAATTTTTTTAGATGAGTCGAATATTTAGTTTCTGCTTTCATAAAACGTATCAGTTTCCTTTACAGATTTAATTGTGTATGCTTTATTTTTGACACTATTCCGTACGATAATTGGATGAGACCAGATTTTAAAATGTATATTCTTTCCCTAAATTTCAATTTATAACTGACATCAGTTCATCATTTTCCTCATTTATTTTTTTCACGTACATTTTCGAGGTAAACAAGTTAAACATGGTACCAGCTTTATCTAAAATGCCTTGGAAAAAAATGTACACGATGGCTTCATTAAAATATTCTACACGATGACTTCATTAATGGCTCTGGAGGGTAGGGCACGAGGGCCAGTTCAGGTCAAGTGTGAGGAAGTGTCCAAAATTTCAAAAGGGCCTGACTTTCCTAGAAAGGCCAAAGCAAAAGTCTATGTGCCTATTTACTCACTGTGGATAATAACCAATAAACGCGCGCAAGAACAAAACGATGGTCAAATTTCAAATGACAAGTTACTGTACGTTTGCGTGTGTGTATTTTATATTAGCTTGGAGGATGTCCGGAAACCCGCCCCCTCCCCCCGATCCGCCCGTGGACACGGGGAATATTATGTACTCTATCCGAACACAATAGGTAATGCAAGATAAAACAATCGTTCCAGTTTCCATGTAAGTTTTTTATTTTGTAGTCACGATGTGGTACTACCTATGATTTACGTGCCATTGTACACAACAAAATAGAATTGAACGTCATCAAAAATATCCAGTTTTTTATATAGCCCACACAACTTCTCCCGTGCAGCCAATCCTCTCCTCCCCCCCCCCACCTCCCTCCGTCAGCACTAACCGCCATGGCTTTGTCATCTCATTATCTTCTTGTAACATTATACCAAACTGATTGCCTTCATTCAGTCACCCTAAACGGATTTCATGTTACAAAGACAAGTCTAAATTACTTATGACAATGTTACCTCCATCGCAGCCTCCCCAGGGAGTGTATCCAGAATAAAATAAGCCTCATTAACTACCTCAATCGAAGCAGATGGAAATTTTGTTACAATGCCAACAGTAGCAGACGGACGGTCATATCACAATATATCCACGAAAATACATGTTTAGGTAGAAAGGTGTGAAGCAAAACGTTATTTGGACCTCGTTTATAATTTGTATGCACTCATGTATATCTGTATATTCGAGAACATATGTGTGTATGTGTATATGTATGTATGTATGCATGTGTGTATGTATGTATGTATGTATGTATGTACGTACGTATGTATGTATGTGTGTGTATGTGTGTATGTATGTTTGTATGTATGTATGTATGTATGTATGTGCATGCGTAACTATCAACTTACGTACGCACGTAAAATTGCTATTACATACGTTTGTAAGCATGTATGTTGGTATGTATGTACATAAGCATGAAAACGTCTATCGTTGCATCGTTGTCCCGTTGTATATTTGCTGAACTCTCAGTATATCGCAGGGATGGCGTTGGGATTCGCCGATGTCGCAAATTGCAATTTTTTAAAACATTTAATGACGAAAAAATATATAATTGGGGGAGCTCGCCAGTTATTAAGTACTTTTGAGATAGTGACTTACGTAAGTTGCAGTTGTTTGCATTTGGAACATACACAGTGGAGAGAATGTTGGCATACCACTATGCTACTTTGATGTAATGTGGCTGACATTTCTTTGGATATTGTACTTATTGAAACTGTACATGATCTAAGCACAACGGTAACTAAAATGACTGATCCCTTGTGCTAAACAAATCACCTTGAATTAGTCTAAAGAACACTATCTTTAGCACCTATTAAAATAGGGAAAATGAATTTCCCCCAACTAGACAATGCCAGCTTCTGAAAGTGCAATGGATGAATTACCATATATAAAATGATAAAATGTACAAAACGTTATCGGCTTTTTTTTAAAAACAATTTACCTCTGAAGTCCAGGTAGTGAAAATGACCAAGTTCAGCAAAAAGTTTTTTGAAAAGTGCACATCTGGAGTAAGGCCAAGCCGTATTCACTATATCCCATATTACCCAAATCAATCATACACCAAAATAAAGGGAATTAAATGTTCTTTGAACAATACCTAAGATATACAAGGACTTTTTTAAATAGCCAGTACAGCCAGTGAGGAAACCCGGGGATATTATTTTTCTTTAAATTCTAACCCTATGCAAAATACGAAACTGTAGAGCGCCACCATTTTACATTTTTTTTGGTACAATATTTTTTTGTTTTTTAAACTTGTATGTACAATTTTGGGTTCCGGGTGGAGAACTTCGAAGACACCATGAAAGGAAGTCGAAACTTCCATTCAAAATGAATTGGAACCATCTATTGTTACATATTAAAAAAAATTGTTTATATTGACAAATGCGTCTTAACAACACATCAAGTTTCTACTTTGCAGGAAAAATGTTTAGACTTAAGATCGCTACCACAGGCTGCATAAAACGCAAATATATATATATATATATATATATATATATATATATATATATATATATATATATATATATATAAACTTTTTATTTTGTTTACGTGTTTTCATTTCCCTATTATTAGCCCCATCTCCTTGGTAGCCACGGCTACATCCAGCTGACCAAAATCTTGGCAATGTATATGTGGCACGCAAACAACTATAAATCCACATAATACTGGCAACTCTGAATATCTGATTGAACTGTTTAGTGGCACGTCTTTGTTGGTAGTGGGATAGATCAAACGAGGACTAACATTTTTGTTTTGCATACGAATTATTTGTACTTTCTAACGTAATGTGAATGATATAAATTTTCTAACATATGATCCATACTAGAATTTATGGACTTCTCATATACATGTACAGCACATTACGCATTATGGATTCTTCTACAAAACTGTAAGTTGTCAATACACACGTGTATATGAGATGACTTTTATCTTCAATTAATCAAAATTTCAATCGTTTATTTTCTCTAAGTGTAAATCCCACTCGCCGGCATCAGGTCACATCTTACAAAAGTTCATTTAGGACCGCTCTGGTGGCCTAGTGGTTAGAGTGTCCGCCTCGGAAGTGGAAAGTCGGTTCGAACCCCGGACGAGTCATACCAAAGACTTTAAAAAATGGTATTAACATCTGCCTCGCTAGGCGTTCAGCATTAAGAGGTTAGTGTTAGCACTGGTCGGCCTGATGTCAGGATAATTTGACTGGGTGGGACATCATGTACATGTCTGCGGCATGATGCCTCAATACTTGACAGCACTATAAACTGCCACACTGCAGACATCGTAGCGATATGACTGAAACAATTGTTAAAGCTACGTTAAAAATCCTAATCACGGACACACACACACACATTTCACTTGTATGATAAATTTTATTTTTGTAGCCCTCCTCCACTGATCTCTACATACACACAAGTCGACAATATTTCCTAGGTAACAGGGATATCGAGATAAACCGGTAGTACTGTATTATTAAAATGGCGACCAAATATTGAGGTTTACGATTTTTGGGCGACAACTTTATTAATGCCAGCGCCATCCCTGATTTCGGGCTATCTAGCTACACATCCGGGGAACTATAGTAGGTGTGTGCATTTTCGAGCTGCTTAATACTTCAGCAAGTTTCATGAAGCAGAAAATGTAGCAAACATTTGTCCAAAAGACTTCCAATGAAACGTATATCCTTTATCATTTTTAAAGTACTGAAATCCAGAACTGAGAACAGTTTCGTCAGATGCTTTAAATGACTATTCTTTCATTGCCTTGACTTGTTCCATAGAGCAAACTATCGTCCCCATCTATAAACACTTGCATGGCAGTCGCATGTCCATTTTCAATATCTAAGTCTCTTATTATCTTTAGTGTGAACCCTTGTTTTCGTTTAATTTCTTGCAGATAATATTCACCAGAAATGCGTGGGTTGCTGCAAATACGAATGATTACTATACAATAATCTGTCTCGAAAACCGGTTTATATTTCCATCAATATATAATCCGACATTTGTAGTTTATCATAGTGATCCATGTGCCAAATATAGTTTGGACCTTTGAAGTGACCCTGTCATCTAATGAGACGATGATGTTTCCGCCTTGAAGCACGAACAGTGTTCAAACATAACATCAATTAATTTAGTTCTGAATGAAAACTGCTTCATCCAATGTATTAGAATATAGCCGATACAAACTATTTGTCCGCAATATTCTGTGGAGTTTTCTTACCAATGGCGGTATAATGAATAAAAGCTAGAAAGACGATAATATCATTATTGGTACATCTCAGTCGATGATAAAATGTAACTGACTTTATTGTCTTCGGGTATATTTTAAGTATGTTCGTACTTCACCAACGATAAAACAATCCTTAACAAGTAGAAATAGTTGTATATCAACATACTGTATCAATACTTGTATATCACAACTAGAAATATTTGTATATAAATCACATACATGTTTTATGTACCCGCATCTCCTCTTATCTTCAGAGGAACTCTCTTCACGAGATGATTGCTTGCAGACAAAGTTCATTGACAATGCGAGGATTGCTTCTCGCACTAAAGACTTTCATCTGTAAAATGTAACTTAAAGCCTCATCGATACATCCATTAATACTTAATATGACAGAATTAATATCTTATTTAAACAAGATATTATCTCGTTATATCAAGACATTATTTCGTTTAAACAAGATATGAAGCAAATAATTACAAAAATTAGTGGCACTTTCAATCCACCATAGATAAAGAATATAGATTTATCAAGATAAATATGGACGATAACCCTGGTCTTAGCTAGTTCAAATGGAACTGAATGTAAATGTGCCGCCAATAAATTAGCGGACAGGTCGAAGAAAAAAATCGAGGCTTCCGACTCGCGCTGGGGTTCTGACAATGGCCTTTCCTAAAAAGCTGCGGCTCGCCGGGTGGAAGGACTTTACGAGTGTCTATATGTGAGAGGTTAAGCTTCACACATAGCTGAAACTCGAGACTCATTGCATGGCGTTGCAGAAAACGCCTGACAGACCGCTTTTCTTCGACTTGTATGGACCTCAGGGCGTTCGTAGCGACCCATTGACAAATCCACTAACCCACTCGATCTTTCGTGTCCAAAATGGAGGACGGGCAATTTGCGACCTCGCAACCATGCAGGTGTTGAAAGTGCTGAATTACAGTCCGACTCACGGTGCACTGCTAGATCCAGTGCTGTTGCTTACAAGTGGTTTCATTTATCAGCATGCTGGCTGTGGCCATTGGCGCCATGCAGGTAGATATTTTCAGACATTTGCAGAAAGACTAGGCGCACACGGTCCTCGCCCAGTATATCACCAAGGCAAGGCTGGCAGTAGCCCAAGCAACCGCTTTGGTGATTCCGACCCGAACGACATAGCTGTATTCACCGATTGCGCAAGGAACCTGTCGGGCTCTCAGAAATGTAAACGATCACAAAGCAATATTTCAACAGCCAAGATGCGGACATAAATAAGTAAGCCGTCGACTAAGACGAAAGGGGGAAAAATGTACGTCGACAACTAGAACGCCGGCGCAAAAAATGTACGTCGACGACAGAGACGTGCGAGGGAAACGACACCTCGACGCAACAATCGTACGGTTGGCCGAAATAACTGTAACAAGGTATGTCGACGAAAAGAAACGTATCTGGGTGGCCAAGTCTGGCGATAACATGGCCTATGGCTGATACAACAGCTTGGTGCCCGTTCGTCATAGGCTACAACAGTGACACCATCACCGTCCCTTGTGCTGGTTTCTATCTGGTAAACCCGCACAGGTTCCACGACGATGTTGCCAAGGGCAGCACTCTGAGTTCGGTTGAACGGGTGTCTTTTGGCGTAGATAGATAGTGGTGACTAGCATCGAATAAAAGAACGTCTCGTATCTATTGGCCGCATAAGACACCATCCGATGAGAGTCCTTAGCGTCGAGTCGCCGGCCACCGGGTCAGCTGTATGTGATTATTTCTACAATAACTCCACATGCACTGTCGATACGTCATCGCCATTGTCCCTGTCGTGGCTAAACGAGAGAGAGAGCGTAAGGGCTGGTTCTTTTTTAAAAAGATATGCTGTGTCGCTTGTTGTCTTCGGACAAAAATATCCTGCAAAGTCATGATCGACGGCACAATTTATTTAACAAAGGGCGAGCCGGTCGGCGGTCATTTTAATGACCGCGTCATAGCATGAACCAGATTTGCACGAATCCTGGGGCCTAAGGACGTTCGTCATAAATTCTTCTGGGGCGCCAAAAAATAAACTTCGTGCAAGGAGACTATGGAAGGGAGATGAATTGAATATCTCCATCGCGTAAGGAAAGGGCCTTCAGTCCAGTCTTATCTGGTAAGATCATTGATTCCCTGATGAGTCAGATAAATGTTGACAGTAGTCGGAAATAATGCCTGGAAAGTGCCAAGAAATCGTGTTTATTCATCAACCTTGTCCAAATAGTTGCAGGACGCTTCACATTCAAAGGTGATGCCTTCGTCCTCGGAGGACTCTTCCCTCATGCTATCGGCGAACCGCTTACATTTGAGACTATTAACACTCATATATACACCGCGTCTCGAATTACTGTGTTTTTGATAGTCAGCCATTACATCTTTTCTACCATGACCGCTAATCACGGGCACTAGTAAAAAGGTTGCTTCTCCGTGACTTAGCAAATTGTCATCTATGGTGGTCTCAACTCCCCACTCCACTACTACTTGCTTGAACATTTACTTCTAGCGTGCTCGTTATTTGTGTTTGATTATGAAACATGAATTAGAGATATTGTAAATGATAGTTACCTTTTCTATTACATAGCGGTCATTATACGAATCATGATAAAGGTTCCATTTCCAGAGGCTACAAGCAACCAGATCAAGTTATTCTACCAATAACCTGCAAACCTTGAAAATAAATTTCTTCCAGATAATAAAATCTGCTCATATGCTTCTTTTACAGCTCAACATTAATATCAGTTCTTTCTAATGCTACACGTGCTGTTCTTTATCTATGTCCTATTGCACCTGAAGCAACTGCGTGTTCACCAACATTTACATTCGACCTAAAATTGATGTAATCCTTTTAAAGGGTAGATTATTTTTCATCGATTTTTCCGTTCTGTGTCAGAATTTAAGGCAATAAATACCTTAAAAGTACTGTTTGAAAACGAAACTATATTAAAAATGAGAATAAAATGAAAGAAATAATATATGCGAAAGTATTATTAGTATGCGAGAGCGTGTATGTAAAAGAACCCTTAACTGTTTTTATTTTTTTTTTAATTTAAATGAAAAGGAAGAGCTTTGTCCTGAACTCGTTTAAAATGAATATTGTTATGTATATTTGATTTAATTATATATGATTTAATATATATTTATTTCAATTTAAATTTTTATTATTTTTCATTACATGCTATTGTAATGTAAATTTATTCACTGGAGATGATACTTTTTCCAGAAATAGTCTGACCTTGACTGTTCGTTTTGTAAACACCAGGTGTTGATCTAGATCCTGACCTTGATTCAAAATTAGTAGAAGCCATGTAAATAAGTTCTATTTTTATTTTAAAATGATTGGCTGTTGTCGCGGTCATGATAGGACTATTGAGTTAAGATGTAAACAATTTGTTTTCTTAGCGTAAAATGATTGGTTTATGTCAGGGCCACACTGGGTATACGTGATCTTTAACAAGTACATAATTTCGAGAAGATTCTGGAATATGATCACGTGAGCCCTTTTTGCATTTTAGAATACGATATAACCTTTGTTTCAGAGAGATATTCTCAGTAGTTGGGCTTTTTCTTTACACTGGAAGGTGCATATTGTGCTGTTTGGAGTTATTTCAAATTAACTGGATTCAAAAGGATTAAATATTTTTTTCCCTGGAAAATACGTGTGCTCATATGAAAATGTTGAACAAGGACGGCTTTTGTAAAAATTTATTCAGATTTCCAAAACCGGAGTGATATTTCTTGTTTCTACAAGGAACTATAGACTTCAACACTACAGATTACAGCATACTTCATCGACTTCCATCTTGGATTCTTCGTCAGGACTCGAACTTGAAATCATTAGATTATTTTGTTATTAGGACTTCAAAAATTGTATTTGTGGATTATTCTTCGATAAGTTTTGGATTTGATTCTTAAAATCGTAAGTTCATATTTTTCCATTTTTACAGAATTTTCCAGGGAAACAAATTATTACATTTTTCAAAGCTTGTTGTTTTCACTCTTTATTGTGTTATTGTTTATTCGAGCATAAACACATAACATAAGGGGGCCCCGAATGGCCAAGTGGTCTAAAGCTCTCTCCGTTACGGATCACTGCCATCTCACCTCTGTCTGCGTGGGTTCGAGTCTCGGATTCAGCCAATGTGGGTATGTGAGAAAGCTTGCCAGTAGCTTCTCGTGGGTTGGTGGTTCTTTCTTGGGTTTCACGGGTCCTTCCTCCATCATTAATACTGGCCGCCATGTATAGCCTATAGTGTGCTGAAAAATGGTGTTAAACCCTACAACAACAACACAACATAAGAATATGTTTGCATTTTTAAACTAAGAATCTCGAATTATTAATTCAATACTTCTTGTCTTCAAAAGTGTTAAAGTGACTAAATAATTGTACCTGTAACATAATTTAAGCAATGACATGATATTATTATTATTATTATTATTATTATTATTAGTTTGCTGGACTGGAGCTACTGGTAACGAATATTATCGAATTCAAGGGAAGGAATTCAACTCGCACATTGCTCGGACTTGATTACGGTTTATACAGGGATTTATTACCCCTGTTGCCTCAATAAGTATCCTATTTTAGGCATCGTATCGACCATATCAAATTCAGTATTTATACAGTGTAATGTCATGTCTATGTTATCTTAAGGGTGTGCATAGGTACGAATGTTGGTTTAATCACTGAATACACGCGCCTAGGCAGGGCACGCACGACGTGTGTTATTGAACTCATATTTATTCTGTGTTGAAAAATAAAAGTCCATTATATACAGATATACAGAGAAAGTAGATTTATTTGAGGTAGATCCAAACAGTTGCAGCCTTTGACATGCGGTCCATCGATTTTCAATTTTTATCAGTTGCTTGCAAACTGCATTTTGTGAAATGCCCCAAGATGCGAAAATAACCCCACGACTTGTAT
Source organism: Sinohyriopsis cumingii (assembly GCA_028554795.2). NCBI lineage: Eukaryota > Metazoa > Mollusca > Bivalvia > Unionida > Unionidae > Sinohyriopsis > Sinohyriopsis cumingii. The sequence continues at coordinate 50,809,148 of CM068830.1, read as the reverse complement.
TACCATCACTAAATTCTCAAGACCGCTAATACTTCAGGCAGTTTCTGTATTTTCTTAAATTATGAATTTTTATTTTATAGTTTACGAAAGATTTTTTTTAAAAATATACTTTCAATTCGGCATTAGTAAAACAAATATATTACTTCTGCCTGAATTGTAGTGTGTGTGTGTGTGTTTTATGGATTTTTAACGTAGCTTTAGCAATTTTTCAGTCACATCGCTACGATGTCTGCAGTGGAGGTTTATAGTTATGTCTAGCACTGGGGCATCATGCCGCAGACATGTAGCACCATGTCCCACCCAGTCCCATTAACCATTAGGACACTGGAGCGGTCTGAATGGTAGAATGATTACATAATCAAACTTTCACATCTAAGTGGGAATTACTGTTGTTGCTTACGAAGACTTACCTCATATATCCACGTATTTGTTGGCTCCAACTGCATACTACATAGATCCAGACCTGACGTCGCATAATACACCGGCTGAGCTGGGTCTACACAGTCTGTCAAAAGTAACATGCAATATAGACTCTAATCTACCTGCAAATTATGCGACAGCCAATCATGGTCCATGTTGTTTTGAACTAAACGAAACATACAACGGAACTGTAGAGGACTCAGTAAAAAAATAAAGCAACCAGAACTCGTACTTAAAATCCATCAAGATCAAATTAAGCCGGATGTCATTTGCCTGCGCGAGACCCCAGTAGAGTGATAAATCAAGTCACATTTCAAGAATCTCGGAAAGCTGTATTTGCTACCTAAAGCACAGATCCAAGGGAACAAAGGATGTGGTCTGGCGAAATTCGTTAGTGACGCCATCTCATTTGAGTCTTTTGAGGGCGTGCGACCTCTGCAAGCCTCAGACCCAAATCCCAAATTTCAATTCACAACAATAAATACTGGAAGTAGACAAATTATAATAGGCAACATGTACGACACCCAGGCAGCAATAAAATCACCCAACTAGAAACTTGCATCAAATGTTGTAGATAAGTTAGAAGAAAACTTAATTAGCTGTGGATGTTTCGACGCCCACAGTCTAAAGAGAGCATATAGTTGGATCAATTGTTGTTTATTCACCATTTTTCCGGAGTTACTCTGGTACGAGCACCATTGTTTAGTAATATTTGTTTAGTAATAATAGGTTATGTATTGTGATCCACTTTTTCTCCTATTCAAGCGGGTTCATCCCCATTGTTCACTGTGGACGTTAAAATCACCACATATATTTATGTATTTTCCTATCGTACCTACAGTATTGTGGTATATTTCAGGTTGGAACGTTTTATCTATACCATGGGTCGTACATATTTACTATTAAGAGATGTATATGTCTGTCTGTTGGATTAGAGTCGCCTTCGCCCATTCGGGCACGTGCAACTAACACTGGTCAACAGTGAAATCATTACTGACTTGAAAAGGCCCTAATCTGTAGTATTTTGGTGTGCCGAACACGAATATAACCGTGAAAAATTTGTATTGGCTCTCGTTTTGAAGATATTCATATACCTCATTTTCTATGTTTCACTGTGTAAATTTCTCCAGTAGGACTGCAGCAACATTCGGAATAATGATGTAACATTGCATAATACCATCATGCTCACATCATCCACAGTTGATTGCATCATTTTCTGATGCAATGCAATACTAATGCCATGCGGCTGCTGAAGTAAGTTGACGTCAGCAGTGTACTATACATGTGTAGGCCTATTATACTAATGCCAGGCGGCTGCTGAAGCTGACGTAAGCAGTGTACTATATAAAGCCCAATCAGATAGGTTCAGCATTTAAAATATTTTAGACGTTGTGCGAGGCAGTTCAAGCTACTGTTACATAAAACTTATTATTTTATCCATTTACGTACAATAAAGAACAGTAATGCCTCGAAAGTGTGTTAATACCGCGGACAATTTTTGCTATATTTGTGGGGAAGTGACATTTGCCAACCAGAAGAAAAGTATCAATTCTCAAGTGAAGAAGGCATATCATCTTTACTTCGGATGCAAGGTTGGTGACCAAGACAAGCCTTGGGCTCCGCATATATGCTGTGCTACATGTACAACACAGCTTTCACAGTGGTTGAATTGCAAAAGGTCATCAATGCCGTTTGCAGTCCCAATGGTGTGGAGAGAGCCAAGCAACCACCTAAATGACTGTTACTTCTGCTTGGTTCCTCCTCTTTCCGGCGGAATAACGAAGCGAAAGAAGTCGAGAATAGTCTACCCAAACATTCCGTCTGCATTGAGACCAGTTCCACATGGTGAGGGACTTCCTATTCCAGAACCTCCAGCAGAATATTCTCTTGATTCATCTGACGAAGACAAAGGTGAGTCGACCTGTTCTTCTCCTGGTCCATCAGCATGCAGTGATCCAGATTTTCACTGTGGTGCATCATCAACCCCACACAGAATAACACAGGAAGAACTAAATGACCTGATTCGTGATTTGGACTTATCAAAGAACAAGGCAGAATTGCTAGGATCAAGACTCCAACAATGGAATCTTCTAGAAGAAGATGTCACAATTACTGCATATCGAAAGCGCCACCAGCAATTGGAGCCTTTCTTTAGAAAGGAAAGTAATCTGATATTCTGTTCCGATATTGAGGGCCTCATGAATGCTTTAAAAATCACTCATGACCCACAAGAATGGAGACTATTTGTGGACTCTTCGAAACTGAGTCTCAAGGCTGTGCTTTTGCACAATGGAAACATTCTTCCATCTATTCCAGTAGCGTATGCTGTCCACATGAAAGAGACATACGATAACTTAAGGCAGCTACTGAATTCCATTGAGTATAACAAGTACAGCTGGCACCTCTGTGGTGATTTGAAGGTAGTTGCCCTTTTAATGGGACTGCAGCAAGGATATACAAAATACATGTGTTTCTTATGCGAGTGGGATAGCCCAGCAAGGGAAATGCACTACATGAGGAAGGAATGGACTCACAGGCAGAATGTAGCCATTGGAGAGAAGAATATCCAACACCCAGCTCTGGTTGAGGCTCAGAAAATCTTGCTACCACCCCTTCACATCAAACTAGGTTTGATGAAGAACTTCGTGAAAGCCATTGACCGGACTTTGCCAGCATTCCGATACCTGCATGAAAAATTCCCTCGACTCAGCGAAGCAAAGATTAAAGAGGGAGTTTTTGTGGGTCCTCAGATTCGAGAGCTTTTCAAAGATGACCGGTTCAACAACTTGCTGGAAGGTGACGCGAAACAAGCATGGAATGCTTTTCGCCTAGTTTCTACAAACTTCCTCGGAAATGTTAGGGCAGAAAACTATAAGGAACTAGTAGAAGACATGTTGATGAAGTATAAGAAACTTGGCTGCAATATGTCTCTAAAGATTCACTTCCTTCATTCCCATTTGGATTTCTTTCCTAGCAACTGTGGTATTGTTAGTGATGAACACGGCGAACGTTTTCATCAAGATATCGCAACAATGGAACAAAGATACCAGGGAAAATGGTCCACTACAATGCTGGCTGACTACTGCTGGACACTCCTCAGAGATGCTCCCGAACAGCTGTACAAGAGACAGGCGAAGAAATCTAAGATGTAGTCAATGACTTGATTTTTTATAGGTAGGCTATTACAGTTGACCTTTTACTATTGGAATGCATTTCGTTATGTAAACATTAATTTCTTGCAGATTACAAAAAAACTAGAGCCAATTTTGCAATTTGACTGTCATATTCGTGTTCAGCACATAAAAATTGATAAGAATTGACTAATTTTATTTCAGTAACATGACTTTTGTAAAAATTTGTTGTCCAGTGTAATCAATGTTGACTCCGCGAAATACCTAGTTTCTCGATGAGTGGTGTCAAATTAAGATGGCTACCCGTCACTGTAATGTACGATTAGTACTATTTTGTTGGACCGCTCCGGTGGCCTAGCGATTAGAACGTCCACCTCGTAAGCGGCAGGTCGTGGGTTCGAACCCTGGCCGAGTCATACCAAAGACTTACAAAATCGGTACTTACAGCTGCCTCGCTAGGCGTTCAGCATTAAGAGGTTAGTGTTAGGACTGGTCGGCCTGGTGTCAGGATAATGTGACTGGGTGGGACATCATGCTACATGTCTGCGGCATGATACCCCACTGCTAGACATCGCTATAAACTACCACTCTGCAGACATCGAAGCGATATGACTGAAAAATTGTTAATGCTACGTTAAAAATCCTAATCCCACACACGCGCGCGCGCACACACACACACATACATACACACACACACACACACTATTTAGTTGATGAAGGGGTGGAAAAGGAGCCACACATCCGACGACATCTTGGTACTGTGAAAGCACGCTCTTCAAAGATATTAGATTTTTATGGAGATTTCTGCCACACATTCGTCCCACCATACATGTCCGGTCGAGGCCCTGGAGGGAAATTGTCAGCAACGGTTGCGCATTCACCGTTTCTCATCCTAGGATCGTGGGGCCTATAATTGTCGTCTTACTCGAAAATTTTAATGAATTGCAGCTGTACTTGTATGTGTATAATTTACGAGATGATAAGGGTTTCAGACCCCTATCTATACACCTTTTGTCGTAGTTGTATTTAGTCAATATAATCTGTGTCACCTTGTGCGGTGGGGCCTGCTGCCCTTGTGCGGTGGGGCCTGATGGCTTTGTGTGATGGGGCCTGATGGATTTGTGCGGTGGGGCATGACGGGCTTGTGCGGTGGGGCCTGACGGCCTTGTGGGGTGGGGCTGTGGATTTAACTACCTTATATAATTTGATAATTTCTGGGAGAATTAGTTACGATGTTAAATGGTGCTGTTCTAATTTCCTATTTAAATGTTCCCGCCTTGTGCAGAGGGGCATGGTGGATTGGGCTTTTGTCCACCTTATATAATTAATTGGGGAATTCCTTCGTTACGATCTCTTTTTTTAAAAAAGACAGAAGAAAAAAGATTTCGTTTCAGCTGAACAATGTAGTATAATCACTAAAACGATAGTAGTGAATGGGGCCACCCTAGCCTCAATGGGAATTATCATTACAGAGACCCCTGGGCCACTCTAGCCTCAATGGAAAATTAACATGGAGAAAAATCGTGGGCCACTCTAGCCTCAAGGGGAATTTAACATGGGAAATAGTCTTGGGCTACTCTAGCCTCAAGGGGAATTGAACATGGAGAAAAACCCTGGGCCACTCTAGCCTCAAGGGGAATTGAACATGGGGGAATAAAGTGTGGGTCTATCTAGGGACAAGGGGAATTGAACATATGGAAATTGAACATGGTGGGTCTGTATAGCGTCAAGGGGAATTGAACATGGTGGGATTGTCTAGGGACAATGATGGTAGAGGGTCAAACACAACAGAGACAGAGACATACATAACTAGTACAAGCGTGGGATTTATATATAAAGCATTAGCAAGACCTGAAATCTTGCTGGGGTGTTCAAAAATTTGCATAATTGTAATGATGCTATAAATAGCCATAATCAAGGAAATGCTCAACGACAAAATGGATGTGACTAAAAGTAACGTTAAAATGACGAAATTGTCCCAGAATTTAAAGGAAAATAAACATATCCCCGAAAATTAAGTTACAATGGTTTAGACTAAAATGGATAAAATTAGTAACTACTTACAATATCAACTTCTGTGACGATCGTGGATAAATACCTATGTATCTATAATCAGCTGAAATTCCTATGAAATCCCACTATCTATTTATAGCTCCAACTTGTGGGTTTTTCCTTTGGAAAATCCCACTATCTTTTTATAGCCTCAGCTTGAGTGACGTTCCTGTTTATGAATTCTAGTATATATGTATAGCTACAAAATGTGGAAATCCCCAAGTCGATATTTAGAGTCTCAAAATTTCCAGCGTCAGTGACGTCACTGTACTGAACATTAGGGGATAAATGGCAACAGTGTTGCAAGTGGCTGACCTGAATACGCGCTACTGTAGGTAGGTAGGTAGAGTGTATCTGATAGGGATAAAGTGAGTTTTATAGGGACAAACAGAGACCAATACACACACACACACACACACACACATACACACACACACACACAACATACGCGCGCAGACACACTCACACACACACACACACACAGAGGGAAGAGGAAAAAACAAACCCCAAATATACTATCCACACTCGGGAGGAAGAAAAAAAACAACCAAATATACGATCTACACAACGTACGCTAACACACACGCACACACACACACACACGCGCGCGCGCGCGCGCGCACCACAGAGGGAAGAAGAATAACACCATTGTACACTATCCACACGGAGTGAAGAAATAACCCTTTACATATACTATCAACAGACAGTGAAGAAAATAACCCATTATATTCCATCAACAAAGAGTGAAGAAGAAAAAGTTTTTTGAAAGCACCTAAGCCCTCACCTGCAATGACCAACTCTGCCAAACACCTACACCCCACCCCACCCCCCACTCCCAACACTACAAAACCCATTTAACCCGTTATTTTATGGCATCAGTGTGTGCTTTAGGAAACATCAAGACACAAAAATGATGGATGAATAGACTGACTATTGTTTACGGACTTGCATGCCTAAAGAGCGTGCGTGAAGGAAAACATCCTTCCATTTCAATTCTAACTAAAACATGATCCAGAGGGATAGAGAGAGGTGAAAGAGCACAATTTCATAAAGTGTGAGTAAAAACAAAACACGCCATCCTTATTATACAATGTCAAGACCAAGAGACACTTACGTTTTCTTTCTGGTCTATTCTCTTTTAGAAGGTAGTATGAAATTTCACATCAAGGCCAACGCATCGGCTCACATTGTCAATTTTTCCATTTCCATGTCTTTACTGGCACAAGTTCTTCATCATCTTCAATTTCTTCTTCTTCTTCTTCTGAATCCCTCTTCTCTGTTTCGTCTTGTGTTTTGTTTCTTCTCTTTTCTCGTAGGGCACTCTGAATTCCAGTGTCCTTTCCCCTGACAACGATATTAGGTATCTTGACTTCTGTCTCTCTTTCTTAGACGAAGCAGGTATTCTGGAGACAAATACCCATTTACCTTTGCAGATATAGCAAACTTCATTAGCACACACTTTCGTATGACTCTCATCAAATCAACGACCAAAAGAGTAAGTTTTGTTGCCACTTTCGCCTGTGAATTATGCTTTCGTATGACTTTTAGCAAATATTTGACCAGCAGGTCGATCTGTGCTGACTCTTCCATCTTCGTGATCGTTTGAGAGCGGAATGAATACTCTGACGCTAAGACACTCTCCTTATATACAGGGACCTGCTGCGTATGAAACCTAGTCAAATGTAATTTTGCAATAAGATGAAACGATTTCATTGAGGAAGTAAAAGGCAATGATGTACCGTATCGCCTCACACAAAACCTGAAGTGTTAGCTCAGATCCGTGTCAGCAATTTCGAAGACGACATAACTGAGCTTTCATCAATGTTCTCCAATTATGCCACAAAACCACGAGTCCTGATTCACGCCAAAAGAAATTTCGTTCGGTCCATAAAAATTAGTATCACATCTGAGAAACGCAAAAACGAACTTCCAGAAAACTGAGAACGACGGCTTACACCTACAACGTAAATGTATGAGTTCAAGTAGTGCGTACAACTTAGTCAAATTAAATTTTTATAGTCAAGACGAAACGATCTCTTTTCGAACAAGAAAGCAGACACCAAGCGACAATGGCAATCCGTGTCACACAACACTTTTCAAAATGTATATGATCAGAGGTTTGTTCTAGCGATCTGCACGGTTAAATTAAATGTTGATGTATTTTGCAATAAGACGGACACAATTTCCATGGGATCGCCATTGGTACGATTGTTCGTGCATTAGTTTAATTTTTAAAAATATTTTTTATATAAATCGCCTATAGGATAGACTCAGTAAAGCATGGCCATTCTCGTCACTGTCTGAATAGCTACTCAAGTCAATTCGAAGTGAACGCGGTAAGAAAATAAGTATAGCCAATGAAATGGCTTACAACGGGTGATGCATTGTTTTGTTCTAGGACTGTGTGGCATAATAATCGCTATGTTCTTGCGTTGTTACCATTACAGTGCAGACACTGAAATGTGAACTTACAAGCCCTCTTTGTCTGTGTTGTACCATTTCTTCTTACCACATCAAAATACTGAGCGTCACAGTATTGGTTCGCGTTTTCAAGCTGACCATTTTTTTTTATATCTCACTTAAACATTTTAACATAAACACTCACACTCACATCGGTAGAGTCAGAACAGATGTGTTACAGTATTGAGGGGCATGTTATCTTTTTTTTCAAACTAATAAATTTGGGGTTTGTATGAAGTAAAGAACCGAAAGTACAGTGAAACTCAAGGATGATGACCCAATCTGTCTGTCTATTGATGCGTGTATTTACTTAAGAAGAAATATGACCTCTAAAACACAAAGAGATACGGCAAGCATGATTAGAATGAACATAACGATGTTTTCCTTCCCGCCCGTGTAATTTAGAGCTTCAATCCTCTTTGAAGACAAACTTGGTCTCTTTTTGTAGGGCTTGAAATAATAAAAAACCTGAAAAAATCTTAAGCACTTTGCTATAGATAATTTCATCAACAGACTAAACAACATAAATACCGTTACAACACTAGAAAGCCTTAAATCTTCTATCAAAAAGAAATGCATCAAAAAATTAAAGATTAACGATAACTAACCAGTGAAACCGAATTTAACAAAGGCAGTGACATGTGAAGAAATGGCTCTCACTTTGGAAAGGTAGGCGAATGTACTCTGTCATGCACCATCAACTTGAAAAAAAATTATAAACAGAGAGAAACCTGAATTCAAAATTCAGTTGTTTTTTCTTATAAATTGTTTCGTTTCTTTTTTCTTTTTTGGAACAAATCTAAGCACTAATATAGAGTGGAAAAGGGAAAATGCACATGCAAGCTTTGATATTTCTGAAAAAATGAGGGGATATTCCTAACGTTCATAACCACCTATGGACTTGGACTTGTCTGTGACTTATCCACAAAACAAGATGTACATATTTCTGGTCAAGCTGCAAGTGTGTGCGTGTTTTTGAAAATGGTAAAAATTGGATATACAATTTTCTCGTGACACTTATAAAGTGAAGAGTCTGTGCAAGTGTCAAAAGCCAAAGTCATATAAGTTTTGTAATTTGTACGGCTTGTAAAGATTTCCACTTTAGAAAATGTGAAGTATCACAAGTTATTATCACAAACAGAAGTGGAACATAGGGGCTTGCAAGAAAGAAAATAACCCATACAGTTGGTGTCATCAAGAGTGCTAGAGACGGTACCCGAACTTGCTTGCTTGCTTACTTGAATTAAAGTGATTTTCGCTCTAATGGAGCATATATCACTGGTTTAATAACGCACCGCGTGATTTTTAATTACTCCTGGGGAAGGAAAGAGAGCCTCATCCCCCAGGCTTTTATGTACTCACAGACTACTTTTAAATTTAGCCACTCAGGTGTAGGACTAACTAATCCTTAGCAACCTGACTGAAAGGCTTTAAACATGAGTGGGAATAGTCTCACCACACACTCATTTTTCTGTCCGAGCGTGGTAAAGGAGGGAAAAGGTGCTCAGCAAGACAGCCATGGGTGTTAAGTACTCAACAAAACGCTAGCCCGTACTTATTTCAAATCAAGTCCCGTTTTTGCTAATGGACAGTAAAAAGTACCAATAATGTGTTAACCACTTGTGCAATTAGTTCAAATCTAACGATTCTGTTAAATTTCCTACTTCCTAACATATCTATCTAATATTAGTACTTAGTGTACATAAAAATAGCCATACTGATCTTATTTAAATTATTATGTCTAAGCGACATATACCAGTTTGGTCACTGTTAGGTTTAAAAAGTTAAGTTTGTTGCGGTGTTCCAATGGGTCAAGTTTGTTTCGAGAATAGTTTAGTCAAGGAGGGATACCAAGCCAAATATGGTTCCCTAGTTAATAAAAAGCAATCTTTTGGAGCCCTAAAAAAGGCTGTTTTTTCTGTTAGAAGGTAACACGTCTCTCTTTTGCTTTCACGTTCTTTCCCGCACTCCTAGTCTCATGATTCTTGATATCAGGAAATGCGTAGCCATGATGGGCGGCAATGTAAGCAGCGGCTTCTACCAGTTGACTGAGGGGGTATCCAGTGTAGGTTTGTCTGTAGAATTGGGGAAGAACTCTGACCCCTAATCCCCATTGAGAAGGTCTTGGTTTAAAGGTGTCTAGAGATTTGTAGGCAACGTATTGTATGGCTCTAATAAACTACCCTGCTTTGTTGACGTCATACAATGCTTGATCTAGTCCCATTTCGGTGTACTTCTCAACGAGTGTCAGCGTCCCCCTCCTCCTCCTCCTCAATCGCCTCAATTTCCTCTTCTGGTTCAGATACTAATTCTTTAGTTGAGGTAGATAGTTTCAAATCCGCTGTTATGGTGTCTGTCGCTGTTATTGTTGTTGTGGTTGTTCTTTCAGCTGAGATTGCCTGTAGTATCGGAGTGAGAAAAGAACGTTGTTGTTGTTGTGGGGTTTAACGCCATTTTTCAGCACGCGATAGGCTATACATGGCGGCCAGTATTAATGGTGGAGGAAGAACCCGGGAAAAACCCGGAAAGAACCACCGACCCACGAGAAGCTACTGGCAAGCTTTCTCACATACCCACATTAGCCGAATCCGAGACTCGAACCCACGCAGACAAAGGTGAGATGACAGTGATCCGTAACGGAGAGTGCTTTAGACCACTCGGCCACTCGGGGCCCCAGAAAAGAACGTAGTGCCTCCGATAATTACATTTGAGTTTGCCATACCGTTTGTCTAACATAATTGGCCCTTTGTTTTACCACCACTCTTTCCGGGGCAGGTTGTTTGTTAGGTATAGTCGGATGTTGACTAGATGTTATTTGTGTTCTCGAGGTGGGTGGAGTGATAACTGGTTAGGTCTGCATTTCTTGCTCCCGCTACTGTTGCGTATATTTCTACCCTCCACACCGAGTTCTGGGCCTAATTCTTTTAATTTCGTTGCACCCGAACTTACATTATCCATATTATCACCAACAAAAAAAAAAACGCACAAACCTGAAAGAAACACTCACTCACTTTTTTTACAGAACATTACTATTTTTAAAATTTTGATAAGCGACGGAAACGAAGGACTTAGAGTCGCACTTTCTAACCAAGATAAAAAAATCATGTGCTGATAGACTCACTTCTGTATTTTTTCTTCTAACTGACTAACATATCATAGGCAATGGAATGTTATTTCTTTTCGAGAGTATGGGGTAGCCCTGAATATTTTTTTTTTTTGAACTTGAAGCTATGGCGGTCGCTTAGGTTATAAGATGGCGACCTCCTCTGACGACCGGCTTTCTCACAGGATAAGGTCTGCTTCTTCTTCTCTTTTCCGAAGAAGCAGACTTTATCCTGTGAGAAAGCCGGTCGTCAGAAGAGGTCGCCATCTTATAACCTAAGCGACCGCCATAGCTTCAAGTTCAAAAAAAAAAATATTCAGGGCTACCCCATACTCTCGAAAAGAAATAACATTCCATTGCCTATGATATGTTAGTCAGTTAGAAGAAAAAATACAGAAGTGAGTCTATCAGCACATGATTTTTTTATCTTGGTTAGAAAGTGCGACTCTAAGTCCTTCGTTTCCGTCGCTTATCAAAATTTTAAAAATAGTAATGTTCTGTAAAAAAAGTGAGTGAGTGTTTCTTTCAGGTTTGTGCGTTTTTTTTTTTGTTGGTGATAATATGGATAATGTAAGTTCGGGTACAACGAAATTAAAAGAATTAGGCCCAGAACTCGGTGTGGAGGGTAGAAATATACGCAACAGTAGCGGGAGCAAGAAATGCAGACCTAACCAGTTATCACTCCACCCACCTCGAGAACACAAATAACATCTAGTCAACATCCGACTATACCTAACAAACAACCTGCCCCGGAAAGAGTGGTGGTAAAACAAAGGGCCAATTATGTTAGACAAACGGTATGGCAAACTCAAATGTAATTATCGGAGGCACTACGTTCTTTTCTGGGGCCCCGAGTGGCCGAGTGGTCTAAAGCACTCTCCGTTACGGATCACTGTCATCTCACCTTTGTCTGCGTGGGTTCGAGTCTCGGATTCGGCTAATGTGGGTATGTGAGAAAGCTTGCCAGTAGCTTCTCGTGGGTCGGTGGTTCTTTCCGGGTTTTTCCCGGGTTCTTCCTCCACCATTAATACTGGCCGCCATGTATAGCCTATCGCGTGCTGAAAAATGGCGTTAAACCCCACAACAACAACAACGTTCTTTTCTCACTCCGATACTACAGGCAATCTCAGCTGAAAGAACAACCACAACAACAATAACAGCGACAGACACCATAACAGCGGATTTGAAACTATCTACCTCAACTAAAGAATTAGTATCTGAACCAGAAGAGGAAATTGAGGCGATTGAGGAGGAGGAGGAGGGGGACGCTGACACTCGTTGAGAAGTACACCGAAATGGGACTAGATCAAGCATTGTATGACGTCAACAAAGCAGGGTAGTTTATTAGAGCCATACAATACGTTGCCTACAAATCTCTAGACACCTTTAAACCAAGACCTTCTCAATGGGGATTAGGGGTCAGAGTTCTTCCCCAATTCTACAGACAAACCTACACTGGATACCCCCTCAGTCAACTGGTAGAAGCCGCTGCTTACATTGCCGCCCATCATGGCTACGCATTTCCTGATATCAAGAATCATGAGACTAGGAGTGCGGGAAAGAACGTGAAAGCAAAAGAGAGACGTGTTACCTTCTAACAGAAAAAACAGACTTTTTTTTAGGGCTCCAAAAGATTGCTTTTTATTAAATAGGGAACCATATTTGGCTTGGTATCCCTCCTTGACTAAACTATTCTCGAAACAAACTTGACCCATTGGAACACCGCAACAAACTTAACTTTTTAAACCTAACAGTGACCAAACTGGTATATGTCGCTTAGACATAATAATTTAAATAAGATCAGTATGGCTATTTTTATGTACACTAAGTACTAATATTAGATAGATATGTTAGGAAGTAGGAAATTTAACAGAATCGTTAGATTTGAACTAATTGCACAAGTGGTTAACACATTATTGGTACTTTTTACTGTCCATTAGCAAAAACGGGACTTGATTTGAAATAAGTACGGGCTAGCGTTTTGTTGAGTACTTAACACCCATGGCTGTCTTGCTGAGCACCTTTTCCCTCCTTTACCACGCTCGGACAGAAAAATGAGTGTGGTGAGACTATTCCCACTCATGTTTAAAGCCTTTCAGTCAGGTTGCTAAGGATTAGTTAGTCCTACACCTGAGTGGCTAAATTTAAAAGTAGTCTGTGAGTACATAAAAGCCTGGGGGATGAGGCTCTCTTTCCTTCCCCAGGAGTAATTAAAAATCACGCGGTGCGTTATTAAACCAGTGATATATGCTCCATTAGAGCGAAAATCACTTTAATTCAAGTAAGCAAGCAAGCAAGTTCGGGTACCGTCTCTAGCACTCTTGATGACACCAACTGTATGGGTTATTTTCTTTCTTGCAAGCCCCTATGTTCCACTTCTGTTTGTGATAATAACTTGTGATACTTCACATTTTCTAAAGTGGAAATCTTTACAAGCCGTACAAATTACAAAACTTATATGACTTTGGCTTTTGACACTTGCACAGACTCTTCACTTTATAAGTGTCACGAGAAAATTGTATATCCAATTTTTACCATTTTCAAAAACACGCACACACTTGCAGCTTGACCAGAAATATGTACATCTTGTTTTGTGGATAAGTCACAGACAAGTCCAAATCCATAGGTGGTTATGAACGTTAGGAATATCCCCTCATTTTTTCAGAAATATCAAAGCTTGCATGTGCATTTTCCCTTTTCCACTCTATATTAGTGCTTAGATTTGTTCCAAAAAAGAAAAAAGAAACGAAACAATTTATAAGAAAAAACAACTGAATTTTGAATTCAGGTTTCTCTCTGTTTATAATTTTTTTTCAAGTTGATGGTGCATGACAGAGTACATTCGCCTACCTTTCCAAAGTGAGAGCCATTTCTTCACATGTCACTGCCTTTGTTAAATTCGGTTTCACTGGTTAGTTATCGTTAATCTTTAATTTTTTGATGCATTTCTTTTTGATAGAAGATTTAAGGCTTTCTAGTGTTGTAACGGTATTTATGTTGTTTAGTCTGTTGATGAAATTATCTATAGCAAAGTGCTTAAGATTTTTTCAGGTTTTTTATTATTTCAAGCCCTACAAAAAGAGACCAAGTTTGTCTTCAAAGAGGATTGAAGCTCTAAATTACACGGGCGGGAAGGAAAACATCGTTATGTTCATTCTAATCATGCTTGCCGTATCTCTTTGTGTTTTAGAGGTCATATTTCTTCTTAAGTAAATACACGCATCAATAGACAGACAGATTGGGTCATCATCCTTGAGTTTCACTGTACTTTCGGTTCTTTACTTCATACAAACCCCAAATTTATTAGTTTGAAAAAAAAGATAACATGCCCCTCAATACTGTAACACATCTGTTCTGACTCTACCGATGTGAGTGTGAGTGTTTATGTTAAAATGTTTAAGTGAGATATTAAAAAAATGGTCGGCTTGAAAACGCGAACCAATACTGTGACGCTCAGTATTTTGATGTGGTAAGAAGAAATGGTACAACACAGACAAAGAGGACTTGTAAGTTCACATTTCAGTCTGTCTGCACTGTAATGGTAACAACGCAAGAACATAGCGATTATTATGCCACACAGTCCTAGAACAAAACAATGCATCACCCGTTGTAAGCCATTTCATTGGCTATACTTATTTTCTTACCGCGTTCACTTCGAATTGACTTGAGTAGCTATTCAGACAGTGACGAGAATGGCCATGCTTTACTGAGTCTATCCTATAGGCGATTTATATAAAAAATATTTTTAAAAATTAAACTAATGCACGAACAATCGTACCAATGGCGATCCCATGGAAATTGTGTCCGTCTTATTGCAAAATACATCAACATTTAATTTAACCGTGCAGATCGCTAGAACAAACCTCTGATCATATACATTTTGAAAAGTGTTGTGTGACACGGATTGCCATTGTCGCTTGGTGTCTGCTTTCTTGTTCGAAAAGAGATCGTTTCGTCTTGACTATAAAAATTTAATTTGACTAAGTTGTACGCACTACTTGAACTCATACATTTACGTTGTAGGTGTAAGCCGTCGTTCTCAGTTTTCTGGAAGTTCGTTTTTGCGTTTCTCAGATGTGATACTAATTTTTATGGACCGAACGAAATTTCTTTTGGCGTGAATCAGGACTCGTGGTTTTGTGGCATAATTGGAGAACATTGATGAAAGCTCAGTTATGTCGTCTTCGAAATTGCTGACACGGATCTGAGCTAACACTTCAGGTTTTGTGTGAGGCGATACGGTACATCATTGCCTTTTACTTCCTCAATGAAATCGTTTCATCTTATTGCAAAATTACATTTGACTAGGTTTCATACGCAGCAGGTCCCTGTATATAAGGAGAGTGTCTTAGCGTCAGAGTATTCATTCCGCTCTCAAACGATCACGAAGATGGAAGAGTCAGCACAGATCGACCTGCTGGTCAAATATTTGCTAAAAGTCATACGAAAGCATAATTCACAGGCGAAAGTGGCAACAAAACTTACTCTTTTGGTCGTTGATTTGATGAGAGTCATACGAAAGTGTGTGCTAATGAAGTTTGCTATATCTGCAAAGGTAAATGGGTATTTGTCTCCAGAATACCTGCTTCGTCTAAGAAAGAGAGACAAAAGTCAAGATACCTAATATCGTTGTCAGGGGAAAGGACACTGGAATTCAGAGTGCCCTACGAGAAAAGAGAAGAAACAAAACACAAGACGAAACAGAGAAGAGGGATTCAGAAGAAGAAGAAGAAGAAATTGAAGATGATGAAGAACTTGTGCCAGTAAAGACATGGAAATGGAAAAATTGACAATGTGAGCCGATGCGTTGGCCTTGATGTGAAATTTCATACTACCTTCTAAAAGAGAATAGACCAGAAAGAAAACGTAAGTGTCTCTTGGTCTTGACATTGTATAATAAGGATGGCGTGTTTTGTTTTTACTCACACTTTATGAAATTGTGCTCTTTCACCTCTCTCTATCCCTCTGGATCATGTTTTAGTTAGAATTGAAATGGAAGGATGTTTTCCTTCACGCACGCTCTTTAGGCATGCAAGTCCGTAAACAATAGTCAGTCTATTCATCCATCATTTTTGTGTCTTGATGTTTCCTAAAGCACACACTGATGCCATAAAATAACGGGTTAAATGGGTTTTGTAGTGTTGGGAGTGGGGGGTGGGGTGGGGTGTAGGTGTTTGGCAGAGTTGGTCATTGCAGGTGAGGGCTTAGGTGCTTTCAAAAAACTTTTTCTTCTTCACTCTTTGTTGATGGAATATAATGGGTTATTTTCTTCACTGTCTGTTGATAGTATATGTAAAGGGTTATTTCTTCACTCGGTGTGGATAGTGTATAATGGTTTTATTCTTCTTCCCTCTGTGGTGCGCGCGCGTGTGTGTGTGTGTGTGTGTGTGTGTGTGTGTGTGTGTTAGCGTACGTTGTGTAGATCGTATATTTGGTTGTTTTTTTTCTTCCTCCCGAGTGTGGATAGTATATTTGGGGTTTGTTTTTTCCTCTTCCCTGTGTGTGTGTGTGTGTGTGTGTGTCTGCGCGCGTATGTTGTGTGTGTGTGTGTGTGTGTGTGTGTGTGTGTGTGTATTGGTCTCTGTTTGTCCCTATAAAACTCACTTTATCCCTATCAGATACACTCTACCTACCTACCTACAGTAGCGCGTATTCAGGTCAGCCACTTGCAACACTGTTGCCATTTATCCCCTAATGTTCAGTACAGTGACGTCACTGACGCTGGAAATTTTGAGTCCATAAATATCGACTTGGGGATTTCCACATTTTGTAGCTATACATATATACTAGAATTCATAAACAGGAACGTCACTCAAGCTGAGGCTATAAAAAGATAGTGGGATTTTCCAAAGGAAAAACCCACAAGTTGGAGCTATAAATAGATAGTGGGATTTCATAGGAATTTCAGCTGATTATAGATACATAGGTATTTATCCACGATCGTCACAGAAGTTGATATTGTAAGTAGTTACTAATTTTATCCATTTTATAGTGTGTGTGTGTGTGTGTGTGTGTGTGTGTGTGTGTGTGTGTGTTCGCGTACGTTGTGTAGATCGTATATTTGGTTGTTTTTTTTCTTCCTCCCGAGTGTGGATAGTATATTTGGGGTTTGTTTTTTCCTCTTCCCTCTGTGTGTGTGTGTGTGTGTGTGTGTGTCTGCGCGCGTATGTTGTGTGTGTGTGTGTGTGTGTGTGTGTGTATTGGTCTCTGTTTGTCCCTATAAAACTCACTTTATCCCTATCAGATACACTCTACCTACCTACCTGCAGTAGCGCGTATTCAGGTCAGCCACTTGCAACACTGTTGCCATTTATCCCCTAGTGTTCAGTACAGTGACGTCACTGACGCTGGAAATTTTGAGACTATAAATATCGACTTGGGGATTTCCACATTTTGTAGCTATACATATATACTAGAATTCATAAACAGGAACGTCACTCAAGCTGAGGCTATAAAAGGATAGTGGGATTTTCCAAAGGAAAAACCCACAAGTTGGAGCTATAAATAGATAGTGGGATTTCATAGGAATTTCAGCTGATTATAGATACATAGGTATTTATCCACGATCGTCACAGAAGTTGATATTGTAAGTAGTTACTAATTTTATCCATTTTAGTCTAAACCATTGTAACTTAATTTTCAGGGATATGTTTATTTTCCTTTAAATTCTGGGACAATTTCGTCATTTTAACGTTACTTTTAGTCACATCCATTTTGTCGTTGAGCATTTCCTTGATTATGGCTATTTATAGCATCATTACAATTATGCAAATTTTTGAACACCCCAGCAAGATTTCAGGTCTTGCTAATGCTTTATATATAAATCCCACGCTTGTACTAGTTATGCATGTCTCTGTCTCTGTTGTGTTTGACCCTCTACCATCATTGTCCCTAGACAATCCCACCATGTTCAATTCCCCTTGACGCTATACAGACCCACCATGTTCAATTTCCATATGTTCAATTCCCCTTGTCCCTAGATAGACCCACACTTTATTCCCCCATGTTCAATTCCCCTTGAGGCTAGAGTGGCCCAGGGTTTTTCTCCATGTTCAATTCCCCTTGAGGCTAGAGTAGCCCAAGACTGTTTCCCATGTTAAATTCCCCTTGAGGCTAGAGTGGCCCACGATTTTTCTCCATGTTAATTTTCCACTGAGGCTAGAGTGGCCCAGGAGTCTCTGTAATGATAATTCCCATTGAGGCTAGGGTGGCCCCATTCACTACTAACGATCAACCTCAAGTGGCATAGGAAGTGGGATAAAACCCAAAAGAGCAGAGTACTTTTCTCAGTGTTTAAGGAGGTCATTAGAAAGATAAGTAACTCCAAATGGCAAAATCCTAGGGATATCAAAATTATAAACATACTAAGAACCGGCAAATCTCTCCTAGCAACTAGTTTTGGAAAGTTGTTACCAACAAGCAGTGCAACAGGAATGTATTGCCCTAACAGTTCCGTTCTAGAGACAATCGAGGAAGTGATAAAAACCTGCCTACATTATGCAATGCAAAGGAAAATGTTCCAGTCCATACATACCAAGCTCAAATCCCCTTCAACCTATCCAAATATATTAAGACTGAGTAACAAAAACTTCCAAATTACTTCTCACAATCTATTCAGTTTCATCTCAGAGACAGGGCAAAAGAAAAAAGAAATGAATCTCCTGTCACATATTTTGTACAAAACAACCAAATATAGACACTCAGGAAGACTTCCTTACATACAATTTAAAGAGTATGGTATGAACGTAATTTGTTGAATTCCTTGTTAATTAGCACAGGCTTTCTTAGAGGCACATCTATTGAAGAATTGCAGATTCTAACAGGAGAAACACCTCTTAGGCTTAGCCGGGAAGAAACTATTCTAAGATACATGACTAGAAATTATATTCACGACAAGTCAATTCCAGCTTGAAATATTATTGACATATGGAACTAACCATTCAGATATAAATTGGTCTCAACCATCCCAGGGGGTGAAATAATCCATGAACTAAAGAAGTAAATGAGTGTTTTAGATTTCCAAACAGATATGGTCAATTTCCCGGACTCTGAACCATGGACTTGTAAAACCTCCATTATTTTAATTTTTCAGCATTAGAGTATGGATCAAAAATTGAATAACCATCGGAAATTAGGGCAAAATAACCTCAAACATAGAATCCTTCTATCAGGGATACACAGTGATCTACACAGATGGGTCGAAATTTTAGAACCCGGACCGCACCGCCGTGGTTGTGGTCGTCTCTGGGGGGGGGGGGAGGCTGCCAGGTCATTGCTCCATTTATTCAACTTAACTTTGGACAATAAATCAAGCAATTGAATGGATACAAAATACCCAAACCTAAAAAGCAGTAATTTGCTACTCTCTCGGCGTGCTGCGCTAGCTGGAAGCACAGTAGTCTGACGCTTTATCAATAAAGTACAGCGAAATCTCTGACAACATGAAATACCTTATCGGTAATATAAATGAACACAAGGAGTGCAACGGTGACCACAACCCCTCCTCTCGATTCAGCTTTTCTCACGCGTCTTTTATATCTTCAGAATCGCAAGATTCGCAAGAAGACTGAAAAACTACACATATACATTCAAAAGACAGTGACGTACCAATGCATAACTCTCGGACGACCATCACATGAATCCAATCCGGCTAATTAACCTTTTTTTCACCATTACGGTCACAAACCATTGTGTTCATTTATATTACCAAAAAGGTGATTTCATATTGTCAGAGATTTCGCCGTACTTTTAACGTCAGGCTCCTGTGCTGGGAGTTAATAACTCATTTAAGTAGAGTAAGTTTTCCTTTTTTAATTTTCATAAATGTTTATTCATAAATGTAAATGGTAAAAAGTACAAATAGTGACATGTATCATATTATACAATAAATAAATAAAAAGTAAGTGTTGGGCGAACATTTACTCATACACATATACATACACGCGAAGACACTTCCCGGCGCATTCATATATATGTCAAAACACAAAAATAAGTAGACAAGTTAGAAAAGAGGATACAATAGAGATATTGAACGTGATGTACAACCATATTTTCCGTACAAATTTAACAATTATATGCGATTTAAGTATGATACAATCATACATATTTGAGTAATATAGAAATTATAAGTATGTGACGTACTGATAAATTTATATATTTAGAGAGTAGTGTGACATGAAAAGCTTAAGGTAAGTGTTGAAAATGATCCAAAATATTTATATAATGTTACAAGTGAGAGATACGTATTGAACGGACTTATAAAAACACATTGATCCGGGGAGAAGAATAGTGGTTGACGTTTATTACAGACTTAAATCAATAACTAGTTCAAAGTTGTATAGCGAACAGAAAAGGCCATCCAGACACCATCTGTCAAGAAATTCGACCACATGATATCTATGAAAATTGGTCGGTATTCTACACTTTAGGCGGTTAAGGAAAAAATTGAGAAGGGTGTTGGATGTGACAGTTTCTTTATAAAAAAAAAATACGCATGAACACGTTTGCTCCAGACGGCATATTTGTATTCGGCTGATAAACACAAGCAACGATTCGCGAATTCCGGATCCGGGAACGAAGCCTCCTCAGCGAGAATACCAAATTTTAAAAATGAATAAAAGGTTTCGTGAGAGCTGTTTGATCCATTTAGTTACAAAGAGTTGTAGGGGGAACACTAAATCACATTTTTTTATTATAAAAATGATCTGTTGTTTCAATGTCGCCATAAAACGTACACAATTTGAACTTGGAAATGTTTTTGAGGAACATGTTGTAGTTCACTGGTAGAATATCATGGATAGTTTTAAAACACACATCTCTGGTGATTGGATCGAGGAATTTGTTGTGTAAATTTTTCCACACCATAGTGAACTCGATAGTGTAAAGTATGTGAATTTTTAGTTCTAATACGAAATTGTTTAGTTCTAATTCATAAACGGTTTTGGTGGGGACAGTGCCAAAAGTAAAACAGGGGTTGTTTTCTGTAAAGTCTTTAAAAAAAATTAAACATTTTTTTTTATAAAGATGGGGAACATATAGAGTGTGTGTATATTTGTTTAAACTTAATTTTGGGTTATACGCCCTTAATTTTAATCCGATCCAATATCTTGAGAAATACTTCCACTTGGCGTTGTAGTTGTTGTCATCAAGTAATTTTTGCATGTGTTGTAGTCTTAAAGCTCTTAATTTACATTGATATTTGTGATGTTTAACCCGACTTTTTTTTTAAAGGGGTTATAACAGACAGCACGTGCAAGGGGCTCGAAAGCAGCGACCCACAAATAAGTGAATATATTTCTATTCATGAGAGTAATATAATGTTTGGACAAATCCACTACAGTGGCAGTGTACAAAATTGTACTGCTGGGGAGAAGGTTAACAATATTAGATTTCGAAACAAGGGATAATGTCATGCTTTTATAAAGGTGCAAGGTATTTTGGAGGTGCACTAAGCTGGTACGCCAATAATTATAATGTGTTGAATTGTGTCCAGAAAGAAAGCCAACTATTTTTTGTTTGTAAATCCAGGATATGCCGAAAGGTTGATCACTGCGAGTTTTCCATTTTCCTAAACACATTCCATTTGATTTACTGAAATTGATTTTGGCTCCGGAGGCTTTTGAATATGTTTCTGCCCAGAAGAGATACTTTCCAATGGATTTGTCAGTACAACAAAATCCTGTGCTGTCATCTGCGTAAAGGGAGATTTTACAGGTTTCCGTTGTACCCGTTAATGTATGCTTATACTTTCATTATCCGACCGAATTGTGACCGCAAAGGCTCATAAATTAGCACACAGAGAAGGAGAGAGAGGCTACATCCTTGTCTAACTCCTCGTAAACTAGAAAAAGGTTCCAAAATAGTATTATTTACGATGACGGAGGAGGAAATATCACTGTAAAATATAGAAATCCATTTGATAAAATCAGTGTGAAATCCAAAGGATTCTAAAGTTTTCATCATGAATGAGTACTAGCAGTTTACCCTGTCAAAAGCTTTCTCTTGGTCAAGGCAAATAAATGCGCATTGTAGTTGTTTCTTGTCTATATGATCACAAATATTTCGGATTAGATGGCAGTTGTCAAATATAGAACGACCTTGGATCCCACAAGTTTGATCTAAATGAATAATTGTTGACATTATTTTACTAAGGCGAATACTGATAATCTTGGAAAGGATTTTATAGTCCAAGTTAAGCAGTGAGATAGGTCTCCAGTTTTTCATATTGGTTGGGTTTTGAGGATCTTTACAAAGAATAGTGATATAAGAGAGCTTTTAGGAATCTGATAAGGTACCAGTTTCAAATATCATATTATTAAGCTTGGCAAGTTTCTCGCCAAGGATATAAAAAAACGTGATATAAAACTCTTTTGACAGACCGTCTGGTCCGGGAGATTTATCGTTCTTCATGCCATTAATAGATAGCCATATTTCATCTTTAGTGATGGGTCCTACAAGGAGTTCATTTTTAGCTTCAGTTATGCGTGGTAAGTCAGGAAGAAATTCATCAAACAGAGTTTCATCGATTGGTTCGTTGGTAAATAATTCAGAATAAAACTGTTGAAGGCATGATAGAATGTCTGAACTAGACTTATACGAAATGTTGTTATGTTGAAGTTCATTAATACATTTTTTCTCGCCTCGTTTATTTTCAGTTTGATAGAAGGATTTACTGGGTTTTTCGTTATTGTCAGTGATTTTGGCTTTGCTTCGGATAATAGAACCTTGGTAATATTCATTATGGATTTCTTTCATTTTCATAGATAGTTCGAATAGTTAGTTGAGACAATCGGGGCTATTGTTCGTATTATATTCATTTCTCAAAGAATAATAAGTTTTCTTCAATATTGTATCTCTGAATATTTGAGCTTTGAATAGTCTTTGGAATAACGAATAAGTTCATCTTTAATTTTTGCTTTCAGTTCATCCCAAAATGTTAAAGAAAAGGTATGGAACCTGAACTCGAACTCTCTCTCTCTCTCTCACACACACACACACACAAAATTGGGCTATGAGAGTTCGCACGGCAGTGTGTTTTATAAGTGAATTATTACATTTCCAGTAACCTTTTCCGAATTTGATTGAAGAATTATAAGACAAGGATAGGAAAACTGCGTCATGGTCGGATTGGGAAAAGGGGACAATTCGTGTGTCTAAGATATAATCTTTTATTGTTTTTGAGACATAAAATCGATTAATCCTACTGGCTAAGGTAGCGAGGGATGGGTCTTTAGAGAATTTATACCATGTATATGTTTTTGCGACGGACAGAGATGGCGAAAAGTATCAGTAAGATGGAATTCAGAAATTATGGTTTTCAAATTTCGAATTGCAAGGTCGTTATATTCGTCTAAACTTCCTATTCTATCTAATATGGAATTAGTGACACAGTTAAAATCTCCAACTGAAATAAGGTTATGTTGCCCAGCCAATAAAGGGTACAAGGTATTAAATAATTCGTTTTTCGTAGAGTCAGAATTCGGGGCATAAATATTAATAATACGATGAAGAATAGTATTAAATATTAAATCAAGACAAATGAATCTACCATCAAAATCAGTGTCAAATTTAGAAAAGTCTATATGAGTGTTAAAATTTAGTAATACTACTCCGCATGATCTATTTGAACTGAAAGCAAAAATTCATCACGTTCATCGTCTATTCTGAAATATAATTTTTCTCATATAATTCCTTAATACTGTTGCTTTGTGTGATTTGGTCAAACCTCTAGACTAGAAAAATAATATCGAACGTCACACTGTCTAGACTCTGAAAAACTATATCCAAGGTTCTATTAAATAAACGCAGAGTTAAATTGATACGTACAGCACACATCTGCTGCTCAACCAGAAGTATTTTAGACATCGACCATTATTCTCAGTAAAAAAGAGAAAGAAAAAAAAAATTATTATAAAAAACCCTCTTTATTATTCATCTCCTGCAAAACTGGTTCATGTATACGTCTTCTGAAAACAATAAATATCTGTTAACAGCCATTTTCGTCATTGTTTTTATAGATGTATGTGGCTATTTCACGTCTCCAAAGCATATACCTTCTGTACTCGTTTGCAAGTCGGCTCCAAATGCATAGATCAACGTCACCTTGGTACAACGCATCAGCAGATCTGGGTCTATGCAGTTTGTAAGGAGTAATCAGCAGAGTAAACAAATTAGACTCTGATACATACATACATACGTACGTACGTACGTGCGTGCGTGCGTACATACATACATACATACATAGCAGCAGAGGGGCTGAACAGACCTTTGTCTCAAAAGCGTCGAAACGTCGAAAATAAGCCTTCCTACGACTGATCGAAAAATAAAAAGCGTCGAAAAGCGTCGACACTTTACTGAGAAAATTTCCAATGGTGATTTTTTCTACACGCGTTTTACATAATTACGCCTTAATTGAGGTCATCAGCCCCTCTGCTGCTATTAATCTATCCAAATATTTTATCAAGTCCAATACGATATCTTGTTCTAGGATCGTGCAAATTTATTGTTATAAACCCATGCGGAGTAGCTTGCGCTCGTGAAAAGAAATTTCTGAATTTAATTATATCCATGTCACCGCTGCACCAGGTTTGATGAATATTTCGCAACGTATGTGTATCAACTCCATTAAACACAACTAAAATATTACAGTTATCTCTGATCACTTTTGGTATTTGTGTGTATCGTTGAGTAACATAAATAACATCGGTACTTTTATGTCTACCACGGGAAAAAATCCTAGCTGGGTTTGATTGTTTGTCCAGCATCACATCGTCGTATACAACTAAATTATTAATAAGTCCGTCTATGGAATCAACTGATGGTGCTTTATCAATATCGGTTATAAACTCGATAACATCGTTATCCGCGTTTTCATTAAAATCCTTAAGTACATTATAACATCGTTGATCATCAACTGACGGGGCTACCAAATACAATTTATCCCATTTTAACCATCTCATTATAAGATTGAGTAACAACTGTGTCTTTCCACTTCCAGATGGTCCTATTATTATCATTCTGATGGAATTTGGTAACGCAGGATGGTGCTTGACAGGTTCTTGTTTTCTTGTCGCTGAGAAATCAATTATATCCATGCTGTATAAAATATCTATGAATTTATATTGCTTACGTTGTAGATCTAAAACTCCAACTACTGATTTAACTACGGTTATAGCAAAAAATTAAAAAATTGCGTATGGTGGAAAATGTTCTGTGTGCGGTAGAAAGAAATTTTCGTTTTTACCTAATAAGTGCGGTGGTGATATTGCTAATTTGATGTCAAAGTTTCCAGGTACTCCATGGGCTAAATACGCAGGAGAAAAACACCTACCAGGACATAATTATTGCGGTCCTGGTACTCGACTTGATATCAGGCTTGATGATCGGGATCAACCAAAAACAGGCGAGAAACCAATAAACGCTATTGATCGAGCTTGTCATGAGCATGATGTCGCATATAACAGCAATGATCTACAACATAGGCAAATTGCAGATGTGAAATTAATTCATGCGTTAAATGCTATAAAAAATAAAAATATCAAAGAAAAATTAGCTAATTGGTTAGTAAAATCCGCGATGAAAGGTAAATTAGCACTGGGGACTGGTAATATATAAATGGAATCGATTTATTATTCACCAATTGGATACTGGAAGGGTAAATCAGCAATTAGTAAACTCGCTGATGCAGCAGCGGTTAAACATTCTACTGCTAAAGCGTGGCTATCCAAACAGGCAATATGGCAAATTTATCTACCGCGTCCTAAGCAAATTCGATTTGCACATTTCAGTGTCAGTGTTCCTAATGAGGTTCATCAAGCTGATATTCTGTTTTTACCACATGATACTGTACGTAGAAAAACGTACAAATACGCGCTAACTGTTGTTGATGTTGCAAGTAGATATAAAGATGCAGAACCGCTATCATCGAAAACAGTAACTGAGGTAGCCGATGCTTTTAAACGAATTTATCAACGAGATGGTTTACGATGGCCACAGCTGTTACAAGTTGATCCTGGCAAGGAATTTCTTGGTCCAGTATCATCGCTGATGAAACAACATAATACTAAAATACGACGAGGACATACTGCAATTCATCGTGATCAGGCAATTGTTGAACGATTTAATCGAACACTTGCTGAGCGGTTATTTGGATATCAATACGTGAAGGAATTTATTCAGGATAGGAGATCTCGTGAATGGGTGGCAAGATTACCAAGTGTGATAGCTGCATTAAATAATGAGATTACTCGAACGACCAACATGAAACCTATTAATGCAATTACAAGCGCGCACATACCTACACAACAACGTGATTTTTCAGCACAACCATTATTAGGTAATATCACTATTAGGTATTTATACGAGCCCGGTGAACTTGTAGGCGGTAAAAAAAGAGCAACTGATCCTATTTGGAGTGTTACCACACATAAGATATCCACCGTGACAAGATCCTCAGGTAGACCCGCAATCTACAGACTGGATTCAACTGCTCCTCAACGTGGATTTGTACGTGAACAATTACAGATAATTCCCGATAACACTCAATTACCACCCAAATCACTTAACTAGCGCCGCGACGTCGATTACATTCAAGGCAGGTCAACATGATATTTTCTCGTGTATGACCAAGATTGTTATTTTTTCTATCTATGGTAAATTGTCTTGGATCATTTTTCAGATACCGCCATAACATTGTACAATTACAACTTGCACAATGATTATTCTGTTGTTGTTTCAGCGCATTAGTAAAATCAACATCAAGATCAAAGTCGCGTTTGTTATTTTTATCACACTGTTTATAACCAGATAATTTTTTCTTATTATATCACCGTCAACATCATCATCACTAATCACTGACGAGTCCATGACGATTCGTCTTAATTGAGATATTTTTCTAACTCGAGACACTGCAAGATAAACCAAGTTCGACCATTCGATACGATCATCAACGATCCAAACAACTGTATCAGTAATAGTTAATCCCTGAGATGAATGAATCGTCATCGCGTATCCAAACGTCCACGGGGATTTATCAGCACGTAGAGCATCTTCAACAACATCAACATCAACTGCAACAATATCATTCAACACAAGATTCTGTTTCCTCTTTGACTCTCCTGGTATATCAACGTCGATATTTTGCCGTCGCGTATCTGCTGGTCGATAACATAACGGAACTGACAACGTTGGAAACTTTTCTCGTTGTAACTGAAACAATTCCCGTTGAAGTTTATCACGAACTATCTTTCTACTTGCAACTATCAAATCGTTTGGTAGCCACGTTTGCAGAAAGTCTTTCATGGGTGTTTCTGAAATTATCTCGCGCATTACTTCACACTGTATTTTATTCGGTTGTAGTCTGATTAATCTTTTAAATTCCTTCAACGTTGCATCAAGTGCTCTATGATCATCAAATACTTCTTCGAAGTGATCAACGAAATTTTTCAGCCAATCATGTGGAGATGGTCCATCTACGGGTGGTGGTTGACCATGATCGCCGCACATTATCACGGCAGCATTTCTTGTTAATAACCAATCAAGAAATATTTTTAATGTTTCTAGCGGTACAGTGCATATTTCATCCCATATTATGATCCTTGGAATGTATTTCTCGCCCATCCTTAAAGATGTCCATGTATCACCCTTCCATCGAAACAAGCTGTGATAAGTACAGGAATTAACACCGCGTTGTTTCATTTCTCTCGCTAGTCTATGTGTAGGTGTTAGCACAATAATATCTGAATTCTGAAATAGTTCGATGCTCGAGTGGTTTTACCAGAACCGCCAGATCCATTTAGATAAATCGTTTTGTGTCTAGTTATTGGATCGTATACCGATGGTAACAACGAAGTTGTCAACGTTTTGATATTTTTTACAGTAAATATCTTTAACCGCAACATCAGCGGATTATGAATAATCGAGCATATATTCATTTTTTATTCTCCACGAACCCCACGATGCATAAGTGCCTATGTTTAATCCTTCTAACAGTGTTGAATGTTTTTTACTTATATAAAACGAATCAGTAGCAACTCTGACGGCATGCGTAGAAACCTTATTTATCATCGATAATAGATTTATTGAAACACACGCGAGCATCGATGATCTTAAATGAGTATACTGAGGTGACTCACCGTCCATGTAACTCACAATTGTACCTAGTTTATTTCCATTTGACAAGAAAACTGTTTCTCGACTTATAAACGTGTTCTTGTTCGTTGTATCAGCGATTATAAAATCTAACTCAGTATCGTCCATGATCAATCTTGTACAATGTCGTCTGTGATCATATGCTCCTCCTTGTGTAAATTTGCCAATTATTTTTCTACCAAGATCCTTCGAATCTGTTTCGTCCGAATGTGGTAACCAAACCTCGGTTTGTTTTCGATATGATATAATTGCTTCACTTACAATCAACCGTGTTAATATCGCACAATCAAGCATATACCGTAATAGTACTACTGGTGTCCACATTTTTTCTGAAAAATGTTTTCCAAACCAAACATAACAAATTGGATGAAGTCCTTTAGACATTTCGAATGACTCGATACGAGCAAATCCAGTTAGGTCAAAATCCGGTAATGGTCCATTTATCGATACTCGCGTCATTTGGTGCGTCGGATGACCGAATCGCTCAAAATACACAGAACAATCTCCGTATCCAAGAAAACTTCCGGGATAACACGCAACCATATCAATTGAAATAACATCTCTGTGATCGTATTTAGTATTCCACAATCCGCCGTGTCCATATTCGACACAACTGGATATTATGTCATTGAGAAAATCAAACCTAGTTGGTTTCCACGAATTTTTCTTTCTAGCAAAATGAGCCGCAACTGACGGAACAGTAAAACAGTTGCTCAATAATTCGTCAGTGTCATCAGTATATTGCAGTGCAAGATTTTTCATTTTCTCGTGAAGAGGATTTGTTCGAATAAATAACGCCATTTGGTCTCACAAACTGATCAAATTGATTTTTTTCTTCCACGCAAGACTGAAATAACCATACTGACACAGGATCGTTTTTACTTATTTCGTTAATGAAATCAAACATATCTCCAGGATAACATTTAACAGTTCGATCTCGTGGAAATATTGTTACTGCGTTAGTCCACGCGTGTGCGTTATGATCAATAATTTCAATCGAAGCTCCTTTTGATCTATATTTTGATTCATACAAAATCTCTCCCGTTATCGTCGCTACGGTTATTGGAAATTTTAAATTTTTTTCCTAACTCAGCGACATCTTTAATAGACCCACCGATATCTTTAACCATTTCCCCCCACGTGTTTATTATTTTACGTCTTTTATCCGTTAGACCGTTTCCACGAGTCGAAACGGTAAAATGTTCTGTTACTCGTTCAGCTACACAATTTATTTTTGAAAATTTCATCGGCGCTAGTTTATCAACGCTAGGTTTTTCATTTATCACATAGATTCCATAAATAACCGCGGTCACAGGATATGCTCGTTCATAATACGGTTTGTCAATGCCAGTCAATAGACCTGGTTTGGAATCTTTACTTAGTACGACAGTTTTTTTATCACCGTGGACAGGATCATATTTGTCACGGATAATCCAATCATCTGTTTCTGTCAACACGACGAATTTTATTCTGAAAAGATACTTGCGATTATCAAGATAGTTAATGATAATTGCTGCTCGTTTGTCGTTCATCATAGCGTTAATGATATTTTTGTTGCGTATAATCTTGAACGTTGACCAGACATGAGATGCACCATCTGTGTGAAATTCTTTCTTGGCGTCGTGAATTTTATTAATCAAACTTTTATTTTTCGGATCAACCAAATCTCGTACTGGCAAGTCTGGAGATATTCTGTCAAGATTAAATCTATCTCCGCTCAAGGACTTTATTCGGGATAATCTATCGAATTCGTTCATATTATGTTTCAAACAAATATTTGAATTAAAATATTATGTATACAATGTCTCAATGCAGATGGCTCATGGTGGGTTCATTCACTCGTTGTAATAAATCCTGTAAAAAGGAATTCTGCGGACAACATATGCAGTGCGTTCACCGTGGAAGCTTAGGACCAATACCATGTCTGCGATGTGGTGCTGGAGTGCGAGGAAAAACAGAATTATGTGGAAAGTGCGGTGGTAAACGATACAGAGAGCTTAAAAGATAGTATGACAAAAAAAAATAACAATAGTGAAAATGCTATAAAATCCGTGGAGGATTATCTAACTAAGTTTTCAGACAAACAATGATTTAAACAAATAATATTATCATATATGGAGCAAAATGAATTTGTCCAACATCCTGTCATCAAGAATTACGAATCAGATATTAATGGTGTCATCAGACACTGCAGGTTGAAGAGACCAGTTGGTTATATTACTAATGCTGGTTATCTAATGTTCACATACGAGGGAGGAAAGAAACATTATCATTGTCATCGTTTCATCTGCGAATGTTTCTTTGGAGTGATCAAAGACGGTCTTGTAATCGATCATACTGACGGGGATCCGCAAAACAATAATTTATCCAACCTTCGAGTTGTCACACATAGCGAAAACTGTGCACGTGATAATACTGGAAGATGTACGACAGTTTCTAGAAGGGCGGTAAATTCTACAAACAGAGAAACTGGCGAAGTAATTATATTTCGTTCGATATGTTCTGCTGCGAAATACTTTGATATTCACCCGTCTTCAGTACAGAAGGTAGCAGAAAATATAACCAGATCTGCTTTCTCAAAAAAATATAAACAGAAAATCACCTTTCAGTATTGTTAACCATCATCACCACCTCGAATTAGATTTATTTTTTGGGGGGTCAGAAATTATCATTATTATACTACTTATTTTTTGACTCATGAAAGGGAGGTAATTTTATGATCGTCGGTATATGGTCATAATCATATACAACATCCAAGGTCTGTGATGCCTGGTGGAGCATATCCGTTTATGATTTCTAACTTACAAAAATATACAGTTCGTGTATTTTTCTGTTCTTTTCGTGAAACATTTAGAACAGCGCAACACATAGACAGCACATAGAATGCATGTATATTTCATCTAACCTACAGAAACCGAGCGCAGTATGACATGTATATTCCAGCTTACTGAGTGCAGAATCCAGCGTCTAGTCTGTATCGATCGTGGCGGGTTAATTTTAGATCCAATGTACAGCACATGGATCCTGCATATACTGACTCGATTACAGAAATACGTGCATAATAGTGTTTGGAATTAAAAATTAGTTGCATTTTTCTTGTTCAGTGCAGAAATTTAATGCGAGATTGTGTACGTATGTGTGATTATTTATTTATCGAGTAATACTCCCTTTGACTACGAATGGAAAATCTCGTAATATATATTTCTCCATTGAACAGTTATTGAATGGATGAAAAAATGTAGCGGTTAGATGATCTGGATCGGATGTTCTATCATAGATGGCGTGGTATAGTAAATAGGAAATTCCTTAATCCAGCTTTGTTTGGTGAGAATATATTGTATAAACGTATTTCTTGAATTCAGAATTGTATTTTGAGCAAAAATATTTGAAATTTAGTTCCTTTTCAGCTATATATTAACTTCCGAAACATATGTTTGTAACAAGTTTCGACGGCTCAATCGGTATCGTATTGGACTGTGACGCTCGCGGTCCAGGATCGAATCCCCATGGCTGACAACTGGTCGGTGGTGTACGCATAATTGCGATTTTTATAATAATTGGAGAACCGCAAAACCCCCGCTCAGCAAAACTCAACCACCATAACATATTTTCGTATCACCCACGGGCTTGATTATTGTGGGTGGGGTTTTTCTGAGCGTATGTGTTTGTATTGTCCTTCATTCATTATATGTTTGTAATGTCCCTCATTCATTATACATACCCATTTCATTGTATATGTTGTGCCGTCCCATGCATAATCTGAGCTCGCTAATACACTCGATAGGGGCTCGTCATTCATTGTATAAATCCATTTCATTGTATATATCCATTTCATTGTATATATCCATAATCTGAGTTCGCTAATACACTCGATAGGGACTCGTCATTCATTGCATATATCCATTTCATTGCATATGTTGTGCCGTCCTTGAAACATCCCGACGAACTCGCTAAAGACTCGATAGGGGTTCTATAGGGATAAAAATTTTTCATTTTAAAGATTTATATATTATATAATGAACCATGAAAATATCAAAGACATTATTTCTGCTATTAAAAAACTAGAAGAAAACGGAATTAATATATCCGATGAACTAAATCCTGAAAAAATAATGTCTGATTTTGAAACGTTAGAAGAGCTTAAGAATGAAAATAAGTACGTTCTATCATCTCAATATAAGTTCATAAAGCGGATTCAGGCAGCTATGTTTCAATCACTAGCTATGGTGAGCGATGATCAAGTAAATGAATTCGTTCCTCTCTCTGCCGCAGTAGAAAGAATTAGATCGCTGTTATCCCACGAGTACGAGGAAAAGAAAACAATTAGTACTCGCATAAGACTATTAAGAAAAATTATGTTAGCGAGTAACCCCGTTACTGGTGAAACGATCCAAAGTAATAATTCTGGTGAAAATGACTGGCCTGACCACGTGTAGATCTTTGATCAGAAATATTATTCTGAGATTATATTTTTTCTGAGATTTTTTTTCTGAGATTATATTTTTTCTGAGATTATATTTATTCTGAAATTATATTTATTCTGAAATTATATTTTTTCTGAGATTATATTTTTTCTGAGATTATATTTATTCTGAATTATTATTTATTTTGCAATTCTGATGGGTTAGTTGGTACTCAGATTTATGTGAAATGATCAAATTTATAATTCTGATGGGTTAGTTGGTACTCAGATTTATGCAAATCAATCAATTTTGCAATTCTGATGGGTTAGTTGGTACTCAGATTTATGTGAAATGATCAAATTTATAATTCTGATGGGTTAGTTGGTACTCAGATTTATGTGAAATGATCAAATTTATAATTCTGATGGGTTAGTTGGTACTCAGATTTATGCAAATCAATCAATTTTGCAATTCTGATGGGTTAGCTGGTACTCAGATTTATGTGAAATGATCAAATTTATAATTCTGATGGGTTAGTTGGTACTCAGATTTATGTGAAATGATCAAATTTATAATTCTGATGGGTTAGTTGGTACTCAGATTTTTTCTGAATTATTATTTATTTCTGAATTATTATTTATTTCTGAATTATTGTCATTTATTCTGAATTATTATATTTATTTCTGAATTATTATATTTATTTCTGAATTTGATGGGTTAGTTAGTACTCAGATTTATGTAAAATGATCAAATTTATAACTCTGATGGGTTAGTTGGTACTCAGATTTATGCAAATCAATCAAATTTATAACTCTGATGGGTTAGTTGGTACTCAGAGTTTTTCTGAATTATTATTTATTTCTGAATTATTATTATTTATTCTGAATTATTATATTTATTTCTGAATTATTATATTTATTTCTGAATTATTTATTTCTGAATTATTATTTATTTCTGAGATTATATTTATTCTGAGATTATATTTTTTCTGAGATTATATTTATAATTTTGATGGGCTAGTTGGTACTCAGATTTATGTAAAATGATCAAATTTATAATTTTGATGGACTAGTTGGTACTCAGATTTTTTCTGAATTATTATTTATTTCTGAAATTGATGGGTTAGTTGGTACTCAGATTTATGCAAATCAATCAAATTTAGAACTCTGATGGGTTAGTTGGTACTTAGATTTATTATTTATTTCTGAATTATTATTATTTATTCTGAATTATTATTTATTTCTGAATTATTATTTATTTCTGAATTATTATTTATTTCTGAATTTGATGGGCTAGTTGGTACTCAGATTTATGTAAAATGATCAAATTTATAATTTTAATGGGTTAGTTGGTACTCAGATTTATGTAAAATGATCAAATTTATAATTTTGATGGGCTAGTTGGTACTTAGATTTATTCTGAATTATTATTATTTATTTCTGAATTATTATTTATTTCTGAATTATTATTTCTTTCTGAATTATTATTTATTTATTTCTGAATTATTATTTATTTCTGAATTATTATTTATTTCTAAATTATTATTTATTTCTGAATTATTATTTATTTCTGAAATTGATGGGTTAGTTGGTACTCAGATTTATGCAAATCAATCAAATTTATAACTCTGATGGGTTAGTTGGTACTTAGATTTATGCAAATCAATCAAATTTATAACTTTGATGGGTTAGTTGGTACTCAGATTTATGCAAATCAATCAAATTTATAATTTTGATGGGTTAGTTGATACTCAGATTTATGCAAATCAATCAAATTTATAACTCTGAAGGGTTAGTTGGTACTCAGATTTTTTCTGAATTATTATTTATTTCTGAATTATTATTATTTATTCTGAATTTGATGTGTTAGTTGATACTCAGATTTATGTGAAATGATCAAATTTTCAGAAAAAAAAAATATTTCAAAAAAGATGAATTTTCCAACACAATTACCTCATCATATATATTTTGCACCAATATTTTTATTTATTTATTCTGAAATATTATTTTTTTAAGTTGATCGACTTTAATACAGGAGTGTGCATAATTTAGAATCTGATCTCTGTCACAAATGATCGCGACAATATGTTCTCGACGGAGTTCATCTAACTGTTCTTGTGTTAATAAGAAATCCTCGCTTCCGTATTTATCAATAACTAAATTAACGTTAAATTGCTCTGTGTTTTGTGAAAACGCTGTTCTGATGGCGTTTTCAAGTGCTTCTTTGTCATGTATAAAAACCCTCACGTGCTGGTACATTATATAATATTTATTGGATTAATTAAGATTTCACATATAGATTTATTACAAGCTCTTCTCCACGTAGGTCAATTAAGGTGGTCTGTGAGTTTCAAATTTATTCGTGACAAATACTGATTATATGTGCGTAGATAAACAGGATTGGTTGGTACTTGCATGATTAAACTTCCAGGGGGAACTTGTGGTGTAAATGTATATAAAATATCTCCTTGTTGAGCCTGATTT
The DNA here is from genome assembly GCA_028554795.2 of Sinohyriopsis cumingii. NCBI lineage: Eukaryota > Metazoa > Mollusca > Bivalvia > Unionida > Unionidae > Sinohyriopsis > Sinohyriopsis cumingii. The sequence goes on along the minus strand of CM068830.1, from coordinate 50,773,948 downwards.
GATTTTTCAAGATCTATTTGATAACTGCCTTCGATTACGTCACAAACAAGATTGACTGCGATTGTCGATGTTATATTAACGATTCCCGGTGATACGTGTCTGCCGCCGCCGAGTGGATCATTATTATATCTAAGAACAGTTGAAGATGGGGCTAGTTTTCTCCACGCATCGAGTATTTCAGGAAAGTTTTTGTTGATAATATCGTTGAGTGATATTATCAATTCGCCGGTTTCAAATCCTGGTAGTGTAAAATTTAATAATTCTGCTTCAGTTATTTTATAATGATCAATGTATGCTTGTTTGATACTATTTTTTTCTCCTTTATCTATATAATTACTAGCATTTATTACCTCAATAATGGTCTGATTAAAATATTTAAGATCTAATACAATTTGATTTAAATGTTGTACCGTTGCAATGATCTGATGTCTTAGATCGTCATTAGGATACTGCAGGATATAGTTTTTAAACAACTGTGCTAGTGTCGTTAATGTAGTTGTGTATTCAGTTCTAATTCTGTTAGCATGTAATCTGAAATATCCTTCATAAACGATATTAGTTGAAGATTTTGTATCAACATCATAGATAGAAAACGGTGTTAAAGGATATCTTTTACCATCTTTCAAAATGTAATAATTATCCCTACCAGTCCATGGATACGAATTTCGGTATTCTGGAGTTGTTATAAACCTGGCATCGTCCGTGAGAAATTCAATTAATTTTGGTTCTGGTGGTCCTTCATACACCGGGGAAACATCAGGCCAACCTAGTACGGATCTTATCGTGGACTGATAAATATCAACGGCATAATCAGGAGAATGTATCTCTACCGTCGAGGACAGCGTCGGCTCATGAATATTAGTCGATATTTTTGCTTCTTTTCCGGTTATTGATTTTATTCTACGTTGAAATTCCTCATTTATTTGTTCGATCTCATAACTACCAGTGGGTATTCCAACATCTATCCAGTCAGGAGTACCATCGGGTTTGTTTTTATTAGCAAATACAAGCAAATTATTTGCTGGTGTACCATGAAATGATTTTGATCTGATATTTGGCCAGCTGTAATATACCCGTAATTGCGCTAGTGCAATTTCATTAGCGCGAATTGCAGTTGGAAAATTGATATTAAATTCAGGATTAATCGAGCTTACCAAGATCATCGTTGTCTTGTGCGGGGTTGTGTTTCTCACGATCTGCTGGAGTAATTCCGTCATTATTGATACTCGTACCTTTAATACCAACGCAGTTGTATACGCTAATCATCTCCGAAAACTCAAAATCAGATATAATTGCATCACTGAGACTCGCTGATAACAACGAGGATAACCTCGTGTATGCGACAGTTGCTATGTGTAATTTTATCTTGTAATCGGATAATTTTTCATTCGTGCAAGTACATATTTTTTTTGCAATGATATTAAGCACACCTGCAATTGTCGTAGTTGCACAAACACAAATAGTTACAGCTACTGGTGCCATCATTGTTACCGCGGATAATATTATTCCAGCTCCAGCAACAACAGCGGATACTGAATAAACAACAACGTCGATGACAACTAATCGTCGCTGATATTTTTTTATTTTTACTATGTATTGTTCAACTCGATCTTTTAAGTTCGTTTGCCATTCACGCGCTTGATTGTACCTAAATCTTTGAACGTCGATATAGGTACTCATTATATTTTATGCAGTAACCAATCGAGATGTTTCAGCTACAAATTCCAAACACCACCAGAAAGATGTTGCTGTTAATTTCTTATCAGCTGCTTCGAGAATAAATATTTCCTCTGTTCCGTTATTTAATATAACAGTCACAACCCCGGAAAACTTATCAGTTGAATGACGCCATGGATACGTCGTAAATATTTCAAATTTTGCAGCACTGAACACAGACAGCCTGTACACGCCAGTGACTGTTGCGGTATATCTAATGGTTTTATTTTGCTGCGACCATGTTGCAAATCCCGATGATACCGTGTATACGATGTTTTTAATCTGCCCGGGAGTTATTCCGGCTGGGATTTTAATCAAACTGATTTTATTAACGAACTCAGGAATTTCCGCTACGATGTTTTGCTGTGTTTGTTTGATCGTGTCTATGTTAGTTTTGATATCAACGAGTTTGATGTCAATGGCGTGCGGAGTGCCGAAGAATTTATCTATGGCATCATCGGTTTTTTGAAAATTTCTTCGAAATCTTCCAAAAGCGCCTACGTGAACGTCATACTCGGCCCGCAACGTGGATAATTTACCGTCAACGGTGTCAACCTATATTTTTGTTGCTGCGTCTTCGTCGGATGTTGGATCTCTTAAAACTACTATTTTATTTCCGTTCATGCTGAGTTCACCCGTCATTGTGTCACCGGCATTTTTCACGCGATTAGCAACATTTTTTGTAATTTCATCTCTAATTGTTGTAAACGATATACTTGAATCTTTGATTCTACCACCGTCAGTAAACACAGAAATATTATCTGTAACTGCACCAAGTACTCGTCGAACTATATCATGCCATCTGATGTTGCTCGTTTTTAGTTTACCATATCGATCTTGAATACTAAAAACCTCATCTGGGTCAACTCCAGCCAGGTTCATAATATTAGCGAGGTCATCCTTAGTCGCGTACTTTGACAAATCAACATCGCCGGATTTTCTCTTAACGCGGGAAGATCTTCTTCCGTAAATATCAACCATTATATAAGATCTGCTGTTTAAAACGCTTTAAGCGCAACGAAGCGGTTGCTTGTATAATCATGCACGACTTTATGTGGTGGTTTGGATGATTTTGATATAGCGTTAAGTACATTAATTACTTCACGGCCGCATATTGGCGGATCTGTCATTGTTTGTGTGGGTAACGTTGAATACCAAACTCTTGAACCAGAGGTTCTTGCGTGAAGTGGTGCAACATACTTGATAAATTCAGCAGGTGGAGCTAACCCGTATGAATCAAAATAAACGATTCCACGTGGATCAACCGCGTATGATACCCAATGAGTACCAGGTCCAGAACGTTCATCGAGATTAATAATACCTGTTTCAAGTTTATTTGGTTGTTTTGGTAATTGATCTCGCATAAAAACACCTCTAAAGGCTTTTATTTTTAATCGTTTAGCAGTATCAAGTAAATCAAAATTTGATGCTGGAATATCTAACGTGGAAGCCTCAGACCTCTTCCCCAACGAGATCCTGGCAATCTTAAGCCGCGTCCCTTTTTTTGTATCCCTTTCCTGTTGCTTTCTTTAGAACCATTCCAGCAGCTGTTCCAACAGCACCTAATGCGGCTGCTTTTGCTACGGCTGGCGCGGCAGCAGCTATTAACGCTGGAATCGCCGCGAGAAGTGGAAAAATACCACCTGTTTTAACAGAGTCCTTAATTGCACCCGCAGAGAGATTGAGTTTGGCGCCTGTTTTTGATTGTTTAGCGCCATTGAAATGTTTAAGCTGGCGTTCTGATAATGATAGTTTATTTTGACCACCCGTGATCGGATCTCGCTTTAGTGATATTTTCATTCCGCAGTTTTTTGCTGAATTTGATTGAAGGTTTTTAATCTGACCAGGAGTCAGACTGACACTAACGTGATGATATGGCATTTTATGATAAATACTTACCACGCTCCAAATGGTGATTAAAGATTTTCCACTGGTGCATCAACGACTCTCATTCGACCACTACCACGTTCAAGTAACATGGCTTTATCGCTGAGTATAACCGCGATTGCTCTGTAATTAACATTACCTGTATCTAATGTTGCTTTAAGATGTATATCAACGACAGATTGTTTTGATAGATCAAGATGCTCCAGTGAAAAATAACAAATCGGATACAACGTCCTGAAATCATATTGTGATATTTGCAACCCAGTATCTACATTTTGATCATGTCCCATGAATGACATCAAACGATGATATGCACGTCCTATATGATTTTGTGCATAATTTAGTTGTATATTCTCTGTTGGTTCTTGTTGTCCGTTTATCCGCAAGGAAATATTTGTAAGACCTAGTTGGTCAAATATCATATGAGAGTGAACTTGATTACCTAAACGATTATGGTTTTGAAACGCAATAAAAATATGCCGTGGTGCAGAAACACCTTGTTGTGATGCTATATGCCATGTAAACTGACCGTTAACGTTAGTTTGCATACTATCTGTGCTTGTTATTAACCATGACAACAAGGATTTACCACATGTGTCCAAAGAAATCAACTTTTGTTCTTCTGCGATCGTTGGAGTCATTACCGGCATCCACAGTGAAAGTTTAGACAATATTACTTTACCAGCATCACCAACAGGTCTCCACAGAGCATAGTTATCATCACCCTTTCTTACAAGAACAACCGTGTGTCTAGCTCCAAAAATAACCTTTTTAACATTCCTACAAAATCCAAAAATATGCGATAGTGGAATTGTACATGAAAATCTTCTATTGCCTCCTAGCAACATATTTCTACGCGCTGCAAATCCCAAGTTGAAATTTTCATTAGAACCATGAACCACCGGCCACACAGCAGCATCAGCGGTATTGGTATCGTTTCTTGGCCGTCTTATATTATATGGATCGCTTTCAGGGTTATTAGAATTATCTTTCATAAACATCATTGTGGGACCTGCTGATCTTGTATAATCATCGGAATATCTTGCCAAACCTATTATTGTTGTAGCAACGTCGACATCTTTCTCAATCGATTCAATATTTTTTCCATCAATCATATACGTGGCTCTATCAAATAATGCCATGATCCCGTTGTTGACAAAACCAATTTTTACTTCATTTAAGTAATTAGTATCATCCGTTTTTATAATTGTACCTTCTACCTCAATAAACGCCTCAGCGGGTAGAAAATATCTACTTGTGTCATGAACTTGTAGTTCAATTCTTCCACGTTGATCTGGTGTTCGTGCGTCATAGGAATAAAATTGATAATCACGTACAGATTCATCCTTAAGGACAGGTGCTTCCATGTCAAATGCTGTGTCGGATACGCGCTTGAACATTTTATTATAATTATTTTCGTCTAACACGTTGATTACCGCGTTCGGAAAATTTCACCTCGGGAAATTCTACTTCCGGATATCAAACTTGAGATATTATTTCCCGATTCACCGAGTCCTTGATCTGCTAACGCTGCTAGTTTTTGATTCGCAGCTTGATTTATTATTTTACTGACATCCTCGGGCATAATATCAGTACTTGACAATTTTACTGGTTGTTTTTTTCGTCTTATTAATCGTGCTAGTCTATCTTTGATCGCCGAGAACGCCTTCCCAGCAACATTGACAATTGCGCCAGGAGCTTTTTCACGGACAATATCAATAGCTTTCATCGATAACTGTTTTGCAATAGGCCCTGCTTTTGGGGCTAACCTTGTAAATAATCCCTGAATAACATCACCAAGTCCATCTCCGTAAATAACCCTATAGATTGGTAATCGTGAGTTTACCGGCTCTGACCGATACGGATTTACGATGATTATTGTGTATGATCATCTTATTTTATTTACCATTTATCTAATCGCGGTGACTAATCATCAACGAGCTCATCAATAAGCTCTCGGTAAACGCCGATATCCATGATACCACCTTGAAATAATTGCCGACAAATATCGGCTGCTTCATTGGTTATTTCTGGTGAATTATTCCCGGCACGTTTTCCCCCTATGAGAACTTCTAACCGCGATACATCATTGATGATATTATCAGGACAAACAAGATTATTTACCAGACCACTGCCAGTAGCTCCTTCTTCTGTTGTCTCTGTGTCTTTAGATAAGGATCTTCTTGCTCTTTTAAGATACTTCTCTTTAAGTTTCGGCGAAGAAGACTGTTGTTGTTCTATTTGTCGCAGAGGTGGAGAAGACTGCTGTTGTTCTATTTGTTGCAGAGGTGGAGGAAGTTGATACTGGGAGAGTTGTTCTTGTTCTAGTCTCTCTTTATAAAGTCATTTTACTTCTCTACTAAGACTTTTGTATTCTGAACCTCTAGCCTGTTTTTTGTTGTAATATACGCGATATATCCATTTAATAAGATTATCATCAGTTACTTTTTCATGACTGGGTTTTAAAATTCTAGATTTATTAAATATACCAGATAATATTTCCTCGGGTAATTTTTCTCTTTCAGTATTTATAATATCTTCAACAACCCCTTTTTTAAATCTTGCAATCAATTCTGTGTTTACTTCTACTGGTTTGGGTTCAGATGCAAGTTCTTTTCTCACGTCGGCGACTTCAGTACGAAGTTTTCCAATATTTTCAAGTATTTCTTCACCGACAGGTGGAGGTTGAGCTGCAGCTATGTCTGTTGGAAGGTCTCGTAAAATCCTTTTTGTTTTTTTAGTTCTCACTGCTATTTTTTCGGTTTGTTCTGCTGTTTGTTTTGATACCGGAAGAAGATCTTCCTTGACGACTGTTGTAACTTTCTCAGTAGCTGCAGTAACGGGCTTAAACAGTTTTTTAGTGTCTTCTTCGTACTCAATTTGTGCTTCTTGCTGCGCTTGTAGATTTTTTCTAAATGAATCTCTAACAGGAAGAAATGTTTTGATTGCTTCTAATCGTTCTCGAGCTATCCTTGCAGTATGAGATTCCGGATGTACCATTTTATTACAACATAATGATTTAATTATAGCAGCAGAGGGGCTGATGACCTCAATTAAGGCGTAATTATGTAAAGCGCGTGTAGAAAAAATCATCATTGGAAATTTTCTCAGTAAAGTGTCGACGCTTTTCGACGCTTTTTATTTTTCGATCATTCGTAGGAAGGCTTATTTTCGACGTTTCGACGCTTTTCAGACAAAGGTCTGCTGCTTACATACATACATAGACTTCTAAAAGGAGTGTTCTGGCCCAATACCCTAATATGAACTTGACAACAACATAATTATCCACCTCCATGGCCTCGTCAAGTTAGTCTAAACAATTACGAAAATAACATTTTTTTTTTAGGCAACAGAGTCAATTTCATAATTGTTTACCCGTCCAGGAAATGCCATTGAATCGTGGCCGTCGTCAAACAAAATAGGGCTTGATCCAGAAACACCTCCTTATATAAGACTATATATTTCAAACAGAATTGCTAGCAATTTTTATATCTGATATTTCACACAAATATACTATACCCAATATTCACCAAAAAAATCCAGTCCGCTATTAATAACTTGCAGTTACTAGCAGGTCAAACTTCTGATCAATAAAATGAATGCGCTGTCAATAACTCGCTGTGATTTTTAAAATATCGATTTACACACGCGCTCCAAGGAGATTAGTTTCTGCTTCGTAGAGTTATATATCTAAATTTCATCTGTATGTCTGTAAGAGTTCGGTAGACGTGAATTTAAGTCGTACGTACAAACGTTATATCGAATAGTGGAAACTACTTCATGTGTCTGAGACCATAACAATGCGATAGACATATTGTCTTGCGTTCCGCGACAGAAGCTATTATATAACTGTGAGAGCGCCTACGAGCATTGAAAAAGACGCGATATACTTGTATGGGTAATTCTAATTATTTTTTAAAAAAATAATTTCCAGGGGCAACTCGCCTTGCACCTGAACCTCAAAGCGACAGGTGGTTTGCTTAGCGGAGTATTTTATTACAAACTCTCGCGCTTAGTGATTCACCAGGGGGGTATGTTTACGCACAATGGAAAATGTAATAATTACCGGAGATAAGAGATATTCAACGTCATTCAATCTGGTCGTCAAGTACTCCCTCTTGCCATTTTTTATAGTATAGTGTGGCTCGTACTGTGATTTATATTTCACACAAAAGTTTCACTATCTTTATTTTTTTTAATGAAATCGCTGGCGATTTACTGTAATAACCAATTTTAAAAAGTCCACCTTGCTAAAATCAACACTATCAGGCATTTTATATCCCAACCCAAATGTATTAATTCCATCAGAAGAGTGTTTCTTATCATCTTAATTGCAAAGACCAGGTATTATTATAGCATCCGTCTCAATTTTATGACAGTTTGATTTTATTACCATCATTTTAAAGTGACCACTAAAACCGTCTAACGCCGACTAATAATGATAAAATCCGAATACTTTATCGACCACATTTCTTTTTATAGCCTTGGCTCGTTTTTTAACCTTATCCGATAATTTTAAGCAATATATTTTACTACGTAATCCAATAAATTCCGTTATAATTTTCACAGAAATTTCTTCTTAAACTTTCCTATTACTTTTTTATTGTCATCGCAGTGATATTTGCTATTTGTTGGATAATCAGTAAGATCAAACACATCCCGGTGTACATAAAATTCTTTGTAAATATTATCAGATTCTATCTTGTACATCAACGAGTCAGTATCTGTAAATAGCAACTCTGCATCAGGCCACTCAACCTTAACAAAATTATAATTAAACTGGTACATCCATCAGTTCGATATCTCAAGTACTGCCTAACCAACATAAACTGGTTTATTCAACTTTAAGTTTGTTTTTCTCTTATGTATAGTGACAAGATTTTCATTAAAAAATTTCATTTTAACAAATTTTCAGATGCTACAAGTTTATTACGACGTTCAGCGTTACCAACAAGTTCTTTTTTGACTCTCTTTGTAATGTTTTCCTTGGTCTTTCCGAAGACGCTATTATTCATAAGCTTGAAGAAGTTTTCTCAAACTCTGTTGTTGCAGCTTCTCTTCGTCTAATATTAGAGTCGATATAATCATTCATCCAACACGACTGATTAAACTTTAACACACGATGAACCTTTCTTAGCACCAGACCATGATCAAGTGCCTGTTTCAGATTTTCATAGTGCAAAATATATCTCCGTTGTCAAGAAGATTTGGTGCTAGTTTTTGAACAACTGATTTACCACTATGGTGCCAGAACTAGATGAGTAATTATGTTGTTGCTCTGATAACAAACTGTAATCGATGATCATTGACTAGGGATAAAATGGATAATTGTTATGAGCGTCATGTAATTTCACAGGATAGTCAAGATCAACTTCAACAAAAATAACCAATATTATCAGGTACTTTGAAAAACTGCTCTGCTTTATCACCGAAATGATTAGTCAAGTTATTAAACTTTCCACATCCTTTCACGAGTTCGTCTTATGATGCCGCCATAAACTGGAGACTATCAATAAATCTCAACTTGCCGAGTATCACAGGGATATACTTTTCCGTATTGTTTGGAATGCATTTTATTTCATCGTTGTTGTTATTTTTAGGAGGTTGATTATACCTTTGTTGCCGAATGCTTATACGATATTATGACAGTCATAACTATGGAAATTATTTGCGACAACAGGAACGAAATCTGTTGCGGTATATTTAAGATTACATTTGTCATGATCTGGACCGTGATACTTATCTGTAATATGACAGTGATCTTTTATTCGATCTTGAATAGAAAAAGCCTGCTCGCAAATATGACATTGTTTTAGCCGAAACAAATTCTGTTTCTTGTTTTATTGTAAGCGGTTTCAATATCGTTATCCTGTCGAGCAACAACATGATGACATCAACCTCGATAATGAGATTTTTCAACAACCACAGAGCAGGATTTTCTCCACGATAAAGATTTACAGGTTTTGATAAACGTTTATCAACAGCACATACAATTTTGTATGCATCCCCACAAGGAACATGTTCCTGTACTTTTCTTGTTGAGGATTTGTCAGGGTTATTTTTCTGCTCCGTGCACAGGAAGTAGAATCGACTCGAAATCGTAGTATATTATAAACAGCACTTTCATCTTGTGTTTGTAATTCGTGAACTGCAATATGTTTTCATCTTTGCCATGCATTGATGTTTGTTGCACGTTAGAACAATATTCTAGGTGACGATCTAATAGCAGCTGAGACTTACATCCGGATAGACACTTTAAACAGAAATGTTTCTTTTCGTTGTGTTTGTATTGCAGGCGCAGTAATCCATTAAAAAAAATTATCCATACATAATGCCGCTGATACAACAACATATGTATCGTTTTTTGATTAGCTAGATCAGATACTTTCCACTGAGAGATCGTTAGCGATCTATCATCTTCCACCCAGTACACGTTAATACTACCAGGTAACACGCTGGTATTCTGCTTCTCGAACTTATCTATTTGCATAACAGAGACTGTGCATTTTATTCCCCTTAAATGTATTTGCGCCAACGTGTTTGATGTAATTGTTATATCGATCGACGTGATCGGAAGCTGCAAACAACGCTGATTATAACGCCCACTGAAAACACTTGTTATCTTTGTTCTTGACATTCATAGTATGAAACACAATTTCTGTTATTCTATCGAATCTCCAACCGGATGTTGCATATTCATCACTCTTTTGCTGTATCTCCTTAAATATATCATCGGACAATGATATCAAATTTGTTCCAATCAAAACTAGCGATGTAATTTGTCTTTGACAGAGGAGCTTAAATCACATCCGATATACGATTTGTATGAAGCTAGCAGAAGAGATGTCAGGATCATTAGAAAAAAATATTGGTTATGTTGGTAATATTGGATATTTTCAAGTGTCAGTACGATATATACAAACTAATCAAACTTTATATCTCTCACATCGTTTTATTTATGAAGCATTTCATGGGCTTATTCCTGTTGGTCTTGTCATCGATCATATAAATAGAATAAAGACGGACAACCGATTCCAAAATCTTGACAATGTTACTTCTGAAGAAATGAATATGCGTGGAAGAGGACGATTCGATTACAAAATCCCACTAGATTTAGTATGGCAACAAACTCTACAACAGGGGAAGAAAAATTATTTCCGTCAATGGTATCAGCTGCAAAATATTTTAATAGTCACTCACGATCAGTCAAATTTGTTGCTGATGGAACCACAAAAGATGCCTTCTCAAAAGCGAGTGGTGATAGAATCTTCTTTCGATATGCACTTACCGTTTAGTATAGCTGCAATATCGCTGTTGGTCAAACAGCAGTTAACATATTTTTTTTAAGGTTTCCCTGTCGTACTCTATCCAGATCTTTCCATATTTCAGCATGCGATCGACTTCGACGTTGTTAAGCAAAATAAGATCATTTTTTCTCGTTTTACTTCCAAGGAGGCCATCGCATTAACATCGACACAAAACATATTTATTATAGCCTCATCTAGCTGATATGTGTTCACAACATTAGCTCGAGTAACAAACCGTTCCTTGTCATTCAACTTTTTAACAAAAATTAGAGGGCTTTGCATACTCCATTGAGTAAAGATCAATCTTTAGAATATCCCTAAGATTTTTACTGGTCAAACGAAAATGAGCACATTTGATGACAGTGTCCCTGTCATATCTGACAAAGATATTTTTTTCTTTTATGACTTCTGATACCTCGAAATCTGTTAACAGTACCTCAAAAGCCGAGTAAGGATCATACCCAACGATAAGATTAACATGTTTGAGATCCGTGTTATCATTGCTCATAAAAACTTTAACCGCGTCAAACAGCAGGTTCATATTCAATACTTTATCTCTGACAATACTCCTCATTTCGTCTGGCATTTGTCATTACTCCTTATGAGACAGAAGTTTTATGTATGATGTCGCTGATAATATATGATATGTTTCAACGATTGTCTGATCTTCGATCTAATCTAGACAAAATTGAAGATGTAATCAACCGACAATAACACACTGGATTGCAGAGCATCACAAAACTGCCTGCAGTTCAAAGTTTGATCTAGAAACATATTTGTTTCCTGTACCTAATGATCAACTTGCCTATGAACAAGGTATTAAACATCAGCACGAACAAGTTTATGTTGCAGCGCAACCACTATATAATGTCAAATATCATCTTGCCAAAAAGATAAGAAAAATTGATTTTCTTGACACAGAGCATCAGATATTTTGGGAGATGCTCAAGCCGTTTATGTGTATTGGACAACTTAAAGTTTATGGTCGTCAACAAATATAAAATGTGATTTTATTTATCTAAAGATTTTAAACTTGTTGACAGATTTAAATGAAGATGGAAGACGATATCTGATATCGTCGTGCAGATCCATTAAATGCAAGTCTGTTCCTCTAAAATATGAAAAGATTTACATAGATCTAATCGGATCGCTAGCGATCTAGTCAAAGATCTTTGATTTCACTGGTTGGTATCCAACTGTTAAAGCTATCACCGTAACCGCGCCATTTAACCAAACATTGTTTACCACTCATTTTATCACTCGTTCGATAACAAATATATCTTGTGTTGTTAGTTGTTTCTCATAAAACCCTCATATAACACCTTCGTTTGCAAGATCTTTTAGCTTATATGTTACCGGTATTGTTGTCAAAATCTTGTCGATGAAAAACACTGTTTCAGACCAGTTCGTGGTAAAACCTTTTTCAAATGCCTTTTTCGTTAATGAAAATTCTTGCAAGATCACCAACGTTAAATTTATGCCTGTGATATGCGTTGTCATTTGCAAGAGCCAGATTTTTTGTGTCTTTGTTCGGTGACATACCTGTTGTACTGTGTTTAGTGTTTTTATAATCCATTATCATCGCTGACAGATCAACAGTGTATCTCTTGGTGTTTTTTTTCTCTGTAAGATATCTGTAAATCTTTTCTTTTATCGTACGATTAACTCGTTCGACAACGACACTCTTTCATTCGTTATCACTAACACATTTTTTAATATTCTTAAATTTTAGAAACTACTCGAACCGATTGTTAAAAAACCCTGTTCAATGGTCACAGCAAATCTTATTTGGTTTTCGCTCCATCTTAACAATAATTTCTTCTAGCGCATTTGTTATCGTCGATCCAGTTTTATCAGAAACAGGAACACTAAACACGTACTTGCTAAAAACGACAATAACGTTAAACAGATACAGTTTGTTATCTTTGTATTGTGCAATGTTTTGCATACCTGCGAGATCTATCGCCCAAATATCATCGACTGCGTTTGCGACGACCTTTCATCGAAAAAGCGATTTTTTAGGCATGTGTAGCTCATGTGCATGCGTCTCTATCGCAAGCTTCTGACCACGTGTGCTTGCACACCAATGCCAAGTTTATATTTTGCTCCAATGATACCGTGTACTAGTTTTTTGTCAAATCGTTCTTGCATATTTATCCGGTTTTATATCTCGTAATTCGTCACGCATTGCCCAATCGCAACCTAGCTTATCATCGACGTGATCGAGGAATTAAATGTCATGACGCATCGCAATTTCATCAACTGCATTGTAAGGTTCTTATCCCGGCAACGGATTGTCATTTTCATCGAGTTGCTGATCAAGTTCATTCCATGGAACGTATATTTGTGTCCTGGCAAAGTCCAACCTCCCTTTTTGGTTTTGGTAATTTGCCAATAATTGTATGTATATCCAATCCTGATCCGATGACAGCTGTATGATTGCAACTCTGGCAATAAGCAACTATCTTATTTTGCTCCAAATACAGATCTTTGTTCACATCATCGCAATTATATTTAATTTATGTTTAGTAGCTGACAAAAATAACTTTATCGTCGGACATTATTTTCGTAGTGCTAGCACTCTGAGTTTGCGTCACACAACCACCAGTGATTGTATCACCGGATTTATCTTGTTTAAGAAACATACTCTTGCTCTTATCACATACATCACATATACTTTTTGGTATTTTTCTGTTACTAGCGGTTGTTTCCGTTGTTTTATTGATGTTATTAACTTTGGTTCTGCATTTCAGACAGTATGTTGTCATTTTTTACTTGATGTCAGGCAAAATTAATGTTAAGATCGTTTGCAATCCAATTACCGCTTTACGATCATTGCTGACACTACGAAAAGGGTCAAATTACAGAATAAACTTTAAAACGGTAACTGGTTCGCCATCAGACCTTGACGCTTGCGTCCCAGACATCTGCAAGATAAATACAACGCAATAATAACCACAAGCTGATGTTCCGACTGGCTGAAGCTGATTTGAGTTATAGTTTATTTTTATATATTTTTTAAAGAAGTACTGTTTAATAACATCACTCAGAGGAAGACCAAACGAGTCAAAATAATTGTTGTTGTAAAGTGCTACCCAATAAGTTCCAGATCCGTCGTGGAAATCTTGTATATTGATGAAACAGCCTTGATTAGCTTCGGGTGATCTATTTGCTAGTTCGTTATTGGAAAATACTTTGATGAATCCGCAAATATATTTAAGTGTATCAGCAATTTCAAAATTATTTAACGCGGACGATTTCATCGTCTTTTCCCCGGTAGCATCAGTCCTCGGCCAGAACTTCCACGAGTCAGTCTTCGCACTGGGTATACTTGCAATCCGCGTCCTATCCCTAACAGGTTTGGTAATAAACTTCCCGCTATTCCTACTAACCCGCCCTGACCGCGCGGCGGTTAGTTCTTGTGGTTCTGCCTTTTTGTCATATGAGTTTTTCGTGCTCGTGTTGTCTGCATTGTTATAATTATCGATCAGATAAAGTTTGCATTTTATAGTGGCCCCTGTTAAACAACTGTTTGATTCCGTCACCTGTGACTCCGTCTCTAGACACAGCTTTTTTGTCGCTCCTGATACTGTACCTGACGCTGCAGCTAATCCTAACGTTCCTGACACAGGTAATGTCTTTGGCAATAATGTTCGTGCTAAAGTAGCTACCCTTGTTCCGATTGTTCCGCCAAGTATCGCTTTCGATCTTGCAAATGATGTTATTTGTGCCACTGATAGATCAAATTTAAAAGGCTTACCTTTTAACACTTAAGATATATGGCGTTGTGTTAGATGTAATTTTGTTGGAACGCTGAAATGATTCCCATTCTACATTCTGAAATCTATTTTTAATGAAACCGCTTTTGGTTTAGCTACAGTTCGTGCTACATTTTTGTACTTGTCTTTGTGACAAATCAATATCGTGCAAAGTATATTTCATTATTAATTTTATCAGATAAAATATTTGTTATCAATAAACCTGTACTGTCATCCTACCTCATACAACATAAAGTGTTATGTATCTGTCAGATGTCACAAATGCATAAGTTTAATGTGTGTAAATCTATATTTTTTTTTCTAAAATCCCAGCGAGTTATTAATCAGAAGTTTGACCTGCAAGTCACAGCGAGTTTTTAATAAGGACTGGAATTTCATGTGAATGTTAGATTTAGTAATTTTGTGTGAAATATCAGATATAAAAATTGCTAGCAATTTTGTTTGAAATATATCGGTAGTTTTATGTAAGGAGTGTTTCTGGATCAAGCCATATTTTGTTTGACGAAAGCGACGATTCAATGGCATGTCCTTGACGGTTAAAAAATTATGAAATAGACGCTGTTGCCTCAACAAAGTTATTTTCGTAGTTGTTTAGACTAACTTGAGGGAGGGCAATGGAGGGGGAGAATTATGTTGTCGTCAAGTTCAAATAGGGTTTTGGGTCAAAACACCCCATTTAATAAGACTACATACATACATACATACATACATACATACATACGTAGGTACGTACGTACGTACGTACATACATACATACATACATGCTGCTGTGCATTGAAGACGTGTGAGTTCATCATTAAGTGAAAATATGGTAGTGTTAAAGTTAGTCGTAACAGAGCATTTTAATATGGAAAATCTATCTTAGACAAAGAAATGGATCATTTGACTACTAATTTTACCATCAAAAATGCAAGAATAGGGTTCACGCTACTCAGTGCCAAAAGAAAATGAACGCCCTCTAACATTCATACTAAAATCTAAAACGTTGATACGCTTTTTATTTTAGGTTGGCAATCATGATTAGAATTATTAGCGCAGAATTATGCTACTTTACGCAAGTGAATTTGTTACTTCACTCAGTGTAAGTGATTGGTGTTTTGCCTCTTCTTATGACATTTGCAGAATATGGAAATAAACACATTCCTTGTGTATTTTTCATGACATTTTCTTTGAAGAAACTTGTAAAATTGAATTTGACCGTTTATGTTAATCCGATTGAACATGATGGCCGAAATTTGAATCATTAAGTTTCAATTTTAATTCTCTTTTCATACATGATGTGATTATGATTTCATATTTTTGTGTTCATCGCAAGTAAATGCCTCACATTAACCATCTGATAAGGAAGAAAGATATTAATCAGTCCTTTAAACATAGATCTTTGATTTGAAAGAATTATTGAAAAAAAAATCTTTTACATGGAAGAGGAGGGTGTCGTGTATTGATCCCAAACACAAATTCGTGTAACATTTGCAACATGTTTGGTGAAAACATTACCTACCCCCGTCCTCTCTCTCTCTCTCTCTCTCTCTCTCTCTCTCTCTCTCTCTCTCTCTCCCGATCTCTCTCGATTGCCTGTTACTTGAGGATGTGCTTTTTAAAGGCTTCGTCCTGTAAGGTGATCCCACCACCACCTAAACCCCACCCCAAAAAAAACACAACAAACTTTTCCATCGGTATTACATCTCGAGTGCAGCAGATCGTTATAACCAGCAGAGCGCATGAGCCAATTAACATATTCTGATCCAATTACGCGTGCACGTGATCTCAGTGAACAACTGTGCCTTGGTGCACTTGGTCTTTTCGACTCAATGTTGAATAGAGTTTCTCCCCTTGACAATTAACTTCATATGTTCAGATGGGAGTTATTATTTACTTTTGAGAATGTGACATATGTAAGGTGAAGTTGTTTGCTTTTAAAACATGCACAATGGAGAGAATGTTGGCATACCTCTATGCTACATTAATGTAATGTGGATGATATTTCTTTGGATATTGTACTTTTGGAAATTGTACATGATTTAAGCACACTGCTAACTAAAATGACTGTTCCATTGTGCTAAAAAAAAATCAGCCTGAATTAGTCTAAAGTACACTATCCATAGCAGCTATTAAAATAGGGAAAATGAATTTTGCCAGACAATACCAGCTTCTGAAAATACAATGAATGAATTACCAAATATATAAAATGTAAAAATAGTTATCGACTTTTTTCATACAATTTACCTCTGAAGTTCAGGAAGTGAAAATGACCAAGTGGAGCTGGCACTTTTTTGAAAGGTGCACATCTGGAGCAAGGCCAAGCTGTATACTCTATAAACCATATTACACCAATCAAGCATACACCAAAATAAAGGGAATTAAAGGTTCTTTGAATTATACCATCATTCATTGTTTTTAAATTTAACATTACTGCCCATGAAATATGCTATCTGATTGGTCACTGTTCAACAAAGGTAGCATTGAAGTCCGTAATAAACTATCAGAAATGTTCATCTCATCATGACACGACCCATCGATTTCGTTCCACGTTGATGTGGTTGATGTAGCCAAGTCCCTTAACTTGCACCACGGTGTCGCGTGGTTATGCACTTGATCGACAACCCATGTCGCATTCTAAAAGACATTACAAGCTGCGTATTTTGCTGCTTTATTTGTTTTCTTGTTTTTTTTTTTGTGTATTGTTTTTTGTTGGGGTATTTTTTCCACCCAAAACTATAGCTTGGAGATTTACCGGACTTTTATTGCAATATAATGACAGAATTCTGTCTCTGTAATTGAGTATATCGAGTTATCTCCCGTGGAAAGAAGCGCCAAATGCCCGTTTGTTTACGTCTGGTTCTAGTTAGTGTTATCTGATCAAGTGAAGCTGGCGTAACTCCAACTTGATTCCAGATTTAGTCATTACATTGTTCAAGCAGCGAAATATATATAATTCTCATAAGAATGTTGGGTAATAAGAATTATTATTATTCATGTTTCATTATTTTTGTTGTCCTAAGATGTATGTCGGTGAAATGACAGTCTGCTGGTAACTGGTGATTGAAGTAATATACAATTATGAACTTAACAATTAAAGTTCCAAACAGCAACATACCACCTAGCGAAACCTGATGAAATTGATTAAAAACTTCAATATAACCCACTGCAGAAGAGCTAAATAACCTAAAGATCTGCCTTCCATCACTTACTTGGAATAATAATAATAATAATAATAATAATAATTCTTGCAGCATAGAACAGGCCATTGGCCCAAATTTCATACATGTATGAAAAACATGGTAAAGCCACAAAATACAGCAATTATGGGATTAATACTCTCTCTCTCTCTCTCTCTCTCTCTCTCTCTCTCAATTTGGTGGAGGGTCTGTTGTACAACTAGGCCGCAAGTTTGTCAAGGCCAGGACTTCACGTTTGAATGCAGAAATGAACAAACTCAAGATCCAGAATCAATACATGTAAGCTCATATTCATTAATATCTCTTGTTTAAAGATGTTTCGCTCTGAAATCTGTCGAATGTAATCGCGCCGTGATTATTTTACATCACACCTACCCCAGCATTGTTTACTAAAATACCTGTTAACGAAATGATAATCTCTTCATTTTCGTTTGAAAACAGTAATTAATTTTACGGGGTACACAACTGAAGCAATATTTGTGCCAAACTAAATTTGTACAAGGTCGCTTTCTTAAAATTATCGCAGATTTTGGAACTCTATGTAGTAATGCAGCCGTTGTTTGCATTGGCACATAACTGGTAAAAGACCGATACAACAGATGCGTTTTGCCTTCACAACATGTAATTAAAAGAAAATCTCTACATCTTTTGGGGAATTATATTTAAGGAAATATTTTACTCGTGAAATAGAATCATTTCGTACTGTAACTTGTGACTACGTCACTCGTGACAATACAGTGTTTCCCAATGCACTCGTGAAATATGTCATTATATCAACTCAAAAACGTAGATGTCCTCTGTATGTATGTATATAATTTTACAAATCAAAAGAGGGGCCCCGATTGGCCGAGTGGTCTAAAGCGCTCTCCGTTACGGATCATTGCCATCTCACCTCTGTCTGCGTGGGTTCGAGTCTCCGATTCAGCCAATGTGGATATGTGAGAAAGCTTGCCAGTAGCTTCTCGTGGGTCGGTGGTTCTTTCCGGGGTTTTACCGGGTTCTTAATACTGGCCGCCATGTATAGCCTATATCGTGTGCTGAAAAATGGCGTTAAACCCTACAACAATAACCAATCAAAAGAATTCACTTGTCTATTTCGAGTAAACTTTCCGTTTTGAGTAACAATTATTGTTCAAACCTGAGACTTATTGGAAGTCTAACTGCTGCATAGAAACATTAAATAATATCGTCTACTTTCATATATCTATTATATCCATTGTTGTAAAAAATATAATCCATTTACTGTATATGAGAGAGAGCGAGAGAGAGAGACGGACGGAGGATCGGGTCTAAATTTCATTTTTGATTTCCATCATTCAACATTTGTACAGGGGCTATGATGGAGAAGCCATCATTCATTTGATCAAATCTGAATATTTAATTAAGGATATGACATCCCTATTTTCGATATCCGTTGAAAGTTGTATGCTTCTGTTACATTTTCAGTAATCAAAACCTAGCTATGTAGCACCTGTGAATATCACAAGCATCCATGAATGTCAAAGCGACAAACTCTATCAATTGTATACTATTTCACGCACTAAATTAAACTAAAATCGCTAAGTGACGAACTTGGAATAATCAAGAACAGCATCTGTTCCAACATGTATGAACAAAAGATCGACAAAATGTAACAGTTGATCAGCTAACAGCAATCCATTTCGTGTCTCGTGCTTTATTTTTCACGAATCAGCTTCTTGTCGTGGTTTCTCGATAACGTAATCACTGACACTGACACAGTTCGAAGACAACAGTTTGTTTCCGGCTTCAAGCTACGTGCTTATATAACACAAGGTAAATCAGTGGAACACTAATCTAATCTCAGACATAAACGATATCTGACAGACGCCAATACGAAGTCATACGTGTTTTTTCAAATTAAATTACATCTTTCACATTTATGAAAGTGTTAAACATCATTCCAAACTAGCTGTTTATAACAATAAGTCTCCTTAACAGGAAATTTAACACTTTATCCGACAGTCTATTAGCAAGACTCCTAATAAGAATGCTAATAAATGGACCCGGAATTCAAAGGTCTACAGAACATGGAATTTTAAATGGGCCCGGAATTCCAAAGGTGGACAGAAGATGGATCTTTGCAGTTGTCTAACAGATATTCGCATTTTGTTGGTCTTTTGTTGATAGATGTTGGAACAAATGTTATTGTTCATTATTGTAAGTTATTTACTTGATATAATTTGGTATTTTACTCTAGTATGTGAAATAACATAAATTTGATATAGAGTCTGTTCACTTTTGATATTTGCGGGGGGTTTGTGACATTCACATGTGCTAAATAGCTTGGTTGTAATTACTGAAAATGTTCAAGAAGCATACAAGTGTTCTCGGATATTTACAAAAGGCATACCGTATCCTTAATTACAAATTCAGATTTTGACAAATGAATGATGGTTTCCCATTAAAGTCTTTGGAAAACTTTTTAATAAATGTAAGATCAAACACGTGATTTTTATAAATCAGTTATTTTATATCTACAAGGAAAATATTTATCTCTAGTCAATATTTAAAATTTTAAACATTTTCATAGGGTTTCACGAGGCTGAGAGTTGCTGCAAGCAGTTTTAGTTTACAATGTTATACACCAGCAAACAAATTATTTTTGCACCCGAGAAGAGCTGTCGATAAAGATATTAACCCAATGAAATCAATTCATTGACTTGACCGAAGAACAGGAACGCTAACAGAAGAACGGTGTTATAAGATGTTTTTATATTTTAAATCCAGTGTCAATTAGATATATAAAAAAACCTACTAGACCTAACGTCTCATCCTAGAACAGGACTGGCACAATATCAGAGATAAATACGGGATGTTATATTCTGAATATGCATCGAACTGGATGCGACTTGACTGAAATAGACAGATGAAACAAATTCATCGGTAAGTGTTCTACCTCCTGACCCGATGGGAACCACCCTGAGACAGACAAACACAGTGCTAACTTTGGTTTACAGAGAAGGGAAATATTGGATCAATGAAAATTCCAGACATGAACGGAATTCGGTGAGGGATTATTAGACATTAGAAGAGAAAACATTTGTAACCCAGGAAACAAGAACAAAACAAAGTTTGGGACTAGATAATATTCCATATTTTTATTAAACTGTATATATGTGCAATAACACATCAGAGATATAATCAAAACTAATAATAACTTTTAAGTATCCAACATATTGACCACAATCCAGGTGTAGGATAGTCCAAGCTTCCTCTGACCCTTGCCACCCCATTCTTTTTATATTTGGACATTTATGCTGAGGTATAGGGTCAGAGCGCATTTCCTATCGAAAAGTTGGAATTCGCCGACACCATTCGGCATGGGGTAGCCGCTTTCTAGCCGATCCAGCACACTTGAGCGACCTTTCATCGAGATATACCTGCATGAAATCGACAGGAATATTATTTATTTTCTCATAAATTGCTATCATAGCATTCGTTATGTCTTTAATCCGCTGACACACGAGACGAAAGTACATCGTTGCTAAAATTGACCTGGATCTGGCCATTTGTATTCCTAATCACGTGACTACACAACTCTCGCAACCTACAATCAAATAGTACAAATTAGAGCATAAGGTAGTAATGGATAGATAATGAAGTTCTGAAATGGGCAGATAATATTTATTTGAAAGCTGGGAGCAGCGCAAGTTATTGAGAAAAAAACGATGTAAAAACAATTGATCAAATATTGATAGAATTTCTTTTTAAGATAGTGAGATATCGATCCTGCTTGCATAATGTGAGCGTTCTGTCACATTTTCTTGATCTACATGTGCCCTCTTAATTTATTGAACTATCCGTAAGTGAGTTGCACAGAGATGCCCTCTGGTGTTTTCAAGGGGATATAGTAACCGTGAAACCCCTTATAGGATAAGGTCATTTTGTTTTGGTAAACATGTTTTTGTGGCCTTTTGACTTTGGAAGGCGTATAAGAAATCTTGTTGACGAATTTGATGGGAATGATTTCCTGAGAATTAATTATTCCTATCTTAAACTTCAGTCTTAATGAAGTCATTGAGTTGTGTTCAATTACTTTTTTTTTAAATGATTTACTTATTTTAATTATTCATTGTAATTACAAAATGCTCATAAACTTCAGGACCAAGTAACTATTATCGTGAATTCGTTTTAAAACAATTTGGATTATATCATTGCGATACATCAAGACTGTTAGCAAATCAAACTATTCCAGACTATTGGCTTATCCGCCTTATAGATTGGACTTCATTCGTAATACAACTGGAACTCATTTGGAGTATTCGATAGTTTTGGACTTGTGATAGAACTTTAAAAACTATTTAGGATTTCATTCACCATACATAAAGCTTATGTTAATTTTTCATTTTTATTCTAGGGATATAAATTATGTCTTGAATTTTACAAAACTTATTGGTTTTTGCTCTTTTCTGTTACTTAGTTTACGACCATAGAGTTGTAACAATTCAAATGGAACAAAGTCGACCATCGGTATCGATGCATTGAGTCACGATGACATTAACATTTCTGACAGATTTTCATTGATATCAAAGATACCCATGTTGAAGTGTGGCCAATCAGATGGCATATTACATTTGCAGATATGTTGCTCCTAATTGTATATATCGCTCACTTTAGATAACCGCATCAGTGCCTCTTTATTGACAGTTACATCCTAATTCTCGTGTAACTTCAGCATGGCTTGTATTAAGCCGATAAATCAGCCCCTCAGCAGTGATGATATTGATTGACGGTTTTGGGGCTGGTATGACCTATTCGTTAAAACAAGCAAAAATCTGCAGCCCCTTGCGGCTGCATACATCGGTCTACATTTTAGACACTTTATCGGTATTTTTCGTGGCTCTGGAGCTACTGTCGGCTGAAGGTTTGTTTGGTGACGTGTGCATTGTATTTCCGGAGCAAATTCTATGTTTGGTGACTTGTAAATCCACGTGGAATAGCACAACCCTCTGTCATGCTGCCATTTTGATTTTTGCGTTAGATATGACTGCTACCAGTTACCGGTATGTGTCTAAAGTGTACACGGGTCTGTTCCGGAAATACCTGCATGCAACAAAATTGTACATTTAATGAACTGATGAAATCAGACCCACATATCAACCATCAGTATTGATACAGATTTGGCGGGCTGGGGTTGATTTATTGGATTGGGCTAGTACCCAATATAGTATTATCATCGTGCTCACTAACATCCAAATAAAATATGGGATATTACAATCTAATATAAAATATTCATGTTTGTGTCATTATCAAGGTCAGCAGCAGGGGGGGGCGAATCCTACAAGCTACTTTTCCGAGACACCCCATCCACTAAAACTATTCCCGATAGAAGCGTTATTTCCATGAAATAACACTTTTATTCAGAAAACGAGACAAAAAAAAATGTCCTTGAAAATGCTTTGTATTTCCGCTGATATAACGCGAGTTACTTCAATAAATCCGACTCGTGTCCGACATAATTTCCACGGTGAGGTATCATCGAAAAATCAGGTGTAGTTTGCGCCCCCCCTGCTGCTCTACGAAGACGAAGATTTCCAAGGAAACATTTTCATGTTAGCGGAATTAAATCATTGACAAATAAATAATGGCAAATATCGGAGAAGCACTTACTACTAGATTAGCTCGAGAACGTCTCGAAGCAATTCAGAAATTTCTTCCTATCCGTGATAGTGTCAGACAAAAATTACAACTAAGACAGCAAGCACGGGAAGGCTTTGCAGAATCCGCGGAGGAATTATTTAAACCCGTGACCAAAGCTACTGAAACAATAAAAACTGCTATCATAGGAAAACCTGATCCTGATAAACCGCAACAAAGTCTTCTTCAAGCGATAGAAGAACTTAGGAAGGCTCAACCGAAACCGATCAAAGGATTTAATTATAAAACGGATTTCGTTGAAGGTTTTGTGGATGAAATTAAAAATCGTCCAGTCAGAAATAGAGATGAAATAATTGCTTTTGGTGCTGACGCTGCTAGGGCATATCACTCTCGAGAAAAATTTATAAAAGATCCTAATCAAAAGATATCTAAGCAACAATTTCTCGATGGAATTTATAAAATAAAACAGGGTATCGAACGGTTAGATACCAGTGATGTATTTTATCGAGAGTATATGTCAGGATCAGATCGATTTGATGTCCAAATGCGACAGACAAAGCGACATAAAAAACCAACTCGGAAAACAGCTAAACCGAAAGTCGTCACAGCGCCAACAGAACAAGAACCGGAAGTCGTCGCAACGCCAACAGAAACAGAAGAATTATATCGGCTTCCTCCTCCGTTGCAGCAGACCGAGAAAGAAACACCTCGGGGGTGGTTTACGAAAGCCGGTTTTAAAAAAATAAGAGGGAATCTTCCCATTTTTACTTTAAAAAATTTTAATAACAGAGAAGATTTTTTACTAAAAAAACATGAACAAAAAATTAATACCTTCTGGGGATGGGCAAAGGCGGTATATTTTGGCATGCAAGATTTACCCGTTGATGTAAACGATCCCGGATACATAAAATTTAATGCGGAAGTGAAAGAGATAGTAAATAAACAACGCCAACAACAACAACAACGCCAAAAACAACAACCACAACCACAACAACAACAACAACCACAACCACAACAACAACAACAACCACAGCCATCCTCGGAGGGGGATACCGAAGAGGAATTTTTTAGTGACCCTGGAGAGAAATCCGGGAGCGGTTTAGGATCCGGTTTTATTCCCTGCCCTGATAATATCATCAATGACGTATCACGGTTGGAAGTTCTCATCGGAGGAAGACGTGCCGGAAACAACTCTCCGGAAATAATAAACGAAGCCGCAGATATCTGTCAACGACTATTTCAGCGTGGCATCATGGATATCAGCATCTACCGGGGGCTCATTGATGAACTCGCGGATGGTTATTACAGCGACTAGTAAATTTAGTTAGAGAAACAATAATTAAATAAAATGATACTACACGATTCTTTTCGCAGACCAAGAAGTGTCAGAGTAGTAAACTCACGATTACCAGTATACGAGGTTGTTTACGGAGATGGAGTCGGTGATGTTGTTAGGGATTTAGTCACAAGAATCGCTCCGAAAGCTGGACCGTTAGCAAAACAATTCGCGATGAAAGCCGCTGATGTTGTCAAGGATAAAGCCATTGGCACTGTTGGTAGTCTTGCCGGAAAAGCATTTCAATCAATCAAGGATCGACTAGCACAGCTGATACAAAAAAAAACCCCAGTCGAGAGGTTGGTGCCAGTAAAACTACCATCCACTGAAGCTATGCCGGCAAATGTTAGTAGCGTAGTAAATAAGGCCGTAAATCAGAAATTAGCTGAGATCGCAACAGCGGGAATTACCTCCAAAGCGTTGCAAGATAGTGTAACTGCTAATTTGATAGCTGGTAGTGGTTTCCGGTGACAATAACATTTTAATTAGACCATCACAAATAATAATAATGTTTGTGCGAAAATCCAATGACGCGTTTGATATGTCCAAACCAGTACTTAGGGATGATTCTGTACGTGATTTTCAATATTATTCTTATGAAGCACGTAATCCTAACCAACGGGGAAGAATTGAACTACAGGTCCAGGATACAAGTAGATACTTCTTGCCCGCTGAGGCCTTCATCGAAGTTGAAGGTAATTTTTTAAAGAATGATAACACCGCCTACGGAGTCAACGATCGAGTTGGATTTGTTAACAACGGCATCATGGCATTATTTAAATCCGCTATTTATATGATAGATGGAAAGGAACTTGAAACAATTCATGATAACGTCGATGTTGCCACAACAATTCTCGGGTTGGCGAGATACTCGGATGATTACACTAGATCAGCCGGACCATCAATGATGTTTGCAAAGGATATAACCGACAGCCCCGATAACAGGAGTGCAATAATGAATGCTGTCGGTGACGCAGTTGCATCGATGAACGAAAATTTTAATTTAGGTTTTGCAACACGTAGATCGATGTTAAGTTTAAATGAAGAGTTCTCAAGTGTGATTCCATTGTCTCACGTCTTTGGATTCTGCAGAGATGTTCAAAAGGTCATATTCGGTGCCAAACACACAGTTGTACTTGTGCGAAAACCTGATGATAATGACGCTATCTGGCGAGATGCTGCCGCTGACGCTGGTCAAATAGTACTAACTAAACTGTGTTTGTGGATGCCAGTGTTGTCTCCGTCAATCACCGAAGAACAACGACTGTTGTCTTTTATGGACACGGGTGGTAAATCACTGCTATCCTGGAAAACAACAACCACAGACGCTATTCAGGGTGATCATAACGGGTTGTTTACATGGCATATATCATCGCAACAAGGAGTATCAGCACCACGACATATTTTCATTGCATTTCAAGACCGTGCTAGAATAGGTGACCAGACAAGAAATCCAATGGTATTTGATACATTTGGAGTTTCTGAAGTTTCGTTGAGAATAAATGGGCATCAGGAGCCATCTGAGGATATATTAATAGATTTTGAACGTCGTCGTGTCGCACGCGCGTATCATCGTCTGATGTCATTTATGGGGCGCGACCTTAATGTGGACACTGGCCTGCAAATATCACAGCGAGATTTTGTGGGATTGTATCCCATTTATTACTTTTCGCTGGAACATCTTGATCTGGTTAAACAATCTGTTGTCGACCTACATTTCCGAGCTCGTATAAGTGCTGCTGTTCCTCCCTACAGAGTTGTCGCGGTTATACTCTCCGATAAAGCCATGCTGCTTGAAGGTGTTGGCGGACGAATGAGAGTTATTGACGCTCCAGTAGAAAACATGTAACAATTAGATTAGTTTCTGAAATATAATGTCATACAGTCACGTTAATGTCACCTTGACTTCCGGTCAGACAAAGAAATTGCAATCAAAGAACGCAAGCACGTGCGGGACATCAATAACACTAAAACGAGATCAACTTGTTGGTGGTCCAGACAAGCTGTCGTTGACTAATACTCAGATTAAACATTTTAATAAGGCACTAACAGCAAAAACCGGTGTCCGACTTAATTTCTCTGCTGCAGCTATCAAGGACATGACTAAAACCGGTGGAATATTTCCTCTTCTCGCAGTAATACCGGCGTTGATTGCCGCGGCAGCACCAGCCGTAGCAAAAGCCGCAGCACTCGGTGCAGTTGGAACAGCGGCCGGAATGGCACTTAAAAAGGCAACCGGAAATGGATACAAAAAAAGGGACGCGGTCTAAGACTACCAGGAACTCCGGCATCATGGTATCCAAAAAAATTCTAACGCCGTTGAGCAATTTTGATTTATTAGATGCTGTTAAAAAATTGCGTATAAAACATTTCAGAGGTGTATTCATGCGAGATCAATTACCGCAACGACCAAATAATCCAGAAACTGGCATTATCAATCTCGACAACAAAGACGGTCCTGGAACTCACTGGGTTGCTTACGCGATCGATCCACGTGGAATTATCTATTTTGATTCGTACGGTTTAGCACCGCCAGTTGAGTTTCTCAGGTATGTCAGCAGATTTTATAATGTTCCAGTGTGGCAGTCGACGCTACCAACACAAACATTAGTTGATCCGCCCATTTGTGGGAACGAGGTTTTAAATGTTCTTGATGCGATCTCAAAAAATCTGGCAACGTCTCCGCATCGAGTAGTGCATGAATATACCGCATCGAGAAACGCTAGCGTTTCCAATGCTAGGCATTTTCATGCTCGCATTTGAAAAACAGCAATAACAAATAATGGTAGATATTTACGGAAGACCTTTCACAAGAAAAGTCAAACCAGGCACGGATGTTGATCTCTCAAAATATGCGACCCGAGATGAAGTCGATAATCTTTTGAATATAGCTGGAGTTGACCCAGATGAAGTTGCTATTTTTCAAGACAGGCAAGGAAAACTAAAAACGAGCAACATTAAGTGGAATGATATAATTCGCAGAGTTCTTGGAGCTACCAAGGATAACTTCGTTGCATTTAGTGATGGCGGCCGGATCAAGGACTCGAATATATCAATCGCAAGCATCAAAGACAGTATTGATAAAGGTGTTGACAAGTGCGTGAAAAAGACGGTGACACGATGACAGGAGAACTCAGCATGAATGGAAACAAAATAACCGTACTCAGAGATCCATCCTCGAACGACGATGCAGCAAACAAACAGTATGTGGACACAGCCGACAGCGTCATAGATACCAAATTATCCACGTTACGAGCTGAGTATGATGTTCATGTGACCCAGTTTGGAAGACTTCGCAGAAACGTTCTTAACACCGTAGATGAGTTCTTCGGGAAACCTAATGCCGTCAGTATGAAACTCACCGAAATTAAGGAAACATTAGATAACGTAGTAAATGGAATTCCGCAGATAATGGAAAAATTTAATTTAATTAAAATTCCTGCCGGAGTAACCCCAAAAAACCTTGTGTGTACGATAAAATCAGGAAGGGAAACATGGTCACAACAAAACAAGACTATTACACATACTGCAGATGTTACTGGAATATACAGACTGACAGTACTCTCTGCTGTAGAATTTAAGATATCTACCAGACATGATTTAACTAGCAAGTTTTCCCGAGTTGCGTCTGTGGTGATAAACAAAAGAACCGAAGAAACTTTTACGCTGGAAGCCGAAAATCCGGAAGGATTAGCCACAGTCAATTACTGGTATTGTCTGGAATTTGTCGCCGAAACACCTTAATTGGTCACCGGGTAAAGTAATAATGGAAGCATCCGCGTATAGATACAATCAAGTCCGTGAGTGGCAATCTGAGTTAAAAACTGTCATCGACGCGACGTCCCAAAAAGTAAAAAAATACCGCAGACGCATAACAGTGTTAGACGTTATGGTTTATTCAGTATCCGCCGTTGTTGCATCCGCGGGAGTAATACTATCAGCGGTCACTCCGGTAACTGCAGCAGTCGCCGCCACGATCTCTGTTTGTGCGACCACAACCACGGCAGGAGTTTTCGGCATCATAGCAAAAAAAATATCCTCGTGTGCTAACACAAAATTACACGATTACACGACAAAATTAAATACAGCCACGACCGCATATCAGAAATTATCATCGCTGATATCATCATCGTTAGACGCGCAATCCAGCGATGCTGCGTTGATATCAGATTCTGAATTCAAACTAATGTCAGATGCGTACAATGACTATTTGAAAACTAAACAAATAAATAATGTCACAAGAACTGCTTCAACAAATAGTCACAAACACAACACCGGTAAGGACCACAATGATCTCAGTGTCCTCGACGACACCAGAATTCAGCATTAATTTTCGAACTCCAATTCGGGTGAGTGAAATCGCGTTGTCGAAGCTCAGTGTGTATCACAGCTGGCCCAATATCAGGTCGGCATCATTTGGCGGTCAGCAGCCGAATAATTCGTTTGTGTTCGGGAAACCCAGCACGGACCCACAACAACGTGAATTTGAATGGGATACAATTACGCTACCCACTGGGAGTTATCAGATCGAAGAAATCAACAATGAGATACAACGCCAAATAAAACGAATCACCGGCAAGGAAGCCAAAATATCTGTGACCGCGCACGAACCAACGCTGTCTGCGGTCATTGAAATCTCAACACCGGGATACGCCGTGGATATTTATAACAGCTCAATCAGGACCGTATTAGGATGGCCACAAATACAACCGGGGTTCGTGCCGGTCCACCAGAACCTAAAAAATCGGATTTCGAGACAACGAAAGAAGAACTACACGACCCTTTCGCGAGACCGAGGACCAACAGGCTTGGTCAATTTCTAACTCCACCAATAATTGATGGAGTTTATTTCAGTTCAGTCGAAGAAGACGGGTTGGGGTTAAGTTTTCACAAAACCGGGTACCCCCCCGACCGTGGTCACTTTTTTATACACGTAACCCAGGTAGAATCTAATTTGTTTGATTATATCAAACAAATGCATCAAGAAGAGCTAAAACTATTGCGGTGGTATTTTCAAGAGTATATTTCTTCCAGTGATAAAATCGCGACTCGCAATAAAATTATAACGACTATAGAAAAACTAAACAAACTCGCATCCTTAATGGTAATTATAAATCAAAGAGTAATTCAAATTTTTCTGATTGATCCTACCCCGGACAGAAGAATAAAATTTGCGACGTTGTATAATATCTCCGTGGAAGATATTCCGTTGTTTAAACTCCCCGGATATAATGTGCCCGAGTTGAAAAAATCAGTCCAGGATCTCATTGATAAATCTTTTAAAGATATTTTTACCGAGTACGAACGAACAAAACCACAACCTGTTATTTTAAGACACGACAACAGTACAGCATCCGATGGCAGACACATCTCCGTCGGGATCGTAAATATCACAGATGTTATCGCGGTCAATCTTGTATGTGACGTCATCGATGGCAGTTACAGCGCTGGCAGCGCTAGCGCTGACACAACGACGGCGACGCAGGGGTTTATCCTGTATACGTTCACACCAAAAGACCCCCCTGGTTTTCTGATTGTGCAAGAACCAATCAATCCCGTCTATCTACGGTGTAATAATCCGTGGTTGTCAACGATAAATTTCAAACTCGCCGACCAACGGGGAAATTTGTTGGACCTGCGTGGCGAGACAATCTCGGTACACTTACTGGTGAAATCCTGAAACTCTTCGAGTTTCCAAATTGGAAATGCAAAGCATTTCTGGAAGAGTTTTTGGCGATGCTAGCATCGTTGGAAACGCTAGCGTTTCTCTGGAAGTCCAAGGACTTCTCACGCATTTAAAAAAAAACAGTTGTGTATAATGGAACACGAATACATCCACGCACGAGTTCATATTCATGATAAGCAAATTCTTCACACGGCAATAAAAACCGCATTTGGAAACGCTAGCGTTTCTGGAAACTCAAAGAGTCAGCCCCCGGAACAGTATTTCCCCGTTAAAATAATCGTTGACGTGTATGGCAACGAAGACTTCTTGTTAACTCCGTCACAATTAACAGAGCTACAGCAAAATCATATGATCACAGCTTGGTGTCAACGAGAACAGATTATGAACTATTCTCATTGTTGTATTGATGCGCCCGCGCTCGAGCAAATCCTGAAAATGTAAAACATTTCCAAAATCTGAAAATGTAAAACATTTCGAAAATCTGAAATTGGCGATGTAAAACATTTCTCTGGCGATGCTAGCATGAGAAACTCTTTGAGTTTCCACGCTCGGGCAAAAAAAAAATGTATTATTTTTTTTTACCGTGAAAATGTACAAAGCGTGAGACACTTTCAGTGTGTGAAACACATAGCGTTTTCCACTCAAAGAGTTTTTGGCGATGCTAGCATAGCGTTTCCACGACTTCGTCGACGGAGTCACAAACACTAGTACCCGCTTCCGTGTCAGAACTCGAAGAGTTTTCGAAACTCGAAGAGTTTTCGGAAGTGTTAGCGTTTCCAAGATTCTTTATGTGACCTTGTAGCCGTCGTACCCTGGTGTTGATTAATTTTCGAGTCTCATATTGTTGTGACAATCCAAGCCTGATCTTCTCAACTGCGCCGCACAGTGGAACGAATTCAGATACCTGATCGTCAGTTATCGACGCAAGTGACCCGTAAACGTAATTCTGTATATTTTTAATGAACCTATAACACGCGGCGAGATTGTTCTTGCCGGCGCTCAACGATTCAAAATCTGACATAATTGTTTCAGCGTTTAGTAAAATATTAAAACCACGCTGTTGCAATTTTTCGAGTTCAACAATTATGACATTTATATTTTCGTGATTCATATTATTATATTTTTTATATTTTTAAATTGCATGAGAGTGTTTACGAGTTATCGTCGAGGATAAGCTGTATGTAGGAAAATGAAATATATTGTTTGAGCTTTTTTGAAAATGCTGTTTTGTAGATCCCATTTGCGACTCGTTGTACCGAAGGTTGACAAATACCGAAATATTTGCCAGCTGCGGCCATTGATTGAAATATCATTTCTTGGCCCGTCTCTGTATTTCGAGACTTAACAGCCCGTTTTCCAACTGTTTTACAATGACCTGTGTTACCCAGTAAGCAGTTCTTGCGTTGCGTGACCATCCGAAGATTGTTTATGACATTATTGGTCGGATTCCCGTCAACGTGGATCAATCCATGGAAACATTCATAGACGAAACGATGACAGAGATAATCTTTTCCTCCAGCATGGAATTTTAGATAACCGGTATTGGATACAACACCGATTGGTTTCCGTCGCCGGCAGTGTCTGACTGTACCATCGTGTGACGCTTCATAATTTGGAATAGTTGGATGTGGAACAAATTCTTGTTCGGGGACGAATTCTTGATTCATTATACTATAAGCAAATCATTTGTCTAATTCATAATTTGTCTGAAAACTTATTTATGTAATCACGCTCCGAGAGAGTGTTCGAGGCTGGATATTTTTTATCATAATACCGTTTTAGTTCTCGATAGCGTTTTCCCCCACACGCTGAACATAATTGCGTTTTTCCTCGAACTCCAATGCCGCATCTGATACACGGTATCGGTCCTAGACTCCCGCCGCGGACCTGTTGAGCATGTTGTCCACAGTATTCGTGTCTGCATGGTTTGCTACACGGCGCTGATGAATTTAGTTTAATCCACTTGCATTGGTGCATATAATATATTTGTCTATTTAAATACTTGTCTTAATTATAATAATGAGTTTTGAAAGACTATCCAGAATAAAACCCGCAGGTTCTCGATTCGATCTTGACCGGTTAACCACTGATCGTCGACGAAGAGAGTTGGCAACGGTAATTGGTGTTATCAAGGATGCCAAAGAAGAGTTTCGTCGTGATGGTGCCGCACACACGTGGTCTTCGTATAAAATTATCCCCGACGATGCTAGCATCGCTCATCGAAGAGTTTCCCGTGAAAACTCCTTGAGTTTCATCATTGATGGTACCATCAACGATACAATCGCGCGTAATATAATTGAGTATCTCGACGATAGAAGATATTTCGTGCAGATAAAATTTATTGTTGGAGTCGACGACGAGGGAACCCGAAAGTGGATTATCAGAGACAAACTAGACCCTGTTCTTGATCCGCGCGGAAAAACCATTTTGTTGAGCAAAGACTCAAACCCGGGAGTACTTGTTGGGATTGATAAACCGTATTATGCCAGAGCGTATCCTGTGACCGCGGTCGTTTATGGAATTTATCCGATAAAGAAACCAAGTGTCGATAAACTCGCCCCGATGAGGGTGTCGCCGTTGACAGAGTCAAGGATGAATTGTGTAGCTGAGCGAGTAATGGAACATTTTAAAAATGCACCACGTGGAAATGGTCTAACCGAGATCAGAAAAAATAAAATAACAGAATGGGCTAAACGAGTAGCGGATACAGGAGCGTCAATAAATGATGTTGCCGCGTTGGAACGCTCGCTGAGATTTCCTATAACGGTTTCATCGTTAACCGGTACGGTATTGTACGAGTCAAAATATAATCGCAATGGAGCTTCAATAAATATTATCGATCATAACAGTCACGCTTGGACTGACCAGGTTAGGATATTTCCGCGAGACCGTGTTGTGAAGTATTACTCGGGAAATATGTTTGATTGTATTCATCGGATAAGTAAAACCGATCCAGTGTCGGTGTGGTTATTCTCGAGCGAAGATGGAGAATATAATCAGTTTGTGAGACCCGACGGGGAAATATACAGAACGGCGGCGTTACAGCACGAAATGAAAAAAACTCGCAGAAAAATATCATGCGACGGACATTGATACGTTACTGACACACTGTTTTACTGTCCCGGGTGTTGCCGCACATGTAGCCCGGGAACGAAATTCATGGAGACCAACTCCGAAAAGTTTTCTTGGGGATATCCAACAGAGCTGTGTCGAATACGGACACGGCGGTTTGTGGAATACTCGATATGATCACCGCGGTATGATATCCGTGGACATGACGGCGTGTTATCCAGGAAGTTTCCTTGGGCGTGGAGAATGCAGCGAATATTTTAAACGGTTTGGCCACGTTACAAACTCGATGACAAGAGTTGCTGTAAACGGACCATTGCCTGATTTTGACCTGACAGGATTTGCTTGTGTGTCGTCGTTTAAATTCGCTAAGGATTTACATGTTGTGTGTTATGTTTGGTTTGGCAGACATTTCGTTGAGAAGCGATGGGCACCGATAGTGTTATTGCGATACATGCTTGACAGTCGAATACTGTTGTCGCTGACCGTCAGCGAAGCGATTATATGTTATTGTCGTCAAACCGAAGTTTGGTTGCCAACTCCAACGCGGGTTACGTTAGAAGAAGTCATCGAAGATTGGTCACGAGAATATCCAGAAACTTCTATCGACGATATTATCAAGAAAGCTCCTGAAGTACTTAAAAACAAACTCAGAAATGACGAAAGCACAGCAAAAGATCTAGGACGAAGAATAATAGGGAAATTCACTCAAGGTGGAGCGTATGATCATAAACAACATCACAGTCGATTAATCATGGACAAGGCTGAATTGGATCTTGTTGTCGCTGATGCAGCCACGAACAACATGTTCTGTAACCGCGAAGATGTGTTTCTGTCAAACGGGGAAAAACTAGGAACTGTTTTTAGTTATATCGACGGAGAATCATCTCAGTACACACATTTGAGATCTTCGATGCTAGCTTATGTATCCATAAATTTGTTGTCGATGATTAATAGATTTCCTGTTGTCGCAGTGAGAGTTGCAACGGATTCATTTTATATTGATAAAAAACACTCAGCGCTGTTGGATAATGTTATATCGGATGATCCATCGTGGGGCTCGTGGAGAATAAAGAATGAAATGTTACAAGGATATTGTGAATCAGCTGACGTTGAAATCAAAGATGAGTATCGCAGCGCAGAAATGCCTTCGTCGGGGACAACTTCGTTGTTGCCGCCGGTGCACGATCCTGTTACAAGACACAAAACAGTTTATCTGAACGGGCCTGGTGGTTCTGGTAAGACAACTCGGGCGATTGAATTATTTAGAAACTCTGACATGATTGTGCTAACACCCACACACAGACTTGCCAGGGAGATGAGGCAACGGGATGTTAACGCGTGCACGTATCACAGTTTTTTTCAAATACAGCGGCGGCACGTGGACACCTGAACGAATGGGTACGAAATATATTCCCGAGAAAATAATCTGGGATGAGATAGACACTGTGCCGTTAGATATATTAAAACAGTTTCTGGATTGGTTGCTAAAGAAAAATACCGCAGTGGTGATGTGCGGCGATCATGGTCAACCACCGCCATTTACAGGTGAATCTCCACACACGTGGCTGAAAACTTTTGTAGATTATTATGAGGAAATAACTAACGATCACAGATCACTCGATGAAACGCTGAAAGAGTTTAAGGCGTTGATCAGGCTACAAACCAATAAAGTCCAGTGTGAGATAATGCGTGAAATAATTCCAGAGACGGAGCTGAGCGACTTTTGGGAAACGTGGAAACCAGATGATTTAATTGTTGCAAGTAGAAAGATAGTCAGGGACACGCTTCAGCAGCAGTTATTTCAGTTACATCAGAAGAAATTTCCCATGTTGCCAGTGCCGTTGTGTTATAGACCAGCTGATACGCGATTGCAGAATATTGACGTTGATATTCCAGGGCGCCTGACTGCGTCGGGTCCGGAGAAACAGAATTTAGTATTAAATGATATTGTCACAGTTGATGTTGATGCTGTTGAACAGGCACTGAAAATGAGCAAATCCCCGTGGACGCTAGGATACGCTATGACCATCCACAGTTCGCAGGGACTAACTATTTCAGATACAACAGTTTGGATTGTTGATGATCGCATCGAGTGGTCAAATTTAGTTTATTTAGCCGTGTCAAGAGTAAGAAGGATAGCTCAGTTACAAAGAATTGTATTAGATGATGTTATCAACGACAGCATCAACAGATCAATCGCTGATGATACAATAAGAAAGAAATTAGCCGGTTACAAACAGAGCGACAAAAAAAATGGCAGAGAGTTTGATCTCGACGAAGCATTTATTATACAATTACAACAACAGCAGAATAATCACTGCGCGAGTTGTAATTGTTTATTGCTGTGGCAGTATTCGAAAAATAATCCAAGGCAATTTACCGTAGATAGAATAGATAGTAATCGCGGTCATACGCGTGAAAATGTAATGCTGACCTGTCTTGAGTGTAATCGACGCAGAGGTGTTGCTGCAGTTATTTAAGTGATCGAGGTGGTAATTGTGTATCCGTGGGAATCACCTGAAGTTGCTCGCGTGTGAATCCACGCTGAGGAGCAGTTGAATCTAATCTGTAGATTGCGTTTCTCCCAGTTGATCTTGTTATGCTGGATATCTTATGTGTAGTAACACTCCATGTGGGATCGGTTGCTCTTTTTTTTCCTCCTTCTAGTTCGCCTGGTTCGTATAAATACCTAACGGTGACATTACCCAGCAACGGGGACGCTAGCGTTGAAATATGTCCACGTTCGACGCCGGGTATATATTTTTTTGTGATTGCATTTACAGGTCTCATGTTTGTTGTTCTGGTAATTTCATTATTCAGCGCGGCTATCACGTTTGGCAGTCTTGCAACCCATTCACGAGATCTCGTATCGTAAATGAATTCCCTCGCGTACTGGTATCCGAATAATCTCTCAGCGAGTGTTCTATTAAATCGCTCAACAATTGCCTGATCCCGATGAATTTCAGTATGCCCTCGTCGTATGATAACGTTATGCTGCTTTGTCAGTGATGATACCGCGCCCTGAAATTCCTTGCCAGGATCAACTTGTAATAATCGGGGCCAGCTTAGAGGTCCTCGCTGATAAATTCGTTTAAACGCAGAGGCAACTTCAGCGGCTGTTTTAGTCGCTAACGGTTCTGCTTCTTTGTATCTACTAGCAACATCAACTACTGTTAGCGCGTATTTGTATGTTTTTCTACGGACAGTATCATGAGGCAGGAATAGTATGTCAGCCTGATGAACTTCATTGGGGGTACTAACATCAAAATGTGCAAAATTGATTTGTCGAGGTGGTGGTAGGTAGATTTGCCATATTGCTTGTTTTGATAGCCAATTTTTGGCAACCTTGCGTGTTACTGATGCCGCGTTGGCGAGTTTATTAATTGCTGAGTTACCTCTCCAGTATCCGGCCGGGGAATAATAAATCGCTTCCATTGTTATTAATTATCCAGCGCCTAATACTAATTTAGATTTCATCGCTGATCTTACTAACCAATTAGCGAGTGACTCCTTAAATGATTTATTTTTTATGGCGCTTAGTGCATGAATTAATTTCACATCCGCGATATGCCTGTCTTGTAGATCTTTACTTCGATAAGCAACATCATGTATGTGACACGCTGCGTCGATAGCGTTTATCGGATACTCTCCCGGTTTTGGTTTAGACTGTTCATCAAGTCTGATATCTAGTCGGGTCCCTGGACCGCAGTAATTGTATCCCGGAAGATGTTTTTCTCCGGGATATTTAGCCCAAGGGGTACCTGGAAGTCGTCCGAGGGTTGCTGCGATGTCACCTCCGCTGACTTTGTCAGGCTTTTTTTTTGAAATCTAAATTTTTTTGTGCCACATCGCGTACACTTACCAGAGAGTGCTTGTCTGTTATTTTTTGTTGTAATGGTTGTTATGTCGTTTGTAGGGGTTCGTGCCTTACACTTTACACAATATAAATCCATAATTATTATTCCTTATATACAAATGGAAATTACAGACTTTTCTGCGACGCGAAGGAAAGAACCAGTCAAGCATAATTCCGTGCTACCAAATTCTATCAGAATGATCATCATAGGACCGTCAGGATCAGGTAAAACGCAACTGCTACTGAACATGATAATGAAGTGGATGAAATGGGACAAACTATACTTGATAGCTCCGTCTGTGGATGATCAACGTTGTTATAATGTTATAAAAGATTTTAATGAGAGTGCAAAAGCGCTGAGTGAAGACGGCGAGGATGTTGTTGAATTTATAACTGATATTGAAGAAGCTCCGTCCGTGGAAGACCTTAACGGGGAAATAAATAACCTAGTAGTGTATGATGATGTGATGCTGGACAAGCAAAAAAATCCTGCAAGAATATTTTCACGAGGTCGTCATAAAAACACTGATGTCATTTATGTTACTCAGCGTTACACACAAATACCAAAAGTAATCAGGGATAACTGTAATCTTCTTGCTGTGTTTAATGGAGTTGATGTTCACACGCTGAGAAATATTCATCAAACCTGGTGTAGCGGCGATATGGATATTAATAAGTTTAAGAATTTCTTTAGTCGCGCTCAAAAAAACCCGCATGGATTTGTGACAATAAATTTACACGACCCGCGGACACGATACCGTATCGGACTTGATACACTGTATGGTTAACATAAAAATGTTTCCTTGGAAATCTTCGTCTTCGTAGAGCAGCAGGGAGGGCGCAAACTACACCTGATTTTTCGATGATACCTCACCGTGGAAATTATGTCGGACACGAGTCGGGTTTATTGAAGTAACTCGCGTTATATCAGCGGAAATACAAAGCATTTTCAAGGACATTTTTTTTTGTCTCGTTTTCTGAATAAAAGTGTTATTTCATGGAAATAACGCTTCTATCGGGAATAGTTTTAGTGGATGGGGTGTCTCGGAAAAGTAGCTTGTAGGATTCGCCCCCCCTGCTGCTAGGTCTTTATATCTGTTTTTACTGTAACTTGAAACGTCATATATGTCCTTCAATAATTTAGATTTATATCATTATAATTACAGTACGACATCCACTAGGATATTGAATAAAGTTAATCCAGACAACAATTTGTCTTAAATCTGCACTTTCTAATACCATATGCTTAAGTTCTTGACTGTTATTTATATCTACAGTTTGGGTTTAATTCTTTGGAGTTAATATTGTTTTCCTTAGGATTTCATTTGTTAACAAATACACGTGTCTTTTAATACTTGCGTTAAAGCTAGCATCGGTTTCATTTGCTACGGTTACAGCCAGTGGTAATCGTAATTTAATAATTGACATTCATCAGTAGTAGTGAGTGGGGACGATATAGCCTCAATGGAACTTTAGTGTTAAAAAGTGGGTTTGTACCCTGGCCTCAAGGAGAATTTAACATGGGAAAATTCAACATGGGTGGGACTGTAGGGGGTCAAGGGATTGGGAATGTTTAGCGTCCAGGGATTGGGACTGTCTAGGGACAATGTATTGGGCATAGGGAACCGCTACCTCCAGGTTTCAAAATGATTTGCTTTTTGGTTTGAGTGTCGATGCGATGATCTGCCTGTTGCGTCAACGCTACTTTCTCTCAAAAAAGCGTTTGTTTTGACGAGGGATGCGAATGATGCCTTGCAGTAATTGACGTGCTGTCACCGTAAAACTTTGTAAGACATATCTGAGACTGGCTTCTAAGACACGAGCACGTACTTGTGGATTTTGTTCGCGGCTGATGCTGTACAAGGCACGAATCAACTTGATGGGAAGATGAGACTGAAGGGACGTCATATTGACAATATGTGAGACAGACCAAAAGTGTCCGAGGTTTTCATGGCTTTTGTTTAAGTCGACGGGGACGTGTACACGACAGGCCCTCCGTCTTGGCACCAGTAGTGAAACAGATGGGTACGAAATCGCAAATAACCGGGGATATTGGGTTTTCAATCGTACGCATGAGTCAGCAAAGGAGTTCCGAACTGTTTGGCTAACACTTGCACATGCGATTTATATCTAGGGCTTTTAAACAAGAGACCGATTATGCGATGGGCTTTACTTTGTTGAAACAAATTTGGTGATATAAATAATATTGGCATTACGATGGTGTTCTTTGCTCGTAAACCACAGTTTAATTTCTTTGTCTTCATCTTTGTCGAAGATGACCAGATGAATTTGACCTGGTTCAGACACGATCCCG
Organism: Sinohyriopsis cumingii; assembly: GCA_028554795.2. Lineage (NCBI taxonomy): Eukaryota > Metazoa > Mollusca > Bivalvia > Unionida > Unionidae > Sinohyriopsis > Sinohyriopsis cumingii. Next base: position 50,734,197 of record CM068830.1, on the reverse strand, counting down.
TCGTCTTCGCCTGGAATGCCTCCCACAAACACAATGGAATCGCCTTGACTTTCTCGCAGGAGACTGTATGCCGATTGCCACTCTTTTTAACACCACAAGATACGTTGAGGTGGAAGATCGATCAAATGATATTTATGTTTGATCAAACGTTTGACAAATTCGGTTTTACCTGAAACGCTGGGTCCAGCAATTAACATGCTAAAGGGATGGCCAAGATACAAGGCCTCACAACTTGCACGATCTAAGTTTTCGTCGATGACTTTGAAAGTGGAGGAAGAGGGAGCAGAGACAGCAGAGGTAGCCATAGTGTAGAGGATGTCACTTTTGAAACGAAGACAGACAAGACAAGAGTTTTTATACTTTTTTCAGGAAACTTTTATTTCAAAACAATTTTAAAATTGAACACAAAAGACAAAAATACATAAAAGCCAAAGGGTTACGTACATCGATAAAATACATATCAAAACGATCAAAGTGGAATAAAAACAAGTAACTGTTTAACATTTTTGGTAACGAAGGTGTGGTGTCCAAGGGACAGTTTTGTAAAGTTCTTAGAGTCTCTACGCCACTTGGCACATTCACACAGGAGCCCACCCGGAATGGCCTTTCGGGGATGTCCATGTCGATGACTATTGGTATTGGACGTTTTCCTTTTTTATATGCTGACCAATATCGATGTGTCCGCAAGGTAAAGTGAAGTGGTTGGGAAGCCGCACTCACTTCTGGTACATGAATATAGTTTTTCCCCAAGGTCGACTGATGATTTGGTTTGTGGCTAAACGTACAATCATGTGAGGTTCGTATGTGGTCACATGAAACTGTTGATACTCTCCAGACTCCAAGGTTTATTTCAATACTCCAAAGTTAACCACTTGACTGGTGCGATAATTGATAGTCAATCCTTTCACTTTACAGTCGGTATGCACTTCTCCTTGGGAGTCCTGTATTCGTTACCGTAATGTTTGGGACCGCCACTAGCAATACTTAGAAACTTGTCGTCGGGGTACTCGTCCGTCCAGGCTCCTAAACAGTATCCTTTGATGTCAGGGTGACGTCGACTCAGTCGATCGATGTAGATGCAACTGTCCATGTCATAATAGAGCACACGATCTCCAAACAGTTCTAAAGCTTCGTATAATTTTAAGCGAGCAGCTCTTCTTCGTAATTGACTAGGATTAAGTCCTCATGAAGGACGTCCACGTGTTTCATGTATTTGGTTTTGTCGTGAATCATCTGGAAGCGTCGAGAAGGTTCTATAAAATAGTCCGTCTTGGGTAAACACGGACGTTGTGCCATTTCGCCCCACAAACAATTTCACATCACTTTGGCCAACGATCTTCATCTTTCGTTTTTCTCGATGTGATCTAAAGTGATGCCCTCCTATTCCAAGTATTTCTCTTTGAATATATGTTGGTCTTCGAGAGTGTGACACCAGGAAGGATATCCACTGGCTTCTTGTTTCAATTTCAGAAAGGCATCCACGTAGTCTGTGAAAATGCCTTTCTGAGTCTCGTCGCCCTTGTGGTACTGTTCTGTCTTGGGAAAGTGGTAAATTTTGCCCGGTTCTTACCATTGGTATCCCAGGTTCAGAGCTTTAAACGATTCCGCGTTGACCCACGTTCCTGTCACGGTTAGCTCTTCTTGGGTGTGCTGTCAAGGCTAGTCTTGGTTGCACGTTTTGGCACAGGTACGGCACGAAGGAAACGTTAGTTTTCCTTGGCAATGGTGAGGTAACATGGGATGGTACAAGTCCTTGGGAGGCAAGACTTTACGTTTAATCAATCCTTCTTATTGTCAAATGTTGTCCAGATCTATGTGTTCCGTCACCAATTGTTGGTGTCCTCCTGAAAAGTGACAATATTTGTACACGTAAGGATACAGCGAAAACATGTCCAAGTATTTGATTTCTTCTCCTTTTTTCTGGTTGGCGTGGTAGAGCAAACAGGTGGCATTCGTCCATCCTCCGTACAAACTGTCCCGCGGGTTCAGAGGGTTCACCAAATTGTAACTTTCCACGAAAGAAGAGAAACGTGGGCTATGTACATTGTCGCTTTTCTATCGGTGATGTGCCACTTGTCGATGACCTTGGAAGGTGCCGATTCAGATGGCCTGCTAAAGTCAATCCAAACGGGGGACTTAAGAATGTCGTCATGAATGGAAACTGTCAAGCGATCGTCTTCGTTGGCTCGATATTGCCGTTTCAGTGTGGTTAACAAAGAATCCCACAAATCGGTGATGAATCCCTGTTTTCTTCATTGGTACCACGGACTTGAAATCTTTAAATTTCACCGTGTACGTGTAGGCCGTGGTTCTAAATTTTCTAGAGCAGCGTTTATCCTTCTCTCGAATGTAGTAGTAATTTTCAGGGGTTACTGATGGTGACCTTTGGTTTGACGTAGACTCTCTGGGTCTGAATTCTGGCTCACTCATGTTATCTTCGAAATCGCTGGCATGGATTTGAGCCAAGACTTCAGCTACAGTGCGAGGCGATAGGTCACGTTTCTGCCTTTCTTACTTTCTTCTCCTTTCTTCACGAGATGCGATCGTTTCATCTTGATTGCAGAATGTCAAATGACTACATTTTAAATGTCATGGGCCCCTCTATATTAATGTATGGTCAGTGTTATTCCTATTGAAAATGTCAGTATCTTCCCTCAGAGTTGGATTGTAATTTGTACCAGAGAATAGACCAGAAAGAAAAGGGTAAGTGTCTCTTGGTTTTGATTTTATAATAAGGAATTACGCTCACAGACTTACACATGCCCATCATGGGGGGAAAAGGACTTGAGTTTTAATTGATTTTGGCAAACATGGAGTACTCTCTTTTCGATAGAGAACCCGGCCTATCTCATCATGGGCAATCACCCATATCACCGATACGACCCTTTGGCAACGAAGGATATATGTGGAGAGACAAGGCTGTAGCGAGTCTTAATATACGGTCCAGAAGTCAGGCGAAGTTTCAGGAGGTGAATAAGATCCGTGCAATATCCTCTATGTTAACTGAATGGTGTTAGCAAAACAAACAAACAAAAAAATGCCCTTTTCAGGGCCACTCCATTGCCTCGAAAAGATTTACTCTCTTGCCTAAAAAGATGTTTAGTCAATTTATTGTGTGATAAATTTATGTTAAAAAATCTATGTATCTTTTGTCTATCTCTCTGTGTATGTCTCTAACCTAGGGACATAGAAATAGGAACAAAGAAAATGGACATTATAGAGACACATTTAGGGACATTGTAGGGAGACTATACCGAAAAAAATAGTGATGGTGTGTGGGTGGGTGGGTTTCTTTGTATGCATGTGTATGTGTGTGCGCGTACGTTTATGTGTGTGTGTTTGTTTTTCTGTCTTTGTCTATGTCTCTAACCTCGGGACATATAAATAGGGACATAGAGAAAGGACATTATAGAGACACGTTTAGGGGCATTGTAGGAAGAATATATAGAGACAAAAAAGTAGTGACGGTGTGTTTGTGTGTGTTTGTATGTGTGTGTATGTGTGCACGCGTACGTTTATGTGTATGTATGTGTGTGGTTGTATCTGTATATGTGCACGCGTACGTTTGTGTGTGTGTGTGTGTGTGTTTGTATGTGTATGTGTGCTTGCGTACGTTGGTGTGTATGTGTGCATATGTTTGTTATTCTGTCTCTATGTCTCAAACCCTGTCTCTAACTACGACTCTGTGTCTCTATTTGTCCCTAGAGTAACGCGTATTCAGGTCAGCCCCCTTTACTACACTGTTCCATCCGATTGGGTCAACCTCTTGCAACATTGTTGCCAGTGTCCAGTACCGTGACGTCACCCTTGTTTAAATCCATTTTCCGTTTATAGGCCCAATCCATTGTCCCTGTACAGTCACAATCTCCTGACACTAGACAGTCCCAATCCTTGGACGCTAGACAGACCCAATTCCTTGACGCCCTATAGTCCCACCCATGTTAAATTTCCCCATGTTAAATTCCCCTTAAGGCCAGGGTACAAACCCACTTTTTTAACACTAAAGTCCCATTGAGGCTATATCGTCCACACTCACTACTATCAGTTAATATGGTTACAGCTAAATTTTCCATCAACAGGTGTAGTAGCCCATCCTCACCTGTTTCATCATACTATATTGATCAAGGTGATTTCTATCTAAAACTATGAATTATTGTACTCCTCGAAATGCTGCACGTATATCACCAAATATAAAGGATAATGATAGAAATCATGACACTTGTTTGCCTCCCTTTGTAATATTTTTTCTTGTTGAAAAACCGACACTATAGGTTTATCAACGATTTCTGTTGGCAATATATATACATCTGATTTTAGCATCTATTATCAGCATTACTACTACCACTGTCTTTAAATCAAAGCATATTAGTTGCAAAATAATTTGCATAACCATATGAGAATGATATTAACCACATTGGAAAATATAAAATGAAAACGAAACTAATCACACTAGTAGATATAAAATGAAAACGAAACTAATCACACTAGTAGATATAATATGAAAACAAAACGAATCGCATTACTAAATGTAATATGAAAAAGTCACTAATCATATTAGTAAATATAATATGAATATAAAACTAAACACATTTGTAAAAATAATTTGAATACGGCACTAATCACATTAGTAAATATAATATTAATATAATACTAATCACATTACCAAATATAATATGAAAACGAAACTCATCACATTAGTAAATATAATATGAATATAATACTAATCACATTAGCAAATATAATAGGAAAACGAAACTCATCACATTAGTAAATATAATATGAATATAATACTATTCACATTAGCAAATAAAATATGAATATGATATCAATCACATTAGTAAATAAAATATGAATATAATACTAAGCACATTGGTAAATATAATATGAATATAATATAATCACATTAGTAAATATAATATGAATATAATGCTAATCGCATTGGTAAATATAATATGAATATGATGATAATCACATTACTAAATATAATACGAATATAATGCTAATCGCATTGGTAAATATAATATGAAAACGAAATTCATCACATTAGTAAATATAATATGAATAGGATATTAATCACATTAGTAAATATAATATGACTATAATACTAATCACATTGGTAAATATAATATGAAACGAAATTCATCACATTAATAAATATAATATGAATAGGATATTAATCACATTAGCAAATATAATATGAATAAGATAATAATCACATTAGTAAATATAATATGAATATAATACTAATCACATTGGTAAATATAATATGAATAAGATAGTAATCACAATAGTAAATATAATATGAAAACGAAACTCATCGCATTGGTAAATATAATATAAGGTATTAATCAAATTAGTAAATATAATATGAATATGATATTAATCACATTATTAAATATAATATAAATAAGATAATAATCACATTAGTAAATATAATATGAAGATGATATTAATCACATTATTAAATTTAATATGAATAAGATACTAACCACATTAGTAAATATAATATGAATATAATGCTAATCACACTGGTAAATATAATATGAATATGATAATAATGACATTAAATATAATCACATTGGTAAATATAATACGAATATGATAATAATGACATTAAATTTAATATGATAAAGATAGAAATCACATTAGTAAATATAATATGAAAACGAAACTCATCACATTAATAAATATGATATGAATTTAATACGAATCACATTAGTAAATATAATATGAATAAGATACTAAACGCATTAGTAAATATAATATGAATATAATGCTAATCACATTTTGTAAATATAATATGAATATAATGCTAATCGCATTGGTAAATATAATATGAATATGATATTAATCACATTAGTAAGTATAATATGAATAAGATACTAATCACATTGGTCAATATAATTAGAAAACACAACTATTCACATTAGTACATATAATATGAACATGATACTATTCACATTATAGTATTATCTTGTTCTACCACATTATCACTCATAAGATACTGACACTATGGAATAATATCGTGCATAAGATAGTGACTAGGAGGGAACAAACTAGATGCATCATTAACTAATCATACAGGGTCGTTTTCACCATAATAAGTTTTAATTTTGCCCTAATTGCGTGAAAAATTTAGCGCGGTAGCAACTATATATTTCTATTGTTTTCAATAATATCTTGACCGTTTTTATTCATAGTTTTACTATCTCTTGGTAAATATTCAAAGTTTAAAGTATTAGCTAGCTTTGACTGCTGTGGAAAAACAAAATCCACTGATTATAATCAAGGGGAGATGCTGAAAGTATCTGCTTGCCAAAAATCAAAAGTGAATCAATAATGTGCTGAAAACCAACATTTGTGTTAAGCGAAAACAAATGACTAAAATGGATCGATGACAATCTATATTCAGAATATAATCCTTTATAGTCGTCGTTTATTAATGAATATATGACGCTTATTTGAATATATGACGGTTATTTGAATATATGTTGGTTATTTGAATATATGACGGTTATTTGAATATATGATGGTTATGTGCCTCATGTATTTATAAATATTCATTTGAAGGTTTGCGTCTTTTACAGTATCGATGAACAAAACTGGTACCTCACGTGACATGACATTCCAAACCGAAGCAACAGTTGAACGCTTGCAGTCTATTAGTCGTAGGCCCGTCATGACTTTCAATCCTGCCATGACGGCAATAACGACGAATAAAGAATAAAATGTGAACATAGTTTTAGGAGTATACAAGGATATAAGTGACAATGAAAACGATATGCACTGCGAAAGTACTGTGTATTATGAATAACGAATTCTTTACTTTTATTTTATTTCATGTTGGAGAAATAAAAAAATATACACATACAAAATTGTTGCAGTTTATAAGTTTACTGACGTGGTAACTGAAGACGAGCTGATATCTGCTGTGAAAATTACGGTTATACTACCGTTTTTTGTCTTGAAATGCTTTTGTCTCCATGTGTTGGAGCACCGAAAGGGTTATAATAACTTAATATTTTTTCCTGCACCAAAACTTAGTCATTATGGTACTTATAGATATAGATCCAAGAAAATGCAACAAAACAAGAGGCACATTTGCCAGAGCTTGTTTACCTGGCAGTCATTTTAACTACAGTCAAATGCAGGAGCTGTTGGCCAAGAAATCTACGTCAGTAGGATTCTTTCGGTATTTCTTCTATTGATGTTGACTGAATATGTTATGAAAGCAATTATTTCAAGGTAGGTGTTTTTGCATTTTCATTCATAGTTCATGGCACATTGACGTTTGTGTCCAACGTTGAAAGGTCTTTGTCAGCATACTTTCTGAAAAGATTGGTCAAATTTTGTTTAGCAGCTTTTTGATATCGTCATTTACAGTAATGTTTATTTTAGTCTTAGCAATGATGGCTATATTTGAAGGCTGATCTGCATCATTTGTACAAATTTGCAAGGAAGCTTTCCGTCAAAATTTGGTAGAATTCTGTTAAAATATTTTACACATTTTTGGTTGTTTTTGTTTTCTGGTTCAGCTAACATGAATTATTTATTGGAAGAATGGGCATAGGTTGTAAACAAAAAATATGAAAGTTCTTTAAGACTGGCTGGTGTCAAATTTTGATAAAATTTTCTCAAGTCGTTTTGGAAAAAAGTGTTTTACATGTTTTTCTAATTTTTTTTTCAATGGTGACTATGTTAGAAAGTGGATCATCATCCGTTATATATTTTAATGCCATTTCAAGACGGGATGCTTTCTATAAAATTTGGTCTAATTCTGTTAAATGATTTTATTATGGAAGTTGTTTAAATATTTTCTATTTTAGTAATGGTGCCCAAACTTGATGGCAGACTGGCATCATTCATACAATACTGAAAGCCCTGTTGGGCGCTTTTTGAACAGAAGTCAGTTATATTCTTATTTATTTGTAATGATGGTGTCCGAATTTACAGTGGATGACTCAATTTGCACAAATTTGAAATGCTTTTATGATACAACGATGAGGTCAGATTCTGTTTAGCGGTGTTGTTTTTCTTTATTATTTTAAAAATCAGATGTTTTCTCTTAATTAAGTCATGATAGCCATATATACAGCCCACGAGGCCACAACACTCTCTGCAAAGTCATATGCAAATTACTCAAGCAGTCATTCTTTGAGAAGAACATGTAAAAAGCTGTTAACAGACGAGAGGTTAACCACGATGTCAGAGAGACAGACAGACAGACAGAGAAAGAGAGAGAGAGATCTTTACTGGTATGAACGGTAATCATGTAATGAAAATTTTTTATTTTTTTTTTGCATTACAATACAAAGTTGAATTTTTAAGTTGCATCAATATGCAGTCCATGCCGTAAGAAGAGGACCTGGTAGACCTGACATCTCTCACCAAGTGTACGTTGGTATAAAATACAAACGAAGCTAATTAGTAATAAGGCTTGGAACCCAGGTTGAAAGACACCCATATCAGAATAATTTCCAGCTATTTGGTTGAAGTTGGTGGTATTTGACATTAACTGTATTTCTACTTTGAGGTCAGGCTAACAATAGACGGTACAACCAATGGTTTGTTAACCCATAGTGGACAGCTACACAGGTGCAGTAGGAACTGATGGCCATCCAGTGCATCCGAACCTGTCTACAGACTTATTGACACTGTCGTGCCATGATATTAAGTTAGGCATGGGCGAGAGAGGGAGGGCGAATCTACGCAACTTTTCCTCGCTAAACCCCAACCCATACGCAAGTCATGACACTACACCAATCCCCGGATGTTTCCTTCAAGTCCTGTGACGATTGGCGAGCGGCAAATAAGCAGGTATGAACACACTGGGATATGTAGCTTCAGAACTGCATACAGATGACTCAGAACCCTGGATCGCTTTTTACTGGATTAAAGCAGCAGTGAAACACGGCAGTCCCCTGGGTGACAGATCTTTTTAGGATTACAATGCTCACCTCCGTAACATGCATGAGGAAGGAGCTAGAAAATGTGCCTTCAAAATTGTTTGCGTCACCTTAACCCTGGTCAACATACCGCGGCTGACGGGAATCACACCTTAGTGGTAAACAGTCTTGCAAGACAAAGGTATCGCAACTCACCATCGGTGCATGGAACGTAAGAATAGTAATGAACGATACATTGTCATTTATACCAGAGAGAACAGCTCTAGTTGGTTGTTGTTGGTGGTGATGTTGTTGTTGTGGGGTTTTTTTTCAGCACACGATAGGCTATGCATGGCGGCCAGTATTAATGGTGGAGGAAGAACCACCGACCCATGAGAAGCTACTGGCAAGCTTTCTCACATACACACACTAGCCGAATCCTAGACTCGAACCCACGCTGACTGAGGTGAGATGGCAGTGATCCGTAACAGAGAGCGCTTTAGACCACTCGGGGCCCTGCTCTAGTTGGTAGAGAACTGGCCACATTCAACATCGAAACAGCAGCTCCGAATGAAACTTTCCTAGCTGAGAAAAGTCAACTCACCATAGAAGGCCACGAGAAGCGCAGGATTCTGGATTGACCACAGAATCATAATTTCCAAGCTCAATATCTCAGCCTAGCAGAAAACCACGAGGCAAAAAAGTGCCCGAAAAAACTGAAACAGGCCGAACAGAAGAACGTGAAACATCCATTTGATGAAGAACATTCCTCTATTCGCGAGGACACAGTTAATCGACTGCCACAAGTGGAAATCAACATAACAATTGCTGATCCTACAGCTCTAAATGGAACTGAATGCAACTGACCTGCTGTCAAATGGCAAACACTTGGAGAAGTTTACAAAACCGGAAGTTCAAACATGGCACAGAAACTTACGGAAATCTTCCAGTCAATGTGGAGTCAGTGAACTATAATTCAGGAGTACAATGATGTACAAGCGGAAAGGCAACAGACAATTCTGCTAAAAACATCGGGACATCTTGCTGTCAAAAGCCTACATTATACATGCCAGAATTCTGTTGAATCTTGTGCATCACATCGATCAAGGACTCTTACCAGAGATATCATGTGGCTTTGGGAAAGGGCAAGGGATCACAGACATGGTGTTGGTAGCTCGTAACCTCTAGGAAAAATGCCCGACGCAGAATTCAAACTTGTAACATTCATCAACCTAATGAGATCACGCAAAATTGTGTTGCCCAGAGAATTCATCACAGGTTCGGCAATTCCATCGTGGCATGCTCGCTCACGCCACAGGCAATGGTGAGTCGTCCGAACCATTCACAGTCGCCAGTGCTGTCAAGCAGGATCGTGTTGGCCCAACCCTCCTCAGTATGACGTTCTCTGCCATGCTTACTGGTGCCTTCTGTGACTGATATTAGGATTTACATTAGATATCAGACTGATGGCAGGCGTTTCAGTCTGAGAATACTAGTCATGATGGAATTAAAGGAAGTGACTGTTCGTGATCTCCTATCTGCTGGTAACTGTTCCCTGAATGCCAAATCTGAGTGTGACATGAAACACATTATGGACCATTTCTCTTCAACTTCCGTCAATATCGGTCTCGCATTCAGAATTAAAAAAAACAGACAGGCGATGTGCCAGACTGCACCAGGAAAACGTTACATAGAACCTATCATCACAGTAAGTGGTCAAACCCCTGTGGCAGTGGACAAATTCAGAATTGCCAAAACAGGTATAGCCTTTGGCAGACTATGTGCAAATGTGTGGGGATGCAGGGGGATCACTTAACAAACAAAACAGAAGGTATACAAAGCTACTGTGTTGCAGAACCTGCTTCATGCTTGTGCAACCTGGACAGTATACAGAATCATTTTCACATGGCCTGCCTGTGGAAACTGATGAGGATAAGATGGCAGCTACAGACTTTGGAGAAAAAAAAGTACTGCATAAGCAAGCAGCAGAAATCTCAGAACTGCATCATGTCCTCTATTGATCAAGCAAACCCAAGTGGCATCTCTTGCCAAGTGTGCCACAGACTGTTCTGATCCCAAATTGGATTGATCACCATTCATGTACTCACAGAAACCAAACCAGTTAGTGATGTTATGATCAACTTGAATGACAAACAACAACACTTTGACTAAATTCAGATGAATTAGATAAATTAGATACTGCACTGGCATCTATTTTATGAATGTTAAATTATTCAAGCAAGTTCTATACCAATTAAATTTGGTATGATATGGTCCCCCAGTTTTGATGAGAACTTTGTTCAATGAATTTATGTTAAATCTATTAACAACAATAGCTAAACATGATGGGAGATGAGAGTCAATTGGTGGTATTCTGCCTGGGTATTATACAAGAGAACTACCTCTGTTGCTAAGAGAACTATCCTGGATGTGATTCTGGCACAACATATCCTACGAAATGTCCCCATCATGTTTAATCACAACTGGATGGTTACCTGATTGCTATCGAAGCCACAGAGTTGCCATGGGGATCCAACACAAACAAAGTTATGGTAGAATACATTATATGAATCATCCTACTGAGTTTCATCAAAGTTAACTCAGCCTTTGTGGTGAAGAAAAAAAATTCATCTGGTATCCACACTGTTGCCTGGGAAACCAAACTGAACATAATTCTGGTAGAATATATCCTATGAAGAATTGAAAAATTGGCTCAGCCATTCTTTGTGTGTGTGTGTGTGTGTGATTTAGATTTTAATGTAGCTTTAACAATAGTGTGGCAGTTTATAGTTATGTCTAGCACTGGGGCATCATTCCGCAGACATGTAGTAACATGTCCCACCAAGTCACATTATCCTGACACCAAGCCAACCAGTCCTAATACTAACCTCGTAATGCTGAATGCCTAGCAAGGCAGCTGTTAGTAACATTTTTATAAGTCTTTGGTATGACTCGGCCGGGGTTCAAACCTGCAACCTCCCTCATCCGGGGCAAATGTGCTAACCACTAGGCCACCAGAGTGGTCCTCAGCCATTTTGTGGAAGTTGAAATTGGTTTTGCACCTGGTTCCTATGGAAGAAACATCACTGCTAGGAAGCCACCTTGGAAACTAACTTTAGTAAGGTAACAAATTTGACCAAAAAAATTCAGACATTCTAAAGTTGAAAATGTACTTTCTATATGGTTGGTGTAAAAGCCAATCTGTTCTTAGGAGTGCCATCCTGCACAAATATCTAAAACAGCATAATATACAAGGAATGTTTACCAATTGTAATTAAAAAAATAGCTTAGCCATCATTCACCTGTGTAACTGACATGTTAGCTTGTGATAGCAATTCAAAAACATACTGAAACTGTAAGAGAAAGAAAGATTGGAGCCCTTGGCTGTAACATTGTAGACACTGGTTTTGAGAAGACTGGGTACACATGGTTTAAAAATATTAAACACAGAATGCTTTGAAACATATTTATTATTATTGTTGGTTGGTTGGTTCTAAACAGCAATTTCAACACATTGGCCATATCTTGCCAAGGAAATGGGAACAAGGTGCCTTTCCCAACGACACAGGCAACAAACCCAGGCCAAGGCAAGTACATGACCTACAACCCTTGGATTACATGTCTCACACTCTACCAAAAGAGCTACAATGGCTTTCCACTGATGTGAAAAGAAACAGATTTCCATGACGCACTTCAGATAGGGTATATAGTTTGGAAAAATATGTAAATTGTGATAAGAATGCACAATTAGTATTTGAAATATTTAGTACTTACAGTAAAGACATTTAAAAAAAATTAATTAGGGAAATGTCCATGATAAGTTACAATGACAATATGGGAGATGTCTGTGGCAAGTTATATTGATAATTAGGGAAATGTTCATGATACATTATTGTTGTTGTTGTTGTTGTAGGGTTTAACGCCATTTTTCAGCACACGATAGGCTATACATGGCGGCTAGTATTAATGGTGGAGGAAGAACCCAAGAAAACCCCCGGAAAGAACCACCGACCCACGAGAATCTAGTGTCAAGTTTTCTCACATACCCACATTTGCTGAATCCGAGACACGAACCCACGCAGTCAGAGGTGAGATAGCAGTGATCCGTAAGAGAGTGCTTTAGACCACTCTGCCACTCGGGGCCCCCATGATAAATTATAATGACAATTATAAACTAATTGCTTTGAACAGCTGGAAATATAAAAATCTTAAAGAAAGAGAACAATAACTGTACATAAAAGGAACATTCAAACTGGAGAACTTGTAGAAATGAAAATTTTCATGTAATGTTTCAAAAATTACCAATAAATATACACTATATACCAATTTGATTTAAACATGTTGATATTAAAGCACTTGATTAGAAAATGACTGAATCAGAAACATTCCTTGCACAAACTATCTTTAAAAAAACAACTGTTTCATTCAGTGCAAAATATTTAAATTCTCTCATTTTTCAAGGAAGTTTCTCATTTCTAATTTTTATAATTATTCACGACAAAAATGAAAAATGTACAATATTTGTTTCCTTCTTTTCACACTCACTATGTACACAGAAGTATGATGACCAATGTTTATGAGTACAGTGTCACAATGATACTGTATTTCCATAAAAGCACATTTCCTATCTGAAAATATGGCATCCATCAGTGTACTGAATAGTTTGTGATTTAGTTCTTAGTCCCCTCATTCGTGATATTATCTTCTCTTCAAAAATCATAACAAGGTAAATAGGTTAATCAAAATATAAGTCAATGCATCAAGAGTATCCAGTAAAATAACACCAAAAATAATTTGTGTCAGAAAAGGATTTTAAAAATGAAACTGTCTTGGCAAAACAATCAAATAAATAAATAAATAAATAACTCTGAAAATATTGGAAGGAATTTGATAAAGCTTGCAACACTTAATGTTTACAGAATTGGGGATGTCAAAATTAACCCCTAATTTCAACACATTTTGGTAGAATTTAGTGCAAATTTCACGCACATATCTTAGGAATTTTACACAAGTAGAAAGCGAGTTAATGTGTAAACCAACACAACCCCTGGGTCATGGCTCTGTTTATAAGTGTGTACAAATTCCTTTAATGTCTATAATATATTTTATCAATTTGGAGTGTTAATGTTGTTTATGTTTTACATTTTTAAATTACATATTAACGATTTTAATCTCTATACAGATCAAAATGGGAAAGTCACCAGAAAATGGTGGTGAACTCAATCACACACTAAATTAAGCTAGGCAAAAAAGAAATATGTCAAAATCATTTAGATATATTTATGAAATTTTGCACAGTGTTTTGGCCAAAGTTGATGAAATGAGTGCTGTGATGGTGTGTCACATAAAAGTGATGTCATTTGGTAAACAAGATACAGTAACATATAAATATATGTATCTGCAACTTCAGGCATTTTTCCAAATACTGGCAAAGTTCCAAGAATGTTACACCGAATTTCAGGTAGAGAATGCCTCTTTCAAAAAAGTGCTTCCAATTCTCAAAGTCATGGCTATAAGATAGTGAATGTTTCCTAGAAAAATAAGCTCCACCAATCAAATCTAAGAACACCTCATTCATATCAATGTAAGAACACCTCATTCATGTCAGTGTAAGAACATATCAATGTAAAAACACCTCATTCATATCAATGTAAGAACATCTCATTCATGTCAGTGTAAGAACATATCAATGTAAGAACACCTCATTCATATGAATGTAAGAACATATCAATGTAAAACACCTCATTCATATCAATGTAAGAACATCTCATTCATGTCAGTGTAAGAACATATCAATGTAAGAACACCTCATTCATATGCACAGATATTTCTTATAATTAAACTTAAGATATTGAAATAAGCTTATAAACCATGTCTGATTACAAAATTTGTTTAAAGAATTAAGGCCTTTTGAATGTTCTTAAATGCAGCCAATCATGTGTAAGAATGCTTCATTAATAATTGCACTCATCCAAGATCTCAGTGATAAAAGTTTATGAACCCAGTCTGAACACCGCCTGTTCAAGAAGAGTCCATGGAAGATACTGACACTCTACTGGCTGAAAAGAATTTTTAGGAATACAAGATAAGACTACTTTTTTTCCCTTCAATTCTGAATTGTTGAAGCCATCTCTGATATTCCCCAGCAGTAACATGCTGGGTATCAAAATGGCAACATTTTAAATCAGGAGCAACTAGAAATCATAAGAATAATTAGTGATAATAAGATTTTCAAGCTGGATAGTCTGGCAGCAATATTGGAAGTCAGACTGGTGCCATTTTCACTTACAACCAAGGAGACATTATAACAAGTTTTGCATTTAAACCCATTACTAATATAACCATTCATTCAGATGAAGCAGTGATAAGATTTTCAAGATGGTCACTGTGGTGGCCATACTTTGATGTCTAAGCATCATCATTTTCATTCAGGACCAACCAGACATCTTAAGAAATGTTCTTGTGAAAACCCTGTGCCAATATTACTTTTTGCTCAGGAGGAGTAGTGACAATATTTTCAAGATAGCTGCTGCTGTGGCTGTACTGGATGTCAGATTGGCACTTAAGACTAACTTCGGTGAAAACCCTATGTTGATATGCCCATCCATTCTTTGGGAGTAGTAATAACAAGATTTTCATGATGGCTGCTGTGGTGGCCATATTGGAATATTGGATCAGCAACATTTCATTCAAGATCAACTAGATACCATAACAAATCATCTGGCGAAACTCCCATGTCGATGACTTTCTGTTCAAGCGAAGTAGCAATACAGAAATTTACAAGATGACCTCTGTGACAGCCATACTGGACATCAGATCAGCGCCATTTTCATTTAGCAACAACTGGACATCTTAAGAAATATTTCTGTCAAAATTTCATGTTGATATGACCATACATCCTGGAGTAGTAGCAAAAAAAAAACAAGATTTTTTAAGATGGCCTCTGTGGTAGCCACAATGTTTATCTAAGTGTGACCATTTTCATTTAGGACCATCTAGACCATGCATGCAAGCTTTAAGGCAATTATCCAAGTAGTCTAGGTGGAGTAGTGATAACAAACTTTTGCTAATGGATGGTGGACAAGAGACCATCCCATAAGTTGTCCTAGTCTATGAACTAGTTCAAGCTAAAGATGAAGAGTACAAAGTGCTAAGAAGATTAGCCAATCAGATACAAGAATTCTAGAATGACTATTGTTACCTGCTACAGCCATTTGCAGTCATTGAAACTAAGAATAGATTCCTTTCTGTAGCGTAATAGGTACTGACTCCTTAGCTTTTGGTCTTCTTCAAAGGAATGACTTCTGGACTCTAGAAGATTATAAAAAATCTTCTGAAAGTACAGAGCTAATATGATCCACACACCCTTGAAAACCACCATTCAATCTTGGTACATCCAAAAGACCAAACTTCTTTGAATAAGAAATGTGTGTGATTTGGATTTTTAATGTAGCTTTAAAACATTTTCAGTCATATCGCTATGATGTCTGCAGTGTGGCAGTTTATAGTGAAGCCTAGCACTGGGGCATCATGCCGCAGACCTGTAGCATGATGTCCCACCCAGTCACATTGTCCTGACACCAGGCCGACCTAACACTAACCTCTTAATGCTGAGCACCAAGTGAGGCAGCTGTTAGTACCATTTTTAGAATTCTTTGGTATGACTTAGCCGGGGTTTGAACCCACGACCCCCTGCATCTGAGGCAGATGCTCTAACCACTAGACCACCAGAGTGGTCTTTGAATAAGAAATGCTTAGTTATCTCTAAATGTGATAGTCATGGAAACTGCTAGAAGCCTGGAGACAAGATTTAAAAATCACTTATAAACCAACAGAAAATCCCTGAAAGCAGTTGATGAACATTGCAAATAACCAGGGTATACTATTTCTTGTGATAACATCAGAGTACTCAGTAGAGAAAATAAAACCCCCAGGAGGAAAATGAGAAACTATTGAGATCACAGAGGGGCAGCCAGTGTTGAACCGCGATCTTGGATTGGAACTTACACCACTGTATAGAAGGATTTTGTCACATGGTCAACATTTAGCTGATCATGTGATCCATTCCAGAAGTCATTCCTCTGATGATGACCTTATGTCAAGGTGAAAAGCTAAGAAGTCACAACCTATTATGCTATAGACATATACCTATTCTTAGTTTCATTAGATGCAATAATGTCTCATTAACATGCATACATATAACTCATAATCAAATGAATCAAAGATCTAAATCATATAAGTTTATGCAACAAGTAGATTAAAGACAATCAATGCATGGTCCTACCATTAAAAAAAATTGGATTTCTGTATGTACCAAGTAGATTAAAGACAATCAATTAAAGACAATCAATGCATGGTCCTACCATAAAAACAATAAGATTTCTCTATGGCTTTTATGAAAGTCATGCTGGAAATTTTATTTATTTGCCAAAAGCGTCAATTATGCCACCATTTCACTTTCTGAACCTCTCAGTAAAAATGGTTTATCTCGCCTGTGTTGAGAGTACTGAGTAAGATTTTCCAAGGATCACCTATTTCTGAAGATGTACCTTATTACATATGCTAAGGCAAACTAAAAAATTTATAATTCTGTCAATATTCATCCAGATCTGTGTTACCCCATGGAAATACTGATAAGCAAACAATCAAATCTCACTTTATTCTCCAGTAAGCCCTTTCATGCATGTTACAAAATACAATTCTGGTAATTTAGATCAGACCTAGATGGCAGAATAACACAGACCAACAGCTGAGTGTGGATATAATTTGCTAATTTTTATTATAACTAATGAAGTTGCTTAATTGCTCAATTCTCTACTGCATACAGATGCTGTTTAAACTTTTTAATCTGTAACAATATTATCTAGCACTATACAGTTTTAAAAAGAAAATAATTCATTTTTCTCCACTGATTTCACAACTTCCAAATCTTTAGCCATCCATTGAATTGTCACTGCAGTGTTTCTTCTAGGATATTTTTTTAAAAAACAGGACCAACTCCCCAATGAAATTTTAAAGAACAAAAAACATAAGTGGTCCAAACAGTTACATGACTAATGACCAAAACATGTCAAATAAAACTGACACCAACTTGCTTACATAGAGAAGTCATGATACCGATCTTGTACAATTCTAGTTCTATACTTTATGCATCCAATTATGAATGCATTATTCTTCCCTTTACTGACATGTACATCACACATTATTCCTTGGTTGTTGTTCAATATGAATGTACATTTCTTGTATCAATTTTCTCAAAACATATGACCATATTTCTTTTTTTTTTCAATGCCAGCTAAAGAATCATAATCTTTTTCAGAATAACTGCCCTCCTGGAAAAGGAGATGGAATCACTTTACATTCTGGAAATTGTTCTTTGTACAGTGGTCCCCCTTCTTTAATGCCACCTCTTCTGCAGCAGGAATGTGACCATATAAGAGAGGTGACTTTTCTGGAAGCAGATCACAGAGATTGTGAGTAATAATAATAACATAAAGAAAAGTGTAACTAATATTAAATATTGCATATTTCTTTTAAAAATCACATGCATGCTATAGGATAAATATTATATCAATGTTATTTTAAATAATTATGAATAATCATCAATCACAGAAGAAAACCATTACAAAATCTTGTCAATAAAATCAGGGTACAAACATCTAGCTGTAACTATTGTTCTCTGTCCATTCCATTTTCACATTGCTGCAGACTAATTTCTAGTTCTTGTAAAAAAAATGCTCCACGTTTACAAATGAACTCGACACAAGATTGACTTGTAAAAAAAATGCTCCACGTTTACAAATGAACTCGACACAAGATTGACTAGTTTTAGTCATAATAGTAACAATAAATAATTAACAATGAACTATCTCAGTAATAATATATTATTCTCTGATGACACTCTCATGAAGAACAAACTATTCTAAATACAAAAATAAAATGGTAAAGCATGCTTAAATACATTATGTATAAAAGCACCAAGTGCACTGAAATGCATTAACAGAATAAATTGGAGAGCATATACTTCAATATTTACAATGAAAACTGCCATTCAAGATAATGGTCATTATGATTTTGTTTTGAATACATTTAGATTTGTTTCTGATCTCATTGTTTTCAGAAATTCATTCCATAGAATAGCACCAGAGAAAGGCAGTGATTTTGTTGAAATAATTGTTTCTGGAAATGGAGATATGCAATGATTATTTTTAACTGATCTCAATTAAGGTCCATGGTTTTCTCACTTAAAATGAAACATACCATGCAAATATCTTCAACATGAACTCCCAAAGTTTTCTGTGTCTACATGAACTCCCAAAAGTTTTGTGTCAACATGAACTCTGAATGTTTTCTGCATCAACATAAACTCCCAAAAGTTGTCAATATAACTCCCAAAAGTTTTCTGTCAACATGAACTCCCAAAGTTTTCTGTGTCTACATAAACTCCCATAGGTCTTGTGTCAACATGAACTCCCAAAGTTTTCTGTGTTAACATGAACTCCCAAAAGTTGTCAACATAACTCCCAAAGTTTTCCGTGTCAACATAAACTTCCAAAAGTTGCCAACATAACTCCCAAATGTTTTCTGTGTCTATGTAAACTCCCAAAACATTCTGTGTCAACATAAATTCCCAAAAGCTGTCAGCATGAACTCCCAAAAGTTTTCTATCTCAGCATTTTCTATTCAAGTACTGAAGATATACAGCTCAAGATTTGGAGTTTTTTTAATTCATAGTTTCTACCTAGTTCCAAGCAATATTGCCTTGGTTTTAGGAAAACAATAAACATGTTATTCAGTGAGTACCAGTATTCAACACAGCTAATACTTTTGCCACCTTGATCGTTATTGGTGGTAATAACAGACGATAATTGTCAAAGTGACAAAACCTGACAGCAAAGGAACAAAGAGTTTAATTACTTTACTGGCACATTGGAAAAAATGTCAAATGTGTTGAATTTAGAAACCAACAAATATGCAAAAGATATCCATTTGTAAACCAGATTATATGTCCACTTGCAAGGGTAAATTTGACATTTATTGCATTAATCTGATGGCCACATTAAAAGGATGGTCACCTAAGAGGAGTAGTTTTGAACACAAATTCATTGGTGCCAAGGGAGTCTGACTGTACAAGTGGGTGGCTGATCGAAATATGACCATTCAAAAAGAGGAACATTGTAATGTCCTCCAAAAATAAGAAAACTGAATTCTTTTATTTCAACATGTTTCAGCTTGCTGACTACAGATTAAGGGAAATGTACCAAACTTAAGCAATTTCTGGAAAACAAGGAATAACCCAATTTAAGTTTGGGCTTTATTGAGCAAGTGAATTATGTGTTTGACAAAGGTGTTTGGGTAGGTAAAACTAATTTTAATTACGTAACACTTGCCTGTTACTACTGCATAGCTGGCTCTTTTATGGGTGGAACATACCCCGACAGTATGATGAAAATTCATCCTCACATATGGTGATGTGGAAGGTTCTGGAACACCAGAAGTCCAATCCGCAGATACCATGTCAATATGCACTGTCCTTCATTATTTTCAGGACATAGCCTGAACTAGTGGGACATCAGTCCTGGTTGGGAGTAGGGAATCTGGCAATAGCTTCTGGCAAGCCCCCCCACCCCCCACAATATTCTAATATTATTAATACATATCCTGTTGCTAATGTGCTGTTGAATTTGTCAGTCCAGTAGGAGGCTGATGATCCCATTACTGGCAAAAGAAAAAAGACAATACTCACCCCCACTGTAGATGAGACTACTCCCAAAGGGTATATGAATGGGCCATATTTGTTAGCTATTACAATTGCACCCAAAGAAAACATTGCCTTTGCTTTGGTGAGCTAACATGCAAAGGTAAATTAAGATAGTATGAGATCACCAAAATGCAGCTTTCATTCATTCCTCCAGAAACAAATTAATTATATAGGCCCATGAGGTTGCAGTGGCTGAAACCTGATGGGCTTTAATTTTCATGAATAAAAGGTCCCTCTTGATAAGCTCTCTTAATAGTTAATGCAATCGACCTTGAAATCGTGGAAGCTGAAATATCAGCTAAACCTTCACAATGGTGGGACAGACATTTCCTAACCTTCCTTCTCCCAACAGAAGCTGCCAAATAAAATCATAAAGCCCTAAATGGATAATAAAAGCCTTTCTTGCTCACCCCCAGCACATATGTGACTGAGACTGGGGATCTCAATCGGAGTGGAGCAACTGATGGAAGCAAGTTTTTTCCTAAAAAGCTGGTTGGCAAAGGAGAGAAAAGCCCCCACTGAACCTTATACAGCTTTGCTCTATGGACAGGGCATGAAGCTGGCTCCTTCGTCTTGTGATACTAATGATAACATGAAAACAGTCTTGATGGTAAGTTTCTTGAAGAGACATCACTCAACGGTTTATGGGTTTTCTTGTCAAAATACTGGAGGACTGGGATACCTAGTGATCTTAAATGCTACTCCTATATCCCAGTAACCATTCTGGGAATGAAGGCTAGCCTGAATGGAAGAGCTCAAAATTGGAGGACCTCCAAGTCCAAGCAAAACTGGAGGTACTTTCTGTCAGGAGGAAAGATAGAGATGTGATGGTACGCATCCTGAAGATCAAAGGAGACTGCATATTCACCAAGTTGTATGGTGTTCCTGACTGAGGATGTTTAGGGAGAAAAGGTTGATAATGAGATGAAAATTCATCCCTTTCTTGGTTACAGGAAAATCTGGGAGTATAAGAGACTGGTAATCACTCCCTTAAACAAGAGGTACTCTGAGAAGGAAAACCCTGACAATTTTGAGGAAGAAGAGGAAGGAACTTCTTTGTTTCTTTATAAGTATGTCTATGTTCAGTAAGGTCCCAGACCTAATCTGACCATAGGCTGTAAAAGGGACAACCATCTCCCTTCACAGCCTATACAAGATACGCAAGGGTGTGTATGACTCAGGAGGATTTCCTGTGGCCATACCTACTCACATCCTGCTTAGCCATTGCTGAAGAAGTTTAAAATTTCAGCAAGGATAGGGTTATTTGCTAAATACCTACCTAAACCAGAAAATAGTTCTCAACAATAATAACTACACTGACACTCCCATAAGAACCTAATGTAAGGTTAAACAAGGTGTACCCAGAAAAACTGTGAATAACTCTTTAGTAAGTTCAATTTGAACAGAAAAAATGCTTGGTTCAGTGTAATTCCACACCATAAAAATAATGCACATAAACAAAAAGTTCAAACTGTGGCGTAAATCTTCGATTGGAAAAAGATCGAAGGACAGTACACATAAGCATGGTATTTTGGTGTTGGTCCAGGAATGTTCTGGTGCTCCACAATCTTCACCCTATGGAAGGATTAATTCTCCTCATATGGTCGGGGTATTTCCCATCCAAAAAAAACAAAACAGCTATGCAACAGCAACAGGCTATCAATTATTGATATTAAATAACTAATTAGTGATTTAAGGCTTCTCACCTCCTTGTAAATATACTGCCCAAGTAGACCCTTAGTCAAACCCAACAGTGGCAATGACAATCTATCTGCAGATGGATCAGTCCGAGAATAATTCAAACAGATTACAGCCCATTCATTAACCTAATCGGTATGCCAATATTTCAGAATTTTTATTTCCAAGAAACATATAGCATTTATCAATTCATTGCTATTATTTGTGTAAACACATAATTGTTGTTATCTGGGTTAAATGCCTATTTTCAGTATACGACAGATTAAACAAGGCAGCCAGAATAACAGGTGGATAAAGAAAACAGGTAAACCCTGGTAAGAACCACTGACCCACAGGAAGTTACTGACAGGCTTTCTCACATACCCACATTGCCTAAACGCAAGTTTTGAACCAATGTAGACAGGTGAGATGGCAGTGATCAGTAAAAGCACTTTAGACCACATAAAGCCCCAAACATAATTACACATAACTGTACTATATCAGAAGTTAGTATCAGCAAGTCTGCCATTTTCAACTTGATTCAAACAAGACTTGTTGCACATCAACGTCAAAATACTTTGTCAATTATTACGGAGAGCAACAATCCACAGTAGCTGATTTGAAAATGGTTCCAGAATTTGCCACAAGTCTTCTTCCAAACTGACAAATCATTCTTAATGATAAATCTATACTCAAATCATCTCTTGAATGTCCAGTGAATGATGGAAGTTATAGTAGATGCAGAAACCTCATCTATGTCCGACAGACTGGTCATGGTGTCAATGAATTTTAAACATACTGAGATGAGAACCAATCTATCACTTACAGCTGTGGGCAAACTTCAAGGTATCTGAATATGTTAAAATTGTTACTCTTTTTTTATATCAACATTCTTTTGCAATGATACCTGCCCAGACTAACTTGGGTTGGCTGCCTGGATGTGTCCTTGTGAAAGGTACTTAGCTCCAAATTCCTCTGCATGATTTAGTCAAAGTGCTTAAAGTGCCATCAAAAACCAACCAAGCAAACAAGCAACCAACACTATTTTTAAGTTCCAGAAGTTCACCCATTGATATGCTTACATTAAATTTCATGGGGCAATGACATTTTCTTAGTTGGTCTGCATATGACAGATCCTTAATACATCATCAATTCTATGTAGATTGAGACCAATTTTGATGAAAACTGTTACAGTTGCCTTTATAGTTGTTGGACTATTCAGCAGAGGGCAGAAATTGTTTCCTCTGGAGCTAAATCACTGGTCTTTAGCTAATACCATTATACTGTCATAAGGTAGGCTTTCAGAATACAGAAGCTGAAATATCATGTCTCTCCAAACTTTTGTGATGCTAATAGGATTCCACAAATTACTAACACATACTCACTTACAATTCAAGTCCAATCCAAATGCATACATGTTTTTTTTGTTCAACTGATTACTTCTAACAAACAGACCCATTATGATTAGTCAAACAAATGTATCAACTACATCAATTTCCTCTGATGAATTGCAATAGTAATGAAACCAGTGAGGGATCAGGGGTGACTAGATCCCTCCCAGCAGATGCACACATATTTGCCAGTGCATTATGAACATCAGATCTATGTCTATATAGGTTGCATTTAGACTTGAATTATAAGTAAGTATATAATGTACAAGGAATAAGAATCAGAAACAATCCAACTTCAGTGGCACAAGCACTTTATAAATAGGAAGTCCTTGAGTTAGCCTGGGCATACCAATTAAAGATATAACCCCCCACTCATCACTAATATTTATTAATTTCATATCCAAGCTGAGAGATTAGTTTGTTTTGATTCCCTGGCATTGCTCCGCCTCCTTTGTTCTAAACCCCTTGTCATCTCCTCTCTCCAAGAATCAAATATGATTTCCATCTTCTTTCGACTGTGAGGGTTGCCATTATTGACTGTGGGAATAATCGTCTCTGGTTTAAGAAACTGGACAAAGCGTTTCAGCTCCAGAAAACTGCTGTGCTCACTGTATGGAACTCCTGGATAAAAGAAAGAAAACACTAAAACTAATAATGTTCTTTGATAACATGAGAGGATCAGCTCCAACTTAAATATACAGTGTGACCTCGCTATAACACGGTAGTTGGGATCCATAAAATCTGACCGCGTTATATACCGAACCATGTTATATGCAACCAAGTCGGTTAGCTGAAGAAAATGTATCCACCCCCCCAAAAAAATGGGGGGGGGGTAATTAATGCGGGCGGTAAAATACGTGCTTTGTCAGCACAGTTGCTATCTTGAATTAATGCATATTAAATGAGAGATACACCTGTAATGAAAAGATAGAAGACATAATATAATAGTTTACTTTATTCAGAGAACCATGAATTGGTACATATACGTGAATACTGTTTATATATTAATGTCTAATGTATAGCATGAATAGAGTATCAACGCCGTGTACTCACCTGTGAACATCATCATATACATTGAATCCCCAATACAAGTGATTCCATCGAAAAATATGTACACACAGCTTTAAAATATTCATTAATTTTGTAACAGGTCATATTGGTCTGAATTCAGTGGAAAAACATAGCACAATCATGTAACAAATGACAAAGCACATTTACTTTGAAGTACGTTCGAAGTCGGTAAAAGTTAGTTTGCGTTTTAAGCCGCCTTTGGCATAAACTTTTTCCCTACAAAAAGTAAACTTTCACAGCACAGTCAAAGTGTTCCAGTCATGTTGGAAAATGCAATAATCCATCAGATTCCATCACTTTTATTTAAGTTTGGTACTGACTTCCTCTGAAGAAAACTTCTTTGCTGTTATTGAGAGACTGTAGTCGGCTTTCTTTGATGAAGGGTGCATGCGTTTTTGAAGTCGCCGCTAAAGAAAAGCTTTGGAGAACCAAATGAATGTCCATTTCTTATTGTGGCGGCAACATCAAATAACTGTACTGCATGATTGAGACTGGTATTTTTTCCATTTGCTGAGTACGTTTTCATAACAGTCGGTGCTTCAAAGGTAATGTTTCCTTTGAAATTTCATCAAACTGTTTTATCTGGATACATTTTTTAAAGGAACTGGCCGTCATTTAGACTATTCTAGTTACTGTCCCTTAATGCCTACTGAATAAACCAATAAGTAAAATGTTTTTTGGTGGGGGGTGGGGGTTTACATTTGTGGTAGCAGCGTGATGCTGATTTCCACGCATGTGTCTGAAAATTAACAAAGAATCAACGGACGATAGAGACACAGGTGTTCTGATGACAGGGATTATTACAGAAAATGTGAGCATTCTGAAGGATTTAATTCTGAGTGAAATGAAGAGGAATTTTACTTACCATCCACATACAAATGCCAGTCTTTGTAAATATATTAATTACTAGCGAGCGGCCGAAAATCCGATGAAAGATAGATTACGAGAGAATGCCTTGTCCGGTTGATCTCTGTTGCCAGAAATGTCAACAACAAAAAAGCGGATATTTCACAGAACTCATGCTAGATGTCAGGATAAGCAGATTATATATAACAATGCACTGTTTAGATGGTTTGTCAGTATGGACAAAGAATTTGTTTATGTAACAATAGATAAATTTCAGTGCATTTTATATCCAGTTTGCAGCTTCCTTTCATGGGGCCTCTGAATTTCTGCACTCCAAACCAATGGTTGTATATAAAGGTTTAAACAGCCAACAATGTCACCAACAAATAAAAAAAAGCCACATGATATGTTTTGCAGCCAATAAGGAAAAACAATGCAAGTTTGCGACATTGACAAAGACCTACGCGATCCCAGAATAACTTTTTATGCGTTTTTTCTTCTTCTTACTTTTAAGAAGAAAAAAAATACTTTTTCATGTATGAGAAAAATACTTTTTCATGTACGAGAAAAATACTTTTTCGTGTACAAGAAAAATTCATATAAAATTTCAGTAGCCAAGCCACAATAGTCTTGCATTATTCATACGCGATCTCTTCCCAAAAATGATAAGCAACTTTTTACTTTTTTTTCGTACTTTTTAAGAATTGTTTTGTGCACAAGAAAAATACATGTATATGAAATTTCGGGAGCCATCCCACAACCGCGTTATATCCAAATTCGTGTTATAACAGAGCGCGCTATAGTGGGGTCGCACTGTACTCTGCAGTATTTTTTTTAACTTAAAGATTTTCCCATCTGAAATTCTTGGTGTGTAATTATTCATATTACTATCTTGGATATTTTTGATAATTGTCACAAAATTTGAAATATTAAACTTAGTCATTTGTATTAAACTTAATCATTTATATTACACTTAGCCATCTGTATTACACTTAGTCATTTACATTGCAGTCTTTTATATTACACTTAGTCATTTGTATTACACTTAGTCATTTGTATTACACTTAGTCATTTATATAACACTTAGTCATTTGTATTACACTTAGTCATTTGTATTACACTTAGTCATTTATATAACACTTAGTCATTTGTGTTACACTTAGTCTTTTATATTACACTTAGTCATTTGTATTACACTTAGTCATTTGTATTACACTTAGTCATTTATATAACACTTAGTCATTTGTGTTACACTTAGTCATTTATACTACACTTAGTCATTTATATAACACTTAGTCATTTGTTAAACTTAGTCATTTATACTTCACTTAGTCATTTATATTACACTCAGTCATTTATATTACACATTCTACCTGTAAAAAGAATGTATAATGAGGGCAAATATTTTTTTAAAATTTAAAAATTAAAATTAAGTAGATAGAAAGGTAGAAAAGTAGACTGATTGGCAGAAAGATTGATATATAGGTAGGTATGTAGGAAAGGTTTTATATAAGTCATTAGGTAGATCAATAGGCAGAAAGGTAGACTGATAGGCAGAAAGAAATAAAAATTATTTTCACCCCTTAACAAGCTTTTGCCTTGCTTTATTTAGGGATCTGCTTCATGATCAGTTCTGCAGAATGTCAGTAGTTTTTATTCCTACCTATGAAACACTTTCATGTAATATCTATGGTAATCAAAGTGGTTTCAAGGCATGAAACTATTCAGTCACAAGTGTTTTAGTACAAGGAAAATATTCCTTAGCTTACATTCCAACCTGAAATTTTGTTGGGTCAACTTAAAAAAAAAAAAAAAACTTTTTCTTGTGGTGGGGAAAATCGGTGTACTATTTGAAACTATTACAAATTTTGATGTCCAGAAAACTGGAGGTCTGATTATCTGGTTAATAATAGTAAGTATAATGAACAGAAGTGTGTGTGTATGTATGTGTGTGTATATATATATATATATATATATATATGTATATATATATATGTTGGAATATTTTCTGATTTTTGCCAGTTGGGTGATGTCATGAAGAAAGAAATCAGCACAGTATACAGAACTGATACATTTTTCAATATAAATGCATAGTCACTGACTTGCACATTTTTGAATCTCACTGCATAATTACAGATTTACATATTTTTCAATCTCATTGCATAGTCACAAATTTACAGGATTCATGCAGCTTTGGAAGTATTAAATTCAATGACTATTTAGTTTACTTTATTCAGAGAACCATGAATTGGTACATATACGTGAATACTGTTTATATATTAATGTCTAATGTATAGCATGAATAGAGTATCAACGCCGTGTACTCACCTGTGAACATCATCATATACATTGAATCCCCAATACAAGTGATTCCATCGAAAAATATGTACACACAGCTTTAAAATATTCATTAATTTTGTAACAGGTCATATTGGTCTGAATTCAGTGGAAAAACATAGCACAATCATGTAACAAATGACAAAGCACATTTACTTTGAAGTACGTTCGAAGTCGGTAAAAGTTAGTTTGCGTTTTAAGCCGCCTTTGGCATAAACTTTTTCCCTACAAAAAGTAAACTTTCACAGCACAGTCAAAGTGTTCCAGTCATGTTGGAAAATGCAATAATCCATCAGATTCCATCACTTTTATTTAAGTTTGGTACTGACTTCCTCTGAAGAAAACTTCTTTGCTGTTATTGAGAGACTGTAGTCGGCTTTCTTTGATGAAGGGTGCATGCGTTTTTGAAGTCGCCGCTAAAGAACAGCTTTGGAGAACCGAATGAATGTCCATTTCTTATTGTGGCGGCAACATCAAATAACTGTACTGCATGATTGAGACTGGTATTTTTTCCATTTGCTGAGTACGTTTTCATAACAGTCGGTGCTTCAAAGGTAATGTTTCCTTTGAAATTTCATCAAACTGTTTTATCTGGATACATTTTTTAAAGGAACTGGCCGTCATTTAGACTATTCTAGTTACTGTCCCTTAATGCCTACTGAATAAACCAATAAGTAAAATGTTTTTTGGTGGGGGGTGGGGGTTTACATTTGTGGTAGCAGCGTGATGCTGATTTCCACGCATGTGTCTGAAAATTAACAAAGAATCAACGGACGATAGAGACACAGGTGTTCTGATGACAGGGATTATTACAGAAAATGTGAGCATTCTGAAGGATTTAATTCTGAGTGAAATGAAGAGGAATTTTACTTACCATCCACATACAAATGCCAGTCTTTGTAAATATATTAATTACTAGTGAGCGGCCGAAAATCCGATGAAAGATAGATTACGAGAGAATGCCTTGTCCGGTTGATCTCTGTTGCCAGAAATGTCAACAACAAAAAAGCGGATATTTCACAGAACTCATGCTAGATGTCAGGATAAGCAGATTATATATAACAATGCACTGTTTAGATGGTTTGTCAGTATGGACAAAGAATTTGTTTATGTAACAATAGATAAATTTCAGTGCATTTTATATCCAGTTTGCAGCTTCCTTTCATGGGGCCTCTGAATTTCTGCACTCCAAACCAATGGTTGTATATAAAAGTTTAAACAGCCAACAATGTCACCAACAAATAAAAAAAAGCCACATGATATGTTTTGCAGCCAATAAGGAAAAACAATGCAAGTTTGCAACATTGGCAAAGACCTACGCGATCCCAGAATAACTTTTTATGCGTTTTTTCTTCTTCTTACTTTTAAGAAGAAAAAAATACTTTTTCATGTATGAGAAAAATACTTTTTCATGTACGAGAAAAATACTTTTTCGTGTACAAGAAAAATTCATATAAAATTTCAGTAGCCAAGCCACAATAGTCTTGCATTATTCATACGCGATCTCTTCCCAAAAATGATAAGCAACTTTTTACTTTTTTTTCGTACTTTTTAAGAATTGTTTTGTGCACAAGAAAAATACATGTATATGAAATTTCGGGAGCCATCCCACAACCGCGTTATATCCAAATTCGTGTTATAACAGAGCGCGCTATAGTGGGGTCGCACTGTACTCTGCAGTATTTTTTTAACTTAAAGATTTTCCCATCTGAAATTCTTGGTGTGTAATTATTCATATTACTATCTTGGATATTTTTGATAATTGTCACAAAATTTGAAATATTAAACTTAGTCATTTGTATTAAACTTAATCATTTATATTACACTTAGCCATCTGTATTACACTTAGTCATTTACATTGCAGTCTTTTATATTACACTTAGTCATTTATATTACACTTAGTCATTTGTATTACACTTAGTCATTTATATAACACTTAGTCATTTGTGTTACACTTAGTCATTTATACTACACTTAGTCATTTATATAACACTTAGTCATTTGTTACACTTAGTCATTTATACTTCACTTAGTCATTTATATTACACTTAGTCATTTATATTACACATTCTACCTGTAAAAAGAATGTATAATGAGGGCAAATATTTTTTTAAAATTTAAAAATTAAAATTAAGTAGATAGAAAGGTAGAAAAGTAGACTGATTGGCAGAAAGATTGATATATAGGTAGGTATGTAGGAAAGGTTTTATATAAGTCATTAGGTAGATCAATAGGCAGAAAGGTAGACTGATAGGCAGAAAGAAATAAAAATTATTTTCACCCCTTAACAAGCTTTTGCCTTGCTTTATTTAGGGATCTGCTTCATGATCAGTTCTGCAGAATGTCAGTAGTTTTTATTCCTACCTATGAAACTTTCATGTAATATCTATGGTAATCAAAGTGGTTTCAAGGCATGAAACTATTCAGTCACAAGTGTTTTAGTACAAGGAAAATATTCCTTAGCTTACATTCCAACCTGAAATTTTGTTGGGTCAACTTAAAAAAAAAAAAAACCCTTTTTCTTGTGGTGGGGAAAATCGGTGTACTATTTGAAACTATTACAAATTTTGATGTCCAGAAAACTGGAGGTCTGATTATCTGGTTAATAATAGTAAGTATAATGAACAGAAGTGTGTGTGTATGTATGTGTGTGTATATATATATATATATGTTGGAATATTTTCTGATTTTTGCCAGTTGGGTGATGTCATGAAGAAAGAAATCAGCACAGTATACAGAACTGATACATTTTTCAATATAAATGCATAGTCACTGACTTGCACATTTTTGAATCTCACTGCATAATTACAGATTTACATATTTTTCAATCTCATTGCATAGTCACAAATTTACAGGATTCATGCAGCTTTGGAAGTATTAAATTCAATGACTATTTAAGAACTTTCCATGATGTAATAATTTACAAACAACTAATTCATGATAGATTGCAAATAGGTATACATTTTTGTCTATACTTCTAAAAGATCACAATTATGGTTCAGTTATGTACATCTGCTTTCTTTAACTGCACTCTAAGTCAAACATATTTTGTTTAACATATGGGCCACATTTGTTTCGATCAATACAAATAATCAACATTACTGCAAATTATGTCGGTGACATTTAAATTTCCTCTAAAAATTCAATGACTTTCAAGCACTTTTAGCTACCCTGTTACTTTTCATCCACTTTCAATGACTTGAATTTGCCAAGGTTTTCAAGGACCTATAAGAAAGTTGCATCAGCATCAGACAGGCAAGGTTTTCAAGGACCTATAAGAAACCTGCATCAGCATCAGACAGGCAAGGTTTTCAAGGACCTATAAGAAACCTGCATCAGCATCAGACAGGCAAGGTTTTCAAGGACCTATAAGAAACCTGCATCAGCATCAGACAGGCAAGGTTTTCAAGGACCTATAAGAAACCTGCATCAGCATCAGACAGGCAAGGTTTTCAAGGACCTATAAGAAACCTGCATCAGCATCAGACAGGCAAGGTTTTCAAGGACCTATAAGAAACCTGCATCAGCATCAGACAGGCAAGGTTTTCAAGGACCTATAAGAAACCTGCATCAGCATCAGACAGCCAAGCTAATTAGAAAGTCATGCTAACCTTTAATCATTTCATTCGATGTTGTATATAGCTTGATGAACTTGAAAACACTTAATAAAGGTAACTATTTCATTTATTTACTTGCTTCTGTTTTTAAACATTTTCAATAAGCAACTTTAAGTTAGGTAATAACGCATTATTGATCATTTTATTGATGTAGTATGTGTGTGTGATTTGGATTTTTAACATAGCTTTAACAATTTTTCAGTCATATCACTATCATGTCTGCAGTGTGGCAGTTTAAAGTGATGTCTAGCAGTGGGGCATCATGCCACAGAAATGTAGCATCATGTCCCATCTAGTCACATTAACCAGACACCAGGCCGACCAGTCCTAATACTAACCTCTTAATGCTGAGCACTAAACGAGGCAGCTGCTAGCACCATTTTTTAAAATCAGTTTCGGTATGAATCGGCCGGGGTTCAAACCTGCGACCTCCCGCATCTGAGCCAAATACTCTAACCACTTTTTTTCTACCATAAGGAAACTGAACAAAATCAGAGGAATCTTCTTGATCTCTTTGCTTACCATATATCTTGATTCCATTCTTGTTATATTTGGGTTTAATGTGTTCCAGGGAGATAACTTTCTTACTGAATGTCCAACCAGTGGGCTCTAGAGCCAATACAGCATTGTATGTTGCTGCATACTGGGACAGGTGTTCCTCAAGGCTCTAAAAAAGATGGAATACAATGCAATCCTTTGTGAAGCTGAAATTTAATGTGACACACGAACATGAATTAGCATCAATTGTGAATCTCAAATACTTTATAACGAAATGAGTGCAGGATTTGTATTCCATGGAAAAAGGCATTTTTACAAAATGTACTTAAAACTGACATCCGTACATTTATATTCTCTTTTTGTGTATCAATTTTCGTGCTTAGCAAGGACTTATATTCATGCATTGGTAAGTGTGCCCTGTCTTCACAGATTGATCACTGTTTTTTAGGTAGTTAAATCTGTGGCTTTTAGCAAGAACAATTATATCTCACTAAAAAGGGCCTCGTTAAGGTAAGGACACCTCAATGTTCAAAAAGAATTTCCAGGAATTCAAAACAAGATCATTTCTTCTTTTTAACTGCTGAATGTTGAACATTTCTGATCTTTTTGAAAAATAAGATTTTCAAATTAACCAATGTGGCAGCTATATCGGATGTAAGATCAGCACCATTTTCATTTAGGACAAACTAGACAGTTACAAAACTATGGTGAAAACCCAAGCCATTATGATCACCCATTCACAAGAAGTGGTGACAAGATTTTCCTTATGTTCATTGTGACAGTTGTCATGGATTTTCTGCAGTGCACCATTTTCATTTCAGATTGGCTAGATATCATAAAAAGTCTTTTGCTGAAAACCCAATGCCCAAGTAACTATCAATTCAAGAGGAATAGCTATAATGAGATTTTCAATATGTATGCTATAGTGGCCATACTGGGTGTATTTTCAATATGTATACCATAGTGGCCATACTGGGTGTAAGATTGGCATCATTTTATTTCAGGAACAATTAAACAACAAAAGTCCTCTAGTGAAAACAACCATACTGATATTATACTGATTTATGAAGAGTCACAGCAAGTATATTTTCAAGATGGCTGCCATTGACTTGAGAAAACCCAATGCTGATCTGACCATCCAATCAAAGAAGTCTTGTCACGAAAACCCAATGCTGATATGACCATCCAATCAGGTGGCATAGTAATAACAAGATTTTCAAGATTGTGGCCATATGTGATAATTGAACAGCACCATTTTCATTAGGTTTGGTTTTAGTTTTGTGGGATTTAATGCCACTTTTCAGTATATGGTAGGCTATACGTGGTAACCAGATTATTTGGTGGAGGAAGAAGCCGGCAAGACCGAAGGAAAAACCACCGATTCATGGGAAGCTACTGGCAAGCTTTCATACATACCCATGATGATTGAACCAAGATTTCAACTCACGTGGATAGAGGTGAAATGGTGAGCAATCTGTAAATGCAAGTTCCTCTGACCACTTGACCACCCATGGCCCATTTTCATTTAGGATCAACTAGCCATCATAAGAAGTCCTTCAGTGAAAACCCCATGCTGATACAACTATCCATTCAGAAGGAACAGAGAGAGGATTTTCAAGATGACAGCCATATGGAATGTCTTAAAAGAACCATTTCCTTTCATGACCAAGAAGACATAAAAATATTCAGGTGAAAACCACAAACCAATATGTCCTTCCAGTTAGAAAAAGTAATAATAACAAGATTTTCAAGATGGCTACTCTGGTGGTATACTGGATGTTAGATTGGCACCATTTTTATCTGGTCACTATAAAAAGCCTTTCAGAGAAAAGCCATGTTGATATGACCGTCCATTCAGGTCTAGCAATAACATTTTCAAGATGGCTGCTGTGGTAGCCATATTGGATGCTTGATCAGAAATGTTTTTATATAGAACCAATTAGACACGGGATGAATCCGTGTCAAATTTCATAATAATCCTCCAAGTAATTTAGCAGAAGTAGTGATAACAAACTTATATGAACAGATGGATGTCGAAAGATGGAGAACAGGCCATCCAATAAGTGCTAAAAATAGTGAATTCCAAGTATAACAATGAAGAAAAAACTACTTTTTACTGCCGTATTTACTTTAATTTCCCCATAAACAATGGCTGAAATTTTTTATCAATGGTCTCAATTAACCCACTCAAACAAATCAATTAAAACTGGCTTACCATCAAATACTTAATAATCCAATTTATTGGATTATTTGAGCTACATGTATATCCCATAAGCTATGCTGACACTACTAATAGTGGCAAAAGCAATCTAAATAATTATTAAACAGCCATTATATTTATGTAAACAATAAAATCAATTTGGCAATTTAAAATTTTGAGGCTGTTCTATTTTCAGCTTATTTTTCCTTGGAAGTCTTAGCATCCATTAAAGTGATGCATTTTTAGTTTCTAAATATGATCAATGACTTAAATTTCCATTGAAGAGAATTTGTTCAAAAGCATATATTAGCATTAAATAAAATATTTATTAACTTGAAAACAGGAAATTTCAAGAAATGATGGTACTTTTTAAGACATAAGTGAAATAAGAAAAAGATCTGGAATAGAAATTTCCGGAGAGTAGCCTGTCTTTTGCGGACCTAAAAATAAACCTACATTTCTAGGGCAAAATTTGATAATATTCACAGCATAAGCCTGCTGATATGGTACAGTCAAAACTAGTTCATCAGAACTCCCTTTATTCTTAATATATTTTGTGTTTCCAAAAAAATTAAGAAAATCAACATTCTACCATAGTGACCTATTGTTTGCTTAGGAATGTAGAAAGGCTCGTTGCAAGTTGGGAGCAAGCACCTGCTACACTCCTCTATCACCCACGGCCGCATGTTAGGGAGATTTCCTCACTGTCCAGGAGTTCACAAAAATGCCATCCAACACATAATGAATGTGCTGTTTTATTAATCATGTTTGAATGAGACATTTTGCTGGGCACATTCAAACATCATGAAGGGTCATGTTAGGTCACAATGGCTAGATTTTACTCGCAGTGACTGGTTAAGTGGGTTTATGCATATTCATGGGAAACAAGGAAATCTGCACAAAGGCAGATATGGCACATAGGCAGATAAGTAGTAAAGAAGTGTAGTGCATTGCCTAATGTTGCTTGCGATGATGAGTCAGATTCTTATGTGCAGTGTCTAAAAGTCTTTTAAAGTTTTTTTCTGTTTCTAGTAATGGTGGCCATATCTAATGGCAGATCTGCATCATCTGTGCAAAAAATTAATCGGATCAATGTCAGGATTATTTTAGCTAAGTCTGGTTGCTGTGGTTCTGGTGAAGAAATAATTTATGGGTTTTTCAAATTGTAGTAACTGTAGCTATATTTGTAGCACCATTTGTACAAATAAGAAAGGTTTTCATGCCATAATGCTTTTGGTTAGACTCGTAATCCATGGGTAATGGGTTTGATATCCACCCAGGTCACCCCCGGCTGATTACCTCCTGGGAATGGCACATAGCTGCCAACCACTGAGTACAAAAATACTGACTGCTTATGACAAATATACTGATTTTCAGGAACAAATAATGATTTTTTACATTTTAATATATATGTAACTATTTACAACATGTACAACCATCAGTAAAGTAGGACAGTACCTTACACAACACACACTCAGACACAGGCTGTTTATAGGAGCCTTTTTCCACAACTTGATTTTTTTTCAATCATTATTGATTCCAATGTACCATCCTTCACTGATAATCTAAATTCTGTGTGATTTTCTTACTTAACTGTTTTCATTCTAACACATGAGTAATCCTTTGTGATTTTACTGTCTGGGAAACATGTGCAAAATAAATCACCAGCAACACTGGTAACTAAAAGGTTCAATTATACAGGAAATTTAATAAACCAAATTTTGATCAAATTATATCAAGGTTCTCTCTGGTATTTAGATATGTCGTAAGTTCAGACTGAGTTGTTGTTCATGTTCTTGTGTGTGTTGGGCAACTTCATGCCCAATAGTGGAATCACATTACACAATTTGCAAAACATCAAGTTTTCTCATTTACTAGATGATTTCACAAATCTAAACAAGAAGGAACAATCCAGTTCTGTTTTCTTGTCTTTCCTGGAGAAGAATCTGAATATTCTGCTTCCTTTTCGACATGATAAGAAGCTGAATTTACGAAGATAAGATACAGTGATAGCGGCAACTGTTTGAGCAATCCAATATGGCGGTTGAAGACAGGCATAGTAGCCTTGATTTTG
Organism: Sinohyriopsis cumingii; assembly: GCA_028554795.2. Classification (NCBI taxonomy): domain Eukaryota; kingdom Metazoa; phylum Mollusca; class Bivalvia; order Unionida; family Unionidae; genus Sinohyriopsis; species Sinohyriopsis cumingii. Next base: position 50,697,840 of record CM068830.1, on the reverse strand, counting down.
AATGAACCAATCATATTTTAGAACTCTATTCCTGTATACATGCGATACATTTCTATCAGAATGGAACCAAGTCCCCATTCTAAACAGAAAATTGCAAGAAAATTTCTAATTATTTTTTTTAAAGTAAAAAACGTATATTCAGCAAGCAAAATATACAACCATATTCAGGTTCAAAATATGGGACAAATACGGGAAAAAACGGGACACTTGACAGCTATGGCATGATACAACCAATAATGGTGTTGAATAATGACCAAGCGAATAAGTCTCTAAGATATTTGTTATAATGGCTGTTTTGCGTGAATATCACAGACCCAAATCTGCAGTTGCATAATGCACCTGCAAAACAACTGTGTAAACTATTTGTTCTATTAATTATTTCAAGTGAACAGGGTTGACCCTGCTCCGCTACTGTATAATACACCTTCAAGCAATTGTCAAAGCTATTCAGTCTACTAGTTTTTTAGTGAATATCATAGACCTGGACTGCTGTCTTACAAGGAATCAGCAAATAAGTGTCTGAGCTATTTGTTCTAATAGTGGTTTATGTGAAGAGGGTAGAACCTATTCTACTGCAATAAAATGAACCAGCAAATAAATGTCTAAGAAATCCAATTTAATAGTATTCTGAGTGAATATTGTAGATCTGAACTGGAAAAAATATACAAAGCCAGCAAATAAGTGTCTAAGCTATTTGTTCTTCTAGCAATTTCAGTGAACATCATAGACCTGGATCTCTTGTTGTATAACATGGCGGAAAATAAGTGTCTAAACTTTTATTCCTGTCATTGGTTTTAAGTTTATATTGTTGACCAGATGTGCAGTTGTATAATGCATGAGCAAATAAAAGATGAAGTTATTCATTCTCCTAATGGTTTTTAATGACCTGGATCCACCATACGAAAATGCACTAGCAAGAAAGCATCAAAAATTTATTCCTGGTACTAGTGATTATAACTGACATGGATCTGCTGTACTATAATACACCAACAAATAAGCGTCGGAACTATTTGCTCCAGTATTGATTTCATGGAAATGTTGTTGTTGTGGTAGTGAGTTTAGTGCCATTCTTCAACACATGATAGGCTATAGCTGGCTGTGAATAAAACTGGTGGAGGAAGAACCTGGACCCCATCCCACACACAAAAACCCACTAAACCATGGGAAGCTACTGGCAAGCTTTCTCACATACCCATATTGGCTGAGCCCACAACATGAACTGACACAGTGGTGGAATGTGTGAGTGATCTGTAAAGGCCTTAGACCACTCGGCCAGACAGACCCTGATTTGCTGCTGTAAGCTATTTGCTTTAATACTGATTACGAGTGAACATCACAGATATGAATCTACTGCTGTAAAATGAATCAGCAAATAAGTGTCACAGCTAGACCATGCACTACTACTGTATAATAAACAACAAATACTGTATCTAAGCTATTTGTTCTACTACTAATTTAAAGTTAACAATGTAGACCTTGATATTATGAACCAGCAAATAAGTGTCTAAGTTATTTATTTATTAGTAATTTAAAGTGAACAGGGTAGATCCTGCCCTGCTGTTGCATAATGCACCAACCAACTAGTGTCTAAGCTAATTATTATAGGATTAAATGATCATGGTTGGGTATTTATCGATGTGTAAATTTTACCTGATCACTCACAAAGTAAATAAAGTCTGAAGGACTTTATGTTAACTTTGTGAGTGATTAGGTAAAATTTACACATCGATAAATACCCAACTATGATCATTTAATTCTTATAATTCCAATTTCATCCTTTCCTCGTCAAATCAACTTATTCCATCAACAATGCATTCCAATTTAAGTAGCGCGTACTTTCCTTTCATTTGCCGCTTCACATTGCCCCAAAATACATAACCTGTACAGAATCATACGAACATATTGACTACTGTGACAGTTATGTTTATTCAGAAACTTCATACTTTACATATTAGGCAATGGCTACCGATGGTTTCAACACATTTAGTTCATTTACAACATTCTTGTTCAATTTTAGTCAGTTCTATCTACTACGTCAGATGACCATGACCTTACATAATAACAGCTGATACAGAATGAACTAGTGTGCTAGATTAAATTTCCAACCAAACCTTAAATCATAATGAATTTTATCAATGAACATCATGGAAATATGAACAAGATGATGCTATCCCTTACTCAAATAAAGGTAACAATTAAATAAATTGTATACAGAAATAACATTTTTTATCAACATTTTTTATCATTCTCAATAGAGGTAATACTTGTGAAGACACATTCAGTGACCTAATGTCAAACGAAATGTAACTACTGTGACAGTCACAGTTACATTTATTCGGCAACTTCATACTTTACATCTTAGGCAATGACTACCCGTGGTGTCAGCACATTTCTTTTCATATAAAAAATAACATTCTTTTTTTTAATCATAGTATGTCTTATACAGGAATAACATTTCTTTATCTTTTTCATCAGCGTTAATACTTAACAATACCCTTTCAGTTATGTTTAATAAATGTGCAGTTGTTAAGTGTCGAGTTGCTCGCAAAATCAGGCATATATTTTGTTTGGTTGCATAGTTGAGTACTGGAGTGCTGGAAGGAATTAATGACTACACGTCCAAAATAATTTAAATTAGCAAAACAATCACCTTTATGGATTATTATATACATTTTGCAATGGTGTTAAGTCACATTGGTGGAGATGGTAGTTTTACCATTTAAAAACTTTATTCAGTCTTTGAATAATAGTCTCATAAATATTGTTTTTTATTTTTGTGTAAGTGGTCATATTTACCAAACCACCAACATCCACACACGTTTCATGTTTTTTAAATAAGCAAACAAAATAAAAATAAAAAAGTAAAATAAATTATCAATAGCTTTTAAGTCCTCCTCAGATAATTTCTCGAATCTTGGTTAATATTCCTCAGTGGCCTCCAACTTGACTGGCCCAGTTCCCATGCTATTATTGTTGTTGTTGTGTACAACTAGGGTGACTGAGGTCATGACGTGCTGTTGGAGGGAATTTATCAATCTCTGTTGTTCTGTTTCATTTTCAGCATTTGTAACATCCATCACATTATAGTCAAATCCATTTTCATCTGCTTCAACCTCTGTTATTATTTCTTTTAACTCCTTGTAATCTAATTGTTCAAAAAACTCCACAGAAAATTGCAGTGAAAAATCACCGTATTCGGCCATTTTGCGCGACTATGTAGCAGATGAATGCCAAATTGTAAACAATGCATCTCAATCAAAGAATATTTGAAAAAGTATAAAAAGTGTATACTTTATATGTATTTGCTGAATAAAAAATTAAAACGATGAAACAATTGTTTCACAATGATGTGTCTGCAATGTTTACTTATACTGCAAACAGTACAAAAACCGAAAGTAGTCCCAGAATGTATCGATGTGTAAAAAATTCCAGATCAGTATCATGTGACCGTTTACAGCCAATCGTATTGCAGAAAATCAATTTCATTTATAAAAATTGGAACTATTTGAAACTAATATCACAGACTCAACAGCTGTTACTGTATAACTTAGTAGTAAATAAGTATCTAAGCTATCAAAGCCAATGTTAAGCGAATAGTACAGACCCAAGTCTGTTAGTGTCCAACATACTAGTAAATAAGTCTAAACTATTCATGATACTGAAAAACTTACTAGTCAATATGTGTCTAAATTTTCTGAAAATACTAGTGATTTCAAGAGAATAATATCAACTGCTGTATAATGCTCCAGTATATAAGTGTCTAAGCAATTCCTTATTCTAATACATGCAATTTCAACAGAACAGTACAAACCTTAATATGTTGTTATAATTTACCAGTAAATAAATGTCCTACATTAGAAGTTTATAATGTAGACCCAGATTTGCTATTGCATGATATGATGGCAGATCTTGGTCAATGATGTTGTCAGCTGTATGTCTAACACATAGGTAAATAATGTATTCTACATAAGCATATGTTTTTTTTACTTCATGATTTGAACAGGAAGAAAAAAACATGTAGGAACTGAGTTGCATAATTTCTGACTGAGTACCCTGTATGTACATTTCACTCTGGATTAGATCAATCCATAACAAGCAATGCCAAAAATACTATTGAGATAATAGGAATTTCTTCTTTTCTTTTGTCATATGGTCCATACCTGTCCTCTCAATTTAGCCATGGGTAAGACATGAAGTCCAGAATCACTCCACTTTAGACTGAGTCGAGATTTCAGTCTGGGTTCCTCCAGGCAGTCCAGTGTGTTTTTCTTTTCCCTTGTAACACAAATCTTACAGTTCAATGCCTCTGAAATAGCTATAATTACACAAATATTACAATTCAATGCCTTGAAATAGGTAAGATTACACAAATCTTAACATTCAATGCCTCTGAAACAGGTAAGATTACACAAATCTTACAGTTCAATGCCTCTGAAATAGGTAAGATTACACAAATCTTACAGTTCAATGCCTTTGAAATAGGTAAGATTACACAAATCTTACAGTTCAATGCTTCTGAAATAGCTAAAATTACACAAATCTTACAGTTCAATGCCTTTGAAATAGGTAAGATTACACAAATCTTACAGTTCAATGCCTCTGAAATAGGTAAGATTACACAAATCTTAAAGGTCACTTGCCACCTATATTGTACAAACGTGTGATATTATTATAGTTATAAACAAAACGCATTGGTTATGTATGCACACCATAAAAATGTTTAATTAGACTTAAAACTCCACTTTATAAAATGAAAAAATGATTTGGCAATCTCCGTAAACAATCGGTAGTTTCCGCGTGCCAAAACCGGATATGACGTACATTTATCCCTTCTATTCAAACTAGCCATTCAAGTGCTTAATTTCCCCACGTAAATGTCTATGTGATATAGCGTACGATCGTGCTTTTATACAGCAAATATGGTGCACTGTGTTGCATACGGATGTAAACAAAAGAGTGATGATGGGGAAAAAGCGTTCTTTCTTTTTCCGAAAAACCATGTTTACCAGAAAAAAGTGTATTTAATCTGTGGGATCGAATAGGGGAGGGATGGGAAAGTTGTATCATTTATGCCGGATTATAGTGAATTTGGCCCAAAGACAATTCGGCCCAACTCGAAATACAATTCGGCCAAACTTAACAATAGTTTGTACGTTTTTATTCTTCAACAAAAAAGTAGATGGAATGTAAGATAGGTTTTAGGGAAGAAAAACTAAATTTGAACAAACTATTTTGATATTCTTTGAAAGAAAATAATCATACTTTGTAACGTACATATTTATGAGAGAAAACACAAACTGACATATCTTGTTTGTTCTAATTAAAATATTTATATATATTTTTATGCTAACAAATATATGCATCTGCACAATGACATTCTCAATTTAAGTCTTCCGGACAAATTATCAATAATCATTTATAAAACAAAAATACGTAACAGATAATATCTACATAATACGTATACATTTAGCTAAGGGTAGTGTACAATAGATATTATAACAAATATACTTAATTTTAGGCTTCACATTGTAACACAGCTGCATACAATACATACTAGATTACACATGAGGGGGGAGAGAGAGAGAGAGAGAGAGAGAGAGAGAGAGAGAGAGAATAATGTTGAGCATTTTGTCAGTATTTAGTTGCTGCAATATGAAGCTCTTACCAGTTAATTTTATTGTTTGCTTTTATTTTTCAAGTTGTCTTAGTGTTTGTGCGCGTAAATTGAAAGCTTGTCATTACTGGTCAATATCGTCAATCATATTTGCTCCATTATTCCGTACAAATTAGAAAGGAAATAATTTTGTGTTTAATTTGTGCCCCCCCACACACACACACACTCACGGTACAAAATAAATTGATAAACATACACTTGTTTGAAAATAAAATGAAAGAAATTAACCTCGCATTGTTATCATATATTCCTTCTTTTTCATCATGCAAGCATTAGTTTTTAAAAATATATATCCACGAACTCCGTATATGTAGCGGATGCCGGCTTGCGTATGCATCCTTAGTGAAGTGTGTATCGCTTATGTCAAATAACAAAATCGCAAATGAGACGAAAGTATCACCCGATTGCTTGAAGGCACCTCCCATTTACGCATGGTAAGTTACTTATTGCAAACTGACCCAGACTGCATTGTATCCTGGTTAACTATAAGTCGGTATCTTGCAAATAAAACAAACAACATGATTTTAAAATACATTCAATGTGAGTGCAAATGATAATCTTTCTGCTAGCATGTGTTACAAAAGTATTATTAAAGCAAGTTATTATTGTGTATAATATTTGCCCTGCAAACATCAATTATGATTACATATGGCAAACAAATAAAAGCCCGGGTGATAAACACAATTGACATGGAGCAATAACTTCATTGTTTAAACTTACTGACAGGATATCAAATACATAGGTTATTTTATTACAATGCAAACCAACCCCAGAAAATTGACTTTGGTATCTTTTTAGTGTGCCGATTTTTTCTTCTGAAGTCGGCCGACAAAACGAAATCAAGTTTGGTTCCTTTGGATTCCTAAAGTGTGCCGATTTCTTTCATCTTTTTTTTTTTTATAAAGTCTGCCGACACAGGGAAGCCAGCACTGATTCTTTTTACCTGTATTAACAGGAATTTTCAAAATAAATTGAAACAATATAACAGTTTTGAAAGTGACACAATCTAGTGCGTCGTACATGCATACCGATATAAGGCTGAACAGTAAATTAGTTTTCATCAGTTTCATCTAAAATATTCCCTATCCATAGTTTATAGTGTTTTATTTTTCGACAACAAGAAGCATGTACTTCGTCTTGTAGGGATAAATGTATGTCATTTCCGGTTGCGTCCTCTATAGGTGGGAAATCGTAACTAAGGGGAAGTAACAGTGTTGTATACTTCTATTTCGAGTAATTAAATTATTATTTCTTCTTTACCCTTGATAATGTTTTTGTTTTTTTTGTGCAAGTATAACTATTTTTAATCATGTAATGCATATCTGATATAAATAGGAAAATGTTGGAGTATGGCCGGTGACCTTTAATGTTAAATGCCTCTGAAATAGGTAAGGTTACACAAATATTACAGTTCAATGCCTCTGAAATAGGTAAGATTACACAAATCTTACAGTTCAATGCTTCTGAAATAGCTAAAATTACACAAATCTTACAGTTCAATGCCTTTGAAATAGGTAAGATTACACAAATATTACAGTTCAATGCCTCTGAAATAACTAAAATTACACAAATCTTACAGTTCAATGCCTCTGATATAGGTAAGATTACATAAATCTTACAGTTCAATGCCTTTGAAATAGGAAAGATTACAAAAATCTTACAGATCAATTCCTCTGAAATAGCTAAAGTTACAAAAATCTTACAGTTCAATGCCTCTGATATAGGCAAGATTATACAAATCTTACAGTTCAATGCCTCAGATATAGGTAAGATTACAAAATCTTACAGTTCAATGCTTCAGATATAGGTAAGATTACACAAATCTTACAGTTCAATGTCTCTGAAATAGTTAATATTTACTATGAGAAAGTGAAACAATCAAAGAATTAACATCACTGGTTGAAGAGTTCAGAGATTATTTGCCACAAAACACATACAATTTCCAAGATGATTAAAACTAGATCTGAAAGACAGCCTCTAGAGTGATAACAATTACTGATGGACATACCTTAAGCTTATAAGGATGAAAGGTCAAAAGCTGAAAACCTCCATTACTGTACATGCAACAGTTGTTGGAGAAATGGTGCTTCATGTAAAAACTTAATCCTAGGACTATGGTCCACAACAGTGTGATCAGAAATTGATGCCTGTGTCTTGCCTATGCTTAAAATGTGAAACCCTATCCAAAAACAAGCGAATTCTATGAGCTTTGGTCCCCTGCATACCATGGGGAAGTCATCATCCCTTAATCTCAAAAGGCTATACAATTATAGAGTGGAAGGAAAATAACAGGAGAAATCTAAAATACTGAGCTGCAACTTTGACCATGAAGATAGCACCTCTAATGTGGTTGTGACATACCTTCTACTGATAATGTATAACTGGTGTCCGCAACCTATAGCACATGTGTCAATGGTGGCACACCAGACTGTTTGAAAGGCACACGGTACCAGTTGTAATACTGTATTGTATTTACTAAAAACAATAAATAAATTAAAGTGACAAATTTGACCTGGCATGCAGCACTCTACAAGCTAGTGGAACTGGCAATGCAATACTAAAAGGCTGCAGATGTTTAATGTATACAAAGTTTCATCCCTTAACCTCAAATGGCTTTAAAGTTATCAAGCTGGATCTGGAGAACTGAGAATGCCAATCCATGACATGGATGCTGAAAATTGGTCTCTCAATGTGGTCCATGACACACCTTCTAGTGATGATGGAGAACTGAGAATGCCAATCCATCACATGGATGCTTAAAATTGGTCTCTCAATGTGGTCCTTGACACACCTTCTAGTGATGATGTAGAACTGAGAATGCCAATCCATCACATGGATGCTTAAAATTGGTCTCTCAATGTGGTCCTTGACACACCTTCTAGTGATGATGTAGAACTGAGAATGCCAATCCATCACATGGATGCTTAAAATTGGTCTCTCAATGTGGTCCTTGACACACCTTCTAGTGATGATGGAGAACTGAGAATGCCAATCCATCACATGGATGCTTAAAATTGGTCTCTCAATGTGGTCCTTGACACACCTTCTAGTGATGATGGAGAACTGAGAATGCCAATCCATGACATGGATGCTGAAAATTGGTCTCTCAGTATGGTCCATGACACATCTTCTAGTGATGATGTAGAATTGAGAATGCCAATCCATCACATGGATGCTGAAAACTGGTCTCTTAGTGTGGTCTATGACACACCTTCTAGTGATGATGTAAGTTTCAATCTCAAAAGGCTCTATACAGTAGAAGGGATGACAGAGGACTGAAAATAAAGCTTTTAAACTTATAAACAAACTGTGACGGATGGATGGATTCAAATATGGACACTATGTTCGGGGGGTGGGGCAAAAAGTCACCAACTGTTGTAATTTTTTATATAACTTTTTACTTTTACTACAACCATCCAATCCTAGTAACTAAAAAGTTGAAGACATATAATATGAAGTGCAACCTGTGGAACAGAAATATTTTTTCCAATACAGGGCAGTTGGATGAATAAGACTACAAAAGATCAAATATAGCTGGAAAATGACATTGAGAAAATGCCTGGATATAAGACATGGCTGTTGAGTGTGTGTGCAATTGGGATTTTTAACGTAGCTTTAACAATTTTTCAGTCATATCGCAACGATGTCAGCAGTGTGGCAGTTTATAGTGATGTCTAGCACTGGGGCATCATGCCACAGACATGTAGCATGATGTCCCACCCAGTCACATTATCGTGACACAAGGCAGACCAGTCCTAAAACTAACCTTATAATGCTGAGTGCCAAGCAAGGCAGTTGTTAGTACCATTTTTTAAGTCTTTGGTATGACTCGGCTGGGTATCGAACCCACGACCTCTCGCATCCAAGGTGGATGCTCTAACCACTAGGCCACCGGAGCAGTCAAACATGACTTCATGAAAGATGGCTTTGATAACTAGGTTGGACAGGACAATTCAATTTTGTAAATATTAATTTCATTACCAGCAAAAACTCTCTCCTTTCCTATAGTATATGCACCACACACAATCAGAGTTTTAGGATTTTCTCTGCGAGCATTTACCACAAGGTTTACAGCAAAATCTATCACTTCTTGCTGGGCCGGAAATGTATAAGCTGGGTCACAATAACTGAAAGAAGAGATGAAATTTACTCAATCAAAGTATATGGAGTACTGATGGCTTAGAATACTAAAGTGATACTAATTTACATATGATCAGATGGAAGAATATTTTCCAAAGACATTGTTTTCCATCATCCGTTTAACTATCATAAACATACTGCTCTAAATAAACAATGAAATAACTTTCTGAACTTTTTCTTTATAAATTACCAGAACTTAAATTAACACTTGAAACATTATTTGATAAATTATTGTGACTTCCTGTTCAAAGCTATTTTTACCATTGTTTCAAGTAATACCATCTGTGTAACAATATCCAAGACATAACTATTATCAGATCTAAACAGTGCCTAAATTTGATTTGCCAAGCCTGTCAAATCTATTTCTGATTACATTGATTGCTATTGATTGTGGCATTCATGGTGGAAGTTCTTTATCAGCTCCAAACTGGAGGTGTTTTGGTTTCACAGGCTGTAAATCTCAATTATTTCCTCTTTTTTTTCTAATCGTTTATAATAATTCTAAGGTCACTGCAAATATTGTCAATGTGTTAACTTCGATTATTGCAGTAATCATCTGATGTTTAATCTATTAAATTTCGGACATTTTAAATTTGCACATGATAATTATGACCAAATTCAACTATGGATATTACGAAAATAATAAAAGCCTGCATAAGCAGGTTAAAATAATCCAATTATTTAAATTCCTTTTACAAACCAAATAAGCAGGAATTTACTTATTTAGAATAAAGAGTGGTATTGTAATTTTATTTCTGTCATTAAAAATAAAATCAAAATGAAGATAATTGAAGCACATTTAAAAATGCTTACTCTCTACTGTTTATTTCCAAGTTAGCGATAAAAACTACAGTTGATCTCAAATGAAAGTTAATATGCATAATCACTCTCAGTGTAGCATATAATAAACACATTTATTACAAGATGCCTTTTTAAAACATTAACAAGCCTGTAGTGTAACAGCTTTCATAAACATGTCATAGCTTTGTGCTACTGCAATAAACGTGCATTGTTTGCACTGCATCAAATGAGAATATAAAGGTTTAAAGGCTTGTTTTATAAATCCACTTGAACCTGACTGCATTTCTCCAAAATTTGTTTTTCAACAAGCAACTGATAAGGGCTGTTCCAGTAAAACAAATACCCCCCCCACAGGGATGGCACTTCAAAAAAATTTCTGTAGGAGGTTGTGTTTCAAACTTTTGATTCTGACAGTGGAAGGTTGGTTAGGAAAATCACTTCAGTTGTGGATTGTGTTAACAAAATGAGAAATCACTGGTGGGGTTGTTAGAAAAAAAAAATAAAATGAATATATATTTAAAATCGCATCTAACCCCCTCCTAGTGGTCTAAAGTGAATAAAACATTGGGTCAGAAAATGATGCCAGTACATGTAATTTGTACTAACTCGTGTACTTTTAAAGCAGTGATACTCGTTCCGCAATTTACGTCAACGTCACAGATATAAAACGTGCTTTGCACAGTATGCAATTTTTATTAAACTTTTAACTTTCAAAGTGCATTTTGCAACATAATTTGTGCGACATCCAAATAGCTGGTGTGTGTCTGTGATTTGGATTTTTAATGTAGCTTTAACAATTTTTCAGTCACATCGCTACGATGTCTGCAGTATGGCAATTTATAGTGATGCCTAGCACTGAGGCATCATGTCATACACATGTAGCATGATGTACCACCCAGACACATTATCCTGACACCTGCCCGACCAGTCCTAACACTAGCCTCTTAATGCTGAGTGCCAACCGAGGCAGGTGTTAGTACCATTTTTGTAAGTCTTTGGTATGACTTGGCTGGGGATCGAACCCACGACCTCCCGAATCCGAGGTGGATGCTCTAACCACTAGGCCAACGGAGCAGTCTCCAGATAGCTGGATACTTCGGTTCGACATAAATGGCTCTTAAACTAAATCTGATTGGTTCATTGGCCCTGGAACAAGCACTTTATGTTAGTTTTAAACTTATTATCATCATGGAAGTTTTACAAATGCGTGTTTAAAATAAGGGCCACACAGGAAACCAAAATGGCTGAATCACAACAGGGTTTATCTTCAGACGACATTTTCAGTTGGCAAATACTGGCTGGTGATAGTTATGATGACAATGAATTATATGTATATCGTTCTGTTGGACATTGGGAAAATGTCACTGGAAATACAGTAAAACCTATCATGAGCGACCTCTGCTATGAGCGACCACCTGTCATTTCCGACCACAATCGTAATGCACGGATCGATTTTACTATATAAATGCTCTGTTATGAACGACCACCTGCTGAACGCAACCAGCGACCACGATTTCTTGGCAAAATATGCATTTTGACACTGCTATGAATGACCGCATCGCCAAAAAATCAAAACAGATTGACACCACTGACCTTAACTTAATCCTTTGTAAACACTAGAGCTCGGGATAAATGTAGTATGCAAACAAAGTGCACATTAAATAACACTATAGTTGAACAACCATATATCGGGATAAACACATCTAACCATCATTTAATCCTTTGTAACAAAGACTGCATAAATAGCAAAGATTGCTCAAATAAAGTATTTAAAAAGAATTTGTCTTGCTACTGTACCAGTTTTGTGAAATTTACAACTCCAGCGTATGGTGTCATTTGTAAACTGCAGTAAACCAGACTAAAGTACATGTCAATAACCGCCATTGTAGTGCCAAAGTCATGTGAATAGCCAGTAAGAGTAACATCAAAGGGAGTAATGATGGATATACGCAGTCAATTTAGAGGTTTGTATTTTTTCTTTATCTTTATGAAAACTCACAAAACGCCGGTAGTCCTTATGTCCCAGTGAGAAATCGTTTGAAAGGACTTCCGTGTAGATTTGAGTACGTCGTTTGTCTTTCCAGTTCCATAATGCCTGGAGGGTGAATGAGCTCATTGTCTTTAATACTAGTAAGTGAGAATCATTTCCGGATCTTTTTAAAATTATTTTTTATTTCTTTTGTTAGTGTTTCACCAAGCCACCATCTGTTTACCTGGGTGCAGATGGTCGGAACATTTGTTTATCAAGCTATAACGCTGTTGATTTAAACTTTGTCTCAGAATAAATGTATTGTTTCTTGATGAGTTAATTATGTCTTTTGGTTTCATTCATTGGTACATAATATATATTTATTCCACATTTCCCCAAAACCTGCTCAAAACCGATAGTCTTTATAACGTCAACACTAATAACAATGGCAGAATCTCCGCTGAAAAAAAGAAAAATTTTAACACTGGAAGAAAGGATTAATGTCATTAAAAGAAACGAAAAAGGCGAGACCACTAGCAAAATAGCAGTCAGCTTAAGCGTCGGTAAAACGCAAGTTCAAAATGTAATCAAAGACAAGAAGTCCATTAGAAACGAATGGCAGAAAGGTGCACAAGCACAAAGGAAATATGCCACGGCACGACGGACAGTTTACGGAAATCTGAATGAGCGAGTATGGAAGTGGTTTTGTGTTGCAAGGAGTAAAAACATACCAGTAAGTGGAAAGTTGATTCAGGAAAAGGCAATAATTGAGATACATGTTCAGAACAAATAACTGAGTAAAACATGTCAACAAAGAAGTATAATGGATTTCTTTAAAAAAAAAACAAGTGAATAAGTGTAAAAAATAAGATATATACATCATATCTAACTGTTCATTTTTTGTACATATTAATGTGATGTCGAAATATAAATTTTATTCTCATTGTTTGATAGATGTATATCTTTATTATATAAAGATATTTTGAGAGGAATGCATACAATATTTAACAAGATTTATGAATAAAGGATATGATACATGTACAGTGAGTATGGGTATTATTTATTTTTCAACAATGCTAACTATTGACCCTGAAAACCAGTCCGTTTTCACACACCTCTTTTGAGAGACCACCTGTCTTGAGACTGCTTTTGGTTGGCAGAAGGGGCGGTCTCTCATAACAGGTTTTACTGTACCAGTGTGTGATTCTGAGCCCAAAATTGATGTTGAGTGCAAATCCAATGTACGTGTTTGGTTATATTTTTTCAAGATACCCATGTCTGAACAAGCAGATTATGGGAATGTTGGACTTAAAACCCTAATACAGCATTACGGAAGAGAAAAAATCTGGAATAAGAGGCAGCAAAGCACTGATTCAAGGAAGTGAATCTCTGGCAGAGTTCATGTTAGTGAAAACTCAGAGGTCTCGGAAATGCTTAATCATGCGAATTTGGATGTCAATTTTTTATTGGGGATGCAGAAAATCACTTAGGTGAGAGTCTTTCGTATGCATGTAATAGGTGGGCAGCAAAATTCAAAGACTTGCCAGTCCTGCTTCAGACACCTGCATAGTGGGAAAATGTGTTGATCAATTAGCTGTGCTAATATTTACAATGAGAGAATTTGGTGGCTGAAAGCCCCCCTCATGTACATGTCACCATTATAAGAGTACATCAAAAGAACATGCTGCAATAACTGGGCAGCCAGATCAAAGGCTTTGACTGGCAGCTGGGTGGGAAAATCTACTGACATTTACAGTGCTTGAATTCAGAGGCAGAAAGACCCAGAGAAGTACATGTGGTCATTTATAAGAGTAAATCAAATAAACAACCTGAGCTTTCATTATTGTGCTCATTTCTGAGTGTAGCTGAATAAGCAGTGCATGTGACCTCAGAATCATGACATGCTGAGACTTAGACTTGAATAAGTATTTTGGGGTTCAACAGCCAACTGATGAAGATTCTAAAGAGATTCAGGAGAGTGCTAAAGTTGCTAGAACTGATAGTTTGGGCCAGTAGCCAAGTGTAAGAAGTGCGTGATGCCTAGCCTGGTGCTTTGAATAAGACCTTCCTTGGATTGACAAATTTCAGGCTCACTCTGATGGACAAACAAGAGCTATGTCAGTGTTATAAAGAATGTAGAAATTAAACTCAATGGCAACCAAAAGTTCTTATAATTTGCATAGTTTTCTGGGAGGGGACTGCAACATTTGCTGGTGGGACTCCTATTATTGCCAAAATGTGAATTCTGGACTCCTAGTTTTAAAATCCAAGCAAGACCTCAGGAAAACTTCTTTTTTTGGAACAGAGATATCAGAGAGAGAATACCCATGGGGCCATACCTGTGAGATGTTGAAAATTGCACAACCATAAAGAACAGTAACTTGTTCAAGCTAGTTATGCATATGCGTTTCAGACAGCAGGCAATGAAAGGAGTTCTCAGCACAGAATAATATTCATACACAGAGGAGGAGGATCATATTAAATTCAGAAACAATTAACAGATTAATGATCATAGGGCACATAAGAGAATCCCCATACAACATAATTATGTGTGTAGATCTCTAGTTGGTAGAACCACCATGGCAACAAAAGAATAATGAACAAACTTTCATATCATGCAGATGTATTACCAAATGAAGTACATGCTCTCTACATGCAAAAATTAAATGACATTAAACACAAAGAGACTGACTGATCTGTGTAAACTCAAAGCAAGATGGATAAAATTTGTCCTGTTTGTGTTCGGTTCTTCCTATTTATATTTTGATCAAGGTGATATTTTCTGCAGACCTTTTGGCAGTTAGTTCCAAACCATCATCTGGTATTTGTATTACAAATTGGATTATTATTATCTAGTACGCAACATTTTGAAGCTGTGTCATTAACTAATGATGACATTGATGACAAAATACTTGATGTCATTCTGATATATGGATTCTTTACTACACTACTAATCTGTGCATCCTGATTCTTTTTACCATCTCCTTTAGTTTTACTGGTGCCAGAACTTTTAATAAAATTGTAGCTTCTATTTTCTTGCAATCTAAATATTTGTAATCATGTATTATTGTCAAAAGGTAAAATGTGCTTAGTTTTGTTGTAAAATCAAATCTAAAACTATTAATTAGCAAGGGACTAAAGTAAAATGTGGGCAGAAATTATTGCCATATTACAGTGTTGTTATACAAGATGTATTTTGCAAAGTTGTATAACCAGCACTTGCATTGTCACCACATATTCCATTTAAATAATATCATTATTTCTGCATATTACTATCAGTATTTTCCCAGTGGTATTAAGTTTCTGATCTGATGTTGCTCGTTTCTTGTGCAATTTTTACACATCAAGAATCCTCACAGTATCATTAAAAAACAATGTAATCTGCACCAAATCGAGTTGTTTGAGAAGAAATTCATTTTTTAACCCAAAAATCACTAAAGCTATGAATTCTGGCATTAAAGTCTCACATTAAATAACATTAGAAGTAGCCATGATAGCAATTTAGGATGCAAATGTGCTAACTGCACCTTTGGTATATTCAAATCTTGAACTGAAGGAGGAACATGGCTCCAAAAAAACCCCCATCAATTTTAGAAGCTGTTCATTGACTATGAATCAAGTATAATATCCGAGTCCAACTGAATTGTTAGAAAATTTATAATTTGCTGTCAAATATGGAGTAAGCCTATGGTCTTTCTGCCATCCCAACCAAGACCCCACCACAACCATGTGACTATGCCCAATGATATCACAGTAATAATCGCTATACAACTAGAGATGACATCTCTTTGAGTATTTTGATCTCGGTCAGGGATCGTCCTGGGCTTCGCCAATGTCGCAAATTGAGATTTTTTTTTCTTATTGGCGACAAAAATATCCCATCTGGTGATTTTTTGGGTGACAGACTTTTTGGTTATTTAATTTGTACATACAATCATAGATTTGGACTGGATAAATTAAAAGGGAGAACGAAAGGAAGCCACAAACTTCACTAAGCAATGCATTGGAATCAATCTGTTACACAAACAATCCTTTGTTCGTATTGACAACCCCATCTTTACAGTGCATTGTTACATCATAATCTGCTTATGCTGACATCTGGGCTGAGTACTGTATGCTGTGATACAGTCAATCATGCTACCGAACTATACCTACAACTGACTGACTTCTGAAGACGCGAATAGAACAGATACAATTAATTGAATGGCTAAATCTTCTGTTGTTTTTTTTTTCTTTTCTTTACATATACCAGTACAATAGTTTTGCTGAACCTTCATAGAAAACTGATAACCTTTGAAATACCAACTACTGTGTATAAATACAAAGCAAATGGAAAAAAATCTCAATCACAATTATGTCTGTCGCCAGTGCAGCATTTTACTCATTGATCTTTTCCTTCTGCCATCAATCCGTGTTACAGCTGCTGAGACTTAAACTACGAAACAAGAAATAGCACAAAAAAACAACAACCAGTTTTGCATAATTAATAATAATTATTTATTTCTCAAAATACAAGAGTGAAAGAATCTCTAAATTGGGTGTGAATTTATGCTTATATATACGTTCCAATACTGCCAGGTGTTGACTCATGTAAGTTTCATTCGTGGGAATGGAGATCCTATTTTGTTTGTCGAGAAAATTTATACAGCATTCGGTGATCATTCTTGGGATTTAGGAAGCAATTCACTACAAGCTTTGTGAAGCTAGCCATGGGGGGGGGCTGCTGATAGACTACTGGTGTCACCTGTCGGCACTGTGGACTGTGAACGTGGATTCAGTAAGATGAACCTCATAAAAAGTGACATCAGAAATAAACTCTGCATCTCATCTCTCGAGAATTTCATGAGAATCAGCATGTACAGATGTGAAAAATTAGACTTTGAAACTGCATTCAACAAGTAGGCAGCCCTAAAATCGCGATGGATCTTCATGTAACACTTTGTAACATTTTGTTAATGCTTGTTGTAATTAAAGAATTAACTAACCCATCTTTTGTAATTTTCATTGCCTGTTACATTAATAGACTAAATTAACACTTGGAAAAATGTACACTACTTGTTCTGGCGACACATTTTGAAAATTGGTGACAAAATATTGAGGTTGGTGATTTTTTTGGCGACAGCTTTTTAAAAGCCAGGACCATCCCTGTCAGTATAGCCTTAACAGAGTGGAACTGTAAGAAAGAGTGACAAATATTTAAGTGTATGGGAGATATTAACAATGGCTATTCCTCCCGCCACCACTCCCTCATTGGTGATCACACATACACAAAACTTAGAGTAAATCCTGAAATCATGGCAGCATCCCTGCAGGGGAGATAACTTGACTATTTTATTTGATTTGGTTATCCCATGGTATTTCTGTTACTTGAACATTATCTTACAGTGTGTCCAGTCAGCATGGTCGAAAAAGGCTTACAACCATTGAGAGTCGTTGAAGGGCTCACTACAGATATGAAAGAATGAGAACCATATTATAAATCAGTGAAAATAAAATAGAGTATATAAGGGTTTGACTGTCCCTGGTTGGTTGATAATGAAAGTAAGATTTTAGTAAAAAGAATCTTTTTAGAGATTGTTCTACCTGTAACTGAAAAAAGTGAGGGACAATGTTTTATTAGCATAATTTCCATCCCTTTACAGACCCGAGTTTGGAAGACTCTTTACTGAAATCAGAACCTGACTCTTTGGTGCAGTATTGAAAGCACACATTTCAAATTTGCGTAGGTCCAGAAAATGGTGCAGCTGTTATGGTTTTCTTTTCACAAAAGCTGTCATCATAGATGTGTCTATACTGATACAAATTTGATCATGAGCACTCAAAATTTTAAGTTATTGAATTTTAATATCATGGTGTTTGCACAGGTTTACAGTGGGAATTGAATTAGTAAAGCGAGTCCTGAATTCTTGAGTTTTGTGCCGAAACATGGAATCCAGGCAGAATACATCCAGAAATGTAGAGGTTTTCAATCTTGGATTTAGTCTCCCATTGCATTTCACATTGATATGCATATTCACAGACAATTAGTACAGTAGTAGGAAAAGTAAGTGAGAAATTCAGATACATATCATAAACAAGACAAACAGTATGTGGGGGGGGACAAGATCATAAGAACAGGCTGGAATGGAGAAGTATAATAAAAACAATATGAGTAGAAGTGTGCCTCTTTTTATGTGTGCAATATTATTTTCTCAGCTTCAGTAAGAAATTACATCAAAGGGAAGACAAAGGATGTACAGTTAACTAAACCAATGTGAATTTACTACTTAAAAGACGTATCAAATCAATTTTAACCTTCTGGTTATATAGGTTCTGGTCTGTTACTGTCCATTCTGGTGATTATGTCCACTGAATCAGTATGGTTGGAAAAATATTTGGCAAATTTATTATGATTATACACCGTACTTCTGCCTGAGAGATGTGAATAATTTTATTTCTTGGTTTGTTGATTCAGGTTGTTGCTCATTTCAAATGCATCTATGAAAAACATTGATGCATTCTCATACTTTGTTACAAATATTTATTACAGATGCATATCTCCAGATATTGGTGAATATAGCTTGAATACATTATAACAGTTCTAGTTGGAACAATGGACATTGTTAGAGAAACTTTCAGTGAGCTATAAAGTAAACTTTTTGGCAGCGTGTGATGCAGGATTGCTTAAGACTTCTCCATCTCATATGCCATGAAAAATCCATTTGTACCAACTGATGATGACTTTTTGGCATCTGTCAGAAAGGCATAATTGACGATATTCAAAGGTCTACAAAAATTACTAGAGTCAAAATTTATAAACTCATACAACTGTGGCAAAAATGATGGACTAGTACCTTTGTTGCTGTTGCCACAGTGGATTAATTGGTTGATTTAGTTTGGTCTGGGGTTTTTTTTGTTGGGGTGGTAACAATATATTAGGTGGAGGAAGAACCCCGAAAGACCACCAACCCAAATTGGTTGATCTGTGACAAAATCTAACTCTGTGAGATGTGAAAGTGATGTAAAAGCAACCACCTTAGTACACTTGGGCACATGGAGCCTCTGTTGATTTGATGTTTATCTCCAACAGCCGAAGTCATTTAGACGTGAGATCTCGGGTTTCGGTAGATCATTATGGCCTTTACACCATTTTCAGATGAAGACTAGATATGGCAGCCAGTTTTACTGCTGAAGAAAATCCAAGTCCTTTTGAGACACCAAACACCACTAATGTAGAACCACTGACCTTCCACAAGTAACTGGCAACATTCTCATTTACACATTGGAGGCAAATAATCACATGACAAGCATCTTGTACCACTCAGCCATGGAAGCCCCTCAGATCTGTATCACAAGACAAGCATCTTATACCACTCTGCCAAGAAAACCTCTCAGGCCATAGGTATAAGTCTCATATGAAAGACTAGAAGTGGGAGATAAACCCTGTGACAACTGGATTGAAAGTGCAGAATGTTACTGTTAGGCCATCAGTGATGATGATGATGATGATGCTGTTGACAATACAATTGACTGCAATGACACTGATTTTACGAGTACTCGGGGAAAAATGATTCCTTGACTTTCATCCATTTTCTAAAATCTAATTAATGATATAAAATGTTTGACTTGCTATATTTCTTTTGTTTTTTTAAAACTTTATATTAGTCCTGCAACAAGTATACAAATAAGACATCGGCTGCTGAAATATATGTTCTTACAAGAAATGATATAGTGTAAAAGTAGGCAGAAATAATGCAACATCATTTCCACAGACAACAGTGGGTTTTTCCTGACAAATCATGTATAAGTTTACCAAAATATTTATTGAAAAAAAATAACAAGGAATCATAGCATCTGACCATACATTTAAAGCAATAAAAGATCGAACTATTATTCTAATCAAAAGCAGCATGCCTGAGAACAAAGAAAAATAGCAAAACATAGTGATCACATTAGTAAACACACAGTTTAGTAAGGATACAAATTCATGATGTCTGTATTAGAATAGAAATCCCTATTATACAAATTGTATTCATGGATGTTAAATTAGTAGGTATTATGGGACTGATCAATGACATATCCATTAAATTAGTAGGCATTAAGGGATCAATGACATCTAAATTAAATTAGTATGTATTAAGGGACTGATCAATGACATATACAAATAATAAGCCACCATGAAAATTTGTGATTTCACAGTATAAGAGACATACATGGCTTACAGGCAAACAAATGGATAAAAGATTGATTATAATGAATAAATACAAATAAAAATATGCAGTAGATTATATGATCAATAAGAATTCAGTAGATTACTTCCAGCCAGCTGTCATTTAAATTGCTACGGTCATCAACCCAGTATTACAACTGCTTCTACTGCCCAATAACCCATAGCCAGAAATTATGTTAAAAAAATATGCTTCTGTAGGGGGACAGAATTTTTCGATTAAAACATATCTGACAGTGGATCATAATTTTTTTTAATTACTTCTGTTGTGGGTTGGTTGAATTTGAAAGTGCCTTCATCCCTAGGGGTATATATTTTACTGGAACAGCCCTAATATTTTCATTCAGAAGTTAATGATCTTTTGAAACACTGGTGGTGAAAGACATATCGAATCTTGACACCTTGCTAATGACACTACTAACAAGTTGACTTTGTTTTTCAGAAATATCTTTTCAGTTTCATAGTGTTTTGTTATGTCACAACAACAACCATTTACATTTACAAACAGAATTTATTTTGAAATACCGAAGCAGGACACTGAACAGTAGCTGGAAGACACTGTCCTGCTTTAGGGTAGGGTAGGCTGGGAGATAAAGATAGAGGGGAGGATATATCTTAAAACAAATACATTTGTTCTGGTTTATAAATTAAAAAATACAATTAAGTTTAGATTTAATCAAGCCATAAGACTATATTATAAATGGGAAAATAAAAAAATAATTATATTTAGTTTTTCATATATAGCTAGAAACCACTTTATGTGAAAATATGAGAACTTAACAAAAACGTGTTTCTCAATCCAAATTAGTTTTTCACAGACTAATAATTTTTTTAATTTCATTAAGCTGTGTGGTTTGGTGATAGTTTCTTTCAACAGTTAATGCGCATTTTGAGATATCAAAGCATAAAGCTGTATAAGAACCTTTTTATATATATTTTTATATTTTTTCTATTTGAAAATGCCATGTTACTTTAGTAGAATAATCTTTGGAAAGAATTATGACATACTTGTCATAGTTCCAGTGCTCCTAATCACACAGCATAAATAGTACAGCAATCATTTTGAATCACTTTCTGAGTTTTATTTTATTACTGCTTTCAAAAACTTCTGTAGTGTGGGTCTTGGAAATAAAATGGAAACTGACAAATTAATAACCAGTATACAAAACACTTTTATGAAATATTTAGTGTGTGTGTGTGTGTATTGGATTTTTAGCATTGCTTTAACAGCATTTCAGTCATATCACTATGATGTCTGCAGTGTGGCAGTTTATAGTGATGTCTAGCACTGGGGCATCATGCCGCAGACATGTAGCATGATGTCCCACCAGTCACATAATTCTCACACCAGGCTGACCAGTACTAACGCTAACCTCTT
This sequence comes from Sinohyriopsis cumingii, assembly GCA_028554795.2. Lineage (NCBI taxonomy): Eukaryota > Metazoa > Mollusca > Bivalvia > Unionida > Unionidae > Sinohyriopsis > Sinohyriopsis cumingii. The sequence goes on along the minus strand of CM068830.1, from coordinate 50,675,672 downwards.
AATGCTGAGTGCCTAGTGAGGTATATGTTAGTACCATTTTTTAAGTGTTTGGTATGACTCAACTGTGGGTTCAAACCTACAACCTCCCATATCCAAGACAGACTCTCAAACCACTAGGCCACCCAAGTGGTCTAGTGATTTTTGTGTTATTAAGAAACAATACTGCAGTTGCCACTTGATGCAAAAAGGTACGAAGATTTCCACATACGTAAATCTGAAAAGGTACATGTATATGCAATCAATCAACAGGTATGTACAATGTGGCTGGTTAGCTTTTCCTGATGTGTGCTCTGTCATGGACAGGGGTGGGAAGACATCTAAGAAATTTAAAACCTTGTTTCTTTTTCTACATAATGCGTGTTCATCTTTATGTATCACAAGCTAGGCCCCTGATAAATACCACAAGAAATGTTACCAATGTATAGTTTGCACAGGAAAAGTGTGAAATTCACACCTGTCTTGGTTGGGTCTATGGAGTCAGGGTCTTCATTTGTTTGCTTAGTGTGTTGATTTGTGGAGTAAACAATAAATTCTGAGAGGGGTGCCATAAAATGCACTATGGCTGCAATAAAATCTGATGGATTTCCACCAGACTGCGTGGATTTCCAGTAGACTTGAGGGAAATTCACCAGACTGAGTGGACATCGACTACCTGTATTGGACACTTAATCCCTTGCCCATGTGTCCACAAGATTGAGTGAGCAATCCATAATCCAGGATGCGTGTATTCTACTATTTAATATATCTTTTTTGATTGCTTTAATTGTCAACACATTGTTTTTAAGGTGCAAAGACAAAAAGAAGATGCATGTTCTATATTTGTAAAATAAAAATAATGCAAATTCCTTTAAATATCCTATATTTCATTCTACCATATGTTTACTTTACTTTAGTTGTGATATTTTATAATTAACTTGCCCTGGTCAAGCTCACTTCATAAAAAATTTAAAGCCTTGGGATTAATGCTCCGCTACTTTTATACTTTCCAAAATATCAACACGAAGACTGATTTGAAGACATATTCAGAACTCTGATGATCAACGAAAGTGTGGCATGATAGTGACTTACGTGGTGTCCAAGTACAATGTCCTTATTTTATAATTCTGTAATACTGGATACAACTCCATGCTCGGATCTGCACGAAAATCCCCTGTGTGGAGAATTGCTTGACCTGACCTCAGTTTAAACAGTAACAGGACTGATCCGGGGCAACTGCAAGTTAAGAAAAGTACTGAATACTGAACTTCCTCACCATAGGGCCCTTCATTATAACACAGTTCCTGTTGTAAGGAAATTGTGATCATGGATCCCATTTCATTAAGTGGTATTATAATTATATGCATTACACATTCCATACCCACAGGCATAATGAGTGAATACTGAATGTAAAATCTGATGTTTTAAGTCAAAAAATATACTGGCAGTGTACTTCAATTAAGGTAAACTGTAAGCAAACATGTACGTGAGGAAATAAATATAAAAACAAAAATTACCAAATGTGTTACAACTTAAATATCAGTCGAACTGCATGACATATAATAGGCCTTGTGGAATATATGAAAGAAAAGTTGTGAATGGTTAAAAAATGTAATATATGCTGACCTGAGAACAGAAATTAACAAAAGAAAGCAAAGCAAAATACACTGAGTAACTGTTAGTTTCAATGTATCATCAACTACTGAGTAAGTTACAATGTATCATAAACTACTCAGTATGTTACAATGTATCATCAATGACTCAGTATATTACAATGCATAATAAACTACTAATCATAAACTACTCAGTAAGTTAAAATGTATCATAAATTACTCAGTAAATTACAATGTATCATCAACTACTCAGTATATTACAATGCATAATAAACTACTCAGTACATTACAATGTACTACTCAGTAATTTAAAATGAATCATAAACTACTCAGTATATTACAATGTATCATAAACTACACAGTATATTACACTGTATAATAAATTATGAATCATAAACTACTCAGTAAGTTAAAATGTATCATAAACTACTCAGTATATTACAATGCATAATAAACTACTCAGTACATTACAATGTACTACTCAGTAATTTAAAATGAATCATAAACTACTCAGTATATTACAATGTATCATAAACTACACAGTATATTACACTGTATAATAAATTATGAATCATAAACTACTCAGTAAGTTAAAATGTATCATAAACTACTCAGTATATTACAATGCATAATAAACTACTAATCATAAAGTACTTAATATATTTACAGCGTATCATAAACTACTCAGCATATTACAATGCATCATAAACTACACAGTATATTACAATGTATCATAAATGACTAAGTATGTTACAATGTATCATGAATAAGTATGTTACAATGTATCATAAATATGTTACAATGTATCACAAACTACTCAGGATGTTACAATGTATCATAAACTACTCAGTATATTACAATAGTTTTTATTTTAATCAATCAAGTGATACATAATAAACCTAAAATATCATTTTTAGTTGAAAATTAAGTCAAACCTGTCAATAGCAACCCTTCATGGAAAAAGGCCAAAATTGGCCTTTATGCACAGGTGATTTCTGAATTATGATTCACCTTTCAAACTCAATTCCTGAACAAAAACCATTGGCTAAATAGCAATATCAAACTCAGTTTCTGAAAAAAACCATTGACTGAATACCAATATTATTATTATTATGTTATCAGCAGATTTAGTTTAGTACACTATTTGGCATATTCATAAAATACATGTACAGATTGTTTTCTCCCAAACCTATGTTCTACATAAAATTAATGCAAACTGCTAATTTTAGTCCATCCTATAAATTAAATAAAAAAGGACTCTTAAAAAAGAATCAATGGTCTAAGCTTGTTTTGTGCACAAATACAAAATACTAATTTTTTTACTGACAGCTTACATATGACTGAAACAGAGAACTGACTCTGCCTGGCCAGCTTGTAAATAACTGTTCATATTTCAAACTATATCTAGATTAACAGGTTAGTCAAGTAACCAAGATCAAAAGACAGCAAGCGTTTGTGAGAGGCCTGTGATGAATAGGGAATGAAAAGAAGCCTTATGTGGCTATTATTGGTAACACCTGAACTGAAATTTAGCCTGCCTTTAAGTTTTTAAATACAAGTGACCCATTTCCTTCATGAATAGGGATGTAATTCATATATCTCTCCTCAAACATGACCTTTTATCATTGGAGATAGATATGATTCACAGGCATATAGATATCAAACTATCCCTGTCACACTTCCATAAAAGGCAACCCCAATTTCTACTGTGAAAGAATGACTGCTTTATCCATCATCAAATTTTGTAAACCCTCTCTCCTAATAATAAAAATCTAATCTGACAAATTTACATGTTTGAGCTACAAGTACAAATGAAACAAGAAATATTTGCTCATCATTTCACATGATATGCCTTTATGTACAAAATGCCTTCTTAAAGAAGCAAAGGCTGGTTTATATACAATAAGTGGACACTACTGATATGATCCAGTGACCATTTAAAGCAGTGAGAAAGCATTATTTGGTTAGGAAACATCTAGCTGTTGACTGCAGAAATCAGATGACCATTATATGCACAACTTTTAATGTAGGAAATTAGTTGGGTGGGGGTCAGTCTGAATGGCCACTGAGACCCTGTGACCATTATGTAAAGATGACCATTCTGACAAATTTGAATCTATATATATTTTGACTTTCAAGAGCTAAACTTTGTTAGCATGAAAATTTTCTGTAATAGCATATATATATATATATATATATATATATATATATATATATATATATATATATATATATATATATATATATATATGTAAAACCAATTTTATATCAGTACTTACTGATTCGCTTCTAGTAATGTCACTTCTGTCCCCTCTATCACAGATGCTGTATTCAAAGGCAATGGGTGAAGAAACTTGGGGTCCACATGGATCCTGGATTGAACCAAATTTGCTGTGACCTACAATCATAACTAAAATTATCTGAAAGTGACCTACAATAATAGCTAAAATTATCTGAAAGTGTTGTTGTTGTTGTAGGGTTTAACGCCATTTTTCAGCACACGAAAGGCTATACATGGCGGCCAGTATTAATGGTGGAAGAAGAACCTGGGAAAACCCCAGAAAGAACCACCGACCCACGAGAAGCTACTGGCAAGCTTTCTCACATGCCTACATTAGCCGAATCCTAGACTCGAACCCACGCAGACAGAGGTGAGATATCTGAAAGTGACCTACAATCATAACTAAAATTATCTGAAAGTGACCAACAATCAAAACAAAATATTATCTGAAAGGTTAATCATTTGGTAAACGAGTACTGTCCAAATAAATTCACTATTGTGTAGCAATGTGGGTGTAGTTTTATCTTCTTGCTGGTGTAACTCAATGCTTAATGACTAGGTAAGTTACACAGCGACACAGACAGTATTGGATGGTTGCTGGTGCAAAGCTCAGTGACTAAATATATTATACAATAATACACGTTACATTGGTAAATTGTTGGTGTAATTCAATATGCAATGACTCGGTACTCAGTGATTTGGCATATTACACAGTGATACAGAAAGTATTGGTAATTGTTCCTGTAACTCTATGACTAGATATGTTACAGTGACACACAAAGATTGGTAGATTGGTCCTGTAACTCTATGACTAGGTATGTTACAGTGACACACAAAGTATTGGTAGATTGTTCCTGTAACTCTATGACTAGGTATGTTAAAGTGACAAACATAATGTCATATCTGACTAGTGTTTAATGTAAAAACAATTTTTAGTATCAAGGCATTTGAGGTATTATACCCAGAGATACACCATGGTGGCTGACCCAACCTGGTCTGGGCAGGATTTGAACCTGCATCTTCCTGCTATTATTTTATGACACTTATACTGAAAAGTGCTACCATCTAAAATTTAGGTGATCATTTGTCCAGTTTTATACTGGACAGTCCAGTTTTCAGCTCAAAAAATCAATTAAGAAACTCTAAAGGCATCCTTGAAAAGCCAATGATCTCATGCAATGTGGTATACTTTTATAGTGACTGAATATGGATCAAAATAGGTTGCCAGTGGGGTAATGTCAGTCTGTATTCATTGTTTCCAATCAGCAGTAATAATAATCATTATTAATATTATTATTATTAATATTATTATTATTATTATTATTATTATTATTAAAATGCAATTTTACATGGATCAGGTGAAGAAAGATTACTTTTGTAATTTGGAGACATCTAATTTTCCCTATGCAAAGTCAGGATTATTGTTCAAGGTTTCTGGTAAAATCAAATAAAATAAAAAGCATCTAAATGTACAAAAATAGCATGCACAAAATCTACTACAGAACAAACAAACAGACAATTATGCAAAGAGACCATAAAGCTGGGATATGGTATTTCAATCTATTTAAAGTATAAAGACTTCAGTGAAAAGGTATGCAATATAAATCAGGAACTCCAAAACAAAACACAAAGGAAAACTAAACAGAAAAAGGGCTCCAGATCCAAAAGAGTGAGTAACAGTACAAGGATAGACAAGGTTGAGTAACGGTACAAGGATAGACAAGGTTGAGTAACGGTACAAGGATAGACAAGGGTTAATAACAGTACAAGCCTTAAGGGTAGACAAGGGTGAATGACAGTACAAGATAGACAAGGGTGAGTAACAATATAAGGGTAGACACAGGTGAGTAACAATACAAGGGTAGACAAGTGTTAATAACAATACAAGGGTAGACACAGTTGAGTAACAATACAAGAATAGAAAAGGGTGAGTAACAAGAGTAGAAAATGGTGAGTAACAGTACGAGGGTAGACAAGGGTGAGTAACAGTACAATGGTAGACAAGGGTGAATGGCAGTACAAGGGTAGACAAGAGTGAATAACATTACAAAGGTAGGCAATGGTGAGTAACAGTACAAGGGTAGACAAGAGTGAATGACAGTACAGTGGTAGACAAGGGTGAATGACAGTACAAGGGTAGCAAGGGTGAATGACAGTACAAGGGTAGACAAGAGTAAATAACACTACAAAGGTAGGCAATGGAGAGTAACAGTACAAGGGTATACAAAGGTGAATGGCAGTACAAAGGGTAGACAAGGGTAAACTGTATAAGGGTAGACAAGCATGAGTAACAGGGTAAACAAGGGTGAGTAAACAGTACAAGGGTAGAAAATGGTGAGTAACAGTACGAGGGTAGACAAGGGTGAGTAATAGTACAAGGGTAGACAAGGGTGAGTAACAATACAATGGTAGATAAGGGTGAATAACAGTACAAGGGTAGACAATGGTCAAGAGGTTAATTCCTCCTCTTTCATTTTCAGTTCTACAAACAGGAACTCTTTGAAGTAAACAAGTTATGTATTCTTTATTTCATCTGGAAGAAGTGACCTCTTGTTTAGATTTCATCCCCTCTTGTTAATAGAGACAAGGGGACATCTAGTACCACACTGTAGCCTGAAATCCTCCTAAGTATAACAACTGCTAATATGACTGTGTTCTGGCCCATGAGGAGATTATATGAATGACAATGCAAAAAAATTCCTTTTTCTTTGATGGAAGTATAGAGTATAGTATTTTCTCAACAAGTTCAGAGTTTAATGTAAAGGTCAACCTGAAGCACTTTCACACAAAATGGTCCATGGCTACTTCTTGATATTAATATGAATGCCTTGAAAGACAAGATCCCATATCTTAAGTTTCATCCTCTCATGGTTCTCATTTTGAATTTTTTACATAAAGGGATTGAACATTATTATTATAAGCTGTGGAAAACTTTCGTGGTTATTGGTTTTAATTATTTTCATATCAACTCTGTCTCTGAACTCTTTCACAGCAACCTGAAGCTCTCCAATTTTGCTAAAAAGATTATGGAAGGTCTACAAGTATCGGCAAAGCTATCACAGCCATGCACTTTCAACACAGAATTATTTTCTTATGAACCAGCAACAGAACATAAGTGATCTCCTTCTGGTCTCCACTTATACCTTTCTGGTCCCCACTTGATACCTCTCTGATACGAATCTGAACATTGCACACACACACAGCTGGAAGTGCAATCAAAATAGTGAATCTACAGTGCAATTTTTTTAAAACTGCAGTCCACTAGTAACTTCAGTAAACAGTTCACATGATGAATTTGACCATATACCCCACTCAACTTTACTTAAAAGTACAAACTGGTCGTAACAGCAAAAAATGGTAGCCATCTATTGGTAGCAAAGACAGTAATAATAGTGTAAGATGATCAGGTTATGTATTTGACAGATAAATTTATTTTTTCAAGGTTCATGTGTGACCCTTGCTTAAGTAAATAAACAATAAAAAGACTCTGAAAAACCTACATTTTAAAAATGGTTCTTTATTAACACTACCCAATAACATCTGAAAATGACATATGACCATGGACTAAGTCATAGAATTTATCACCCAAAACATGCGTAACTATTAAAACTCTTATATATGTGCATGCTGTTCATTTAAATTGAAAGTATAAAAATGTTAACTTTATTTAACTGCATATGCTGGTCTGAAGAAAGATTCTGAGAAAAGGTTTGATTTAAATATTGACAAAATTGTATACCATTGTATATAAAAAAGAAATGCATGTTGTTTTCTTTTAATCCACTTATGTCTGGTAGGTGCCCTAACATATTCATTTGATGCAGTTTGACACTGGTCTGTGTATTTATTTGAAACATTGTCAAGTACAGCAAGATTCTGTACTGAAATTGTCCCAGCAGTTGGCAGACATCTAGATATTAAGTAAGGTCTGATAGAAAAATCTGATACAAAGGTAAAATCTGATGTAAAGGCAAACTGAGGGTGGGAATGCTGTTCAAGGTTACAACTGATAGTAATGTTTAATGATAATGATGATACACCACATAATAAGCAAAGATTTATAACAATAAGCTTTTGTTAACTTTACATATTAAAAGAGAACTGGGGACAATAAATTGCGTCATTTTCCTCCTAAATTTGTTGAGATCACATGCTGCAGATAACCCCCTCAAATATCGGCACAATGTGATGCTAGACTGGCCTTCATACCTTCTGTACAAAGTACAGATACCAATATGGAGCTGTCTACAGGGTAACCAGCCTATCTGATCAGTCTTATTACCTGAGAACTCAGATGAACTATGCAAATATATTTGGGACAAGCACGCAAATGATCCATCAAGCAAATGTACCTCAAGCTCTGATAAATCTGGTAAGAACTCAGTAAATTTAACTTACAGTTCAATAACAACCCACATGTGTTTTTTCTGTCATCAAGTGCCAGCTGAATATTCCTGGTTTCTACCTGTCATGAAAAAACATTCTTTCTTCTGACTTTTTCCCAATTACTTGGTAGTGTAAGAATCCTGTGTAGGCCTCCCCCATCTCAATGGAAGAACCTAATAAATTAAAGCACTTGCAGAACTTAGAATAAAGTAGTTCTTATGAGTGTCGATCACGCTGGATAATCCATGAAAATACTGCAATCAAAGAATACAGAGTATAACTGTGTTTCTCATTGTACGAGACAAGAACTTTACATTTTGTAACCAATTAATCAACAATTAACTATTAACACTCACCTGACTGCAGTACAATGGCTGAGAAAATTTCTTAGTGAGTCCCATGTAATGATCGTAGTGAAAGTGGGAAAGAAAATAAGCCTTGCAGCCTGGAATTACACCATACTTAAATGCATCCACAGTAAACGAAGTATCTGTAACAGAAAAATATATCTTATAACAAACAGCTATTACTTTAAAATAAGAAAGTTATATGACAAATAGAAAACTATTCAAAGAAAGGACTGCTGAATATTATTATGCTCTGAATATACAGGGAGTACAGGTGATTTAAAATCAATGAAAAACTGTTTACTTTTTCATTGATATTGTTCCACAATACAAACTATCAATACAAGATAATAGTATATCATGATACAGACTCAAACGATGGATACAGGATGATAGTGTATCACAATACAGACTGATAGTGTATCAAAATACAGATTATCAATGCAGGATGATGGCAGAAAGAAACATGAACTAAACGATATCAACTGTCTGAAAATTAACATTTTCTTGTCTTTTCTATCCCTGGTCATGTATATATGCAAAATGTATTTTGTTACCAGTTGGCAGAAAGAATAAGACTGGCATGGCACAGAAATATGTCAAAGACATCATGCCAAGCCATATTCATAAACCATACCAAAAACTAGTTCTCGCCCCCAAATCCAAACAAAGCATGAATGCAGTTTGTATTTATTACATTAACTTCTTTGATGTTTTCCAAATAAAATTTGACAATACAGTGTGAATGTAATTTGAAACAAATTATTATTGTAAAAAGTCTGATTTGAGAATATCAACACACAGACATCAGTGAAATGAAGTAAATAATTCAGTTTGGGTCTGAGATATGAAATTATGATTTGAAGATCTGTATACAATGCTAACCAACAAGCAGATATGAATAGGTATGAAAATAAAATCTGTTATTCTCATTATATAGCACCTACATATACTATATATAAGTAACTACAACACATTTTCATCATAAATTATGCTTTACAAACAATTTCATTCTATTAGTTGTTAATCCTCTAGAGGCTGGAATGGTTTTATCTTTTGTTTCCAAAATAGTAGTATAAATACAATTTAATTTATTCCAGTCGTTTATGTATCTAGGGAGGGATGTGTGTGTCAACTGTATTCAATGAACAAATAAAAGAAAGACAGAAAGAAAACAGAAAAAAGCTCTTTCTGTTTGATCCAATAACTTAGTGTATCATATTTATAATAAATTTCTGCCATGATACAAACATGGACTCACTTGTATGTATGGTATATTTATGAACATAACACTACTGTGACACATCGTATAGAAGTCCACTATGAGACATGTGAAACGTGACTGGTGACATGCAGTTCTGATAGGAATATTAGCTAAAAATATAAGGCTACAGAGATTTAAAGTGTTTTCTGGAAAGCTACAGTGACTAAGTCTTGCTTGAAAATTGACCAATGACATTACACACATTAAAAAACAAAACTGCAAAACATTTTTTATATTATAGGCATGGAACCTGGAAGGCAAACCAACGATATGCTTACCCTGCCATCCAAAATGTCTCATTGCAAGTTATTAGTGTGTCTGTGCAAAAAGTTTTAAAGCAAATTGGGATACTAAGTCATAATTATTATTATAGTATTTAACTTGACTGCTTCAGTGGCCAAGTGATTGGAGTGTCTGCCTCAGATGTGGGAGGTCTCAGGTTCAAACCCATGCCAAGTCATAACAAAGATGTATAAATATGGTACTAGCAGTTGCCTCACTTGGCATTCAGCATTAAGAGGTTAGTGTTAGGATTTATCGGCCTGGTATCAGGATAATGTAACTGGGTGGGACATGACACTATATGTCTGCAACATGATGCACCAGTGCTACACCTTACTACAAACTGTCATACTGCAGACATCGTAGCGATATGACTGAAATTTTTTTAAAGCTATGTTAGAAATCTAAATCACACAAACACAAACATAGCATCTAACTCTGCAAACTGTTCACCTAACTTTGTAAAATGTTGAAAAATGCTTACCGCTGTTGGCAATATAAAGAACTGATTTCTTTTAGAACACTTTTTAGGAGGAAAAAGATAATTCTTAGAATTAAGTCATTTTTTAACTCCAAAGTTAACAGTATAGCATCCATATTTCAATATTTAAATTTAAATTCTTTCAACTTGCTGTTAATTCTTACATGGACTGCATTTGTCTAAAATACAATAAATCTATATGGACCTTCATCACATATATAACTTTATATATTCACCTGTTTAATAATGCTTCTAAACATAACACGTGGTTACAAGATATCACAGGAAGCTAAAGTGTAATGTCCAATACACCTGAATGCACTTCAAAAAGTCATTTCTCTCATATTCAGCAGCACTGAGAAGAAAAAAGAATTTTGTCAGACAGGTTTTTATTTTGGCATACCCCTGTGAGCTGGGGATACAGAAATGGCGCAATGCGTCTTCCTACATGTAATACGAGGCAACCAATGGAGGCATTATCCATGGTGGTTCAGTAGATTGTGTACTAGACTCTTGTAACCACTAGAGTCAGCATGGTTTTAAGTTGTACCACTCAATCAACCTGGGTTGGTTACTATGGTGTTCCAGGGCAAGGCACTTTATTACAACTGCCTTGTCACTAAACAACCTACTTGTATTAATGTGCCATAAAATAGCTTTTGTACTAACTTTATTTTTTCCTAAATTATTTGGCTTATACGCGAGTATATATGGGTAATGCTAAAGATCCTGTGTACATACTATTAAAGATGCTCTGTGCATGTAATATTAAAAATTCTGTGTATGTAATATCAAAGATCCTCTGTGTATGTAATCTCCAAGATCCTCTGTGTATGTAATCTCAAAGATCCTATGTGTATGTAATCTCAAAAATCCTCTGTGTATGTAATCTCAAAGATCCTATGTGTATGTAATCTCAAAGATCCTCTGTGTATGTAATATCAAAGATCCTGTGTATGTAATATCAAAGATGTCTGTGTATGTAATATCAAAGATCCTCTGTGTATGTAATATTAAAAATTTTCTGTATGTAATAGTAAAGAGTTCAACTAAATACAATAGAAACATTTCTGGATGGCATCTGCAGTAGATAGGAGTTTAGAAATAAAATTGTATAAAAACATAAAGGTCATTAGGCCACAAAAAGTGTGTTTCCTATTGCACTGGTTCTTAAATTAGGATAGGCAGGTCATTTTTTTATAGACATTATATGTCTTAAATGTGATTTTTTTTACTATGAAAAAAAGTGCTACTGTCAGCAATGAGAAACAGGGATGGTTGACCAGCAGCAAAAACTGGGGGCGGGGGAGAGGCCTTACCTTGAATCTTTTTGTAGAAAGGACATTTCTGTGGATATTTTTGGTAGCTCTGTTCTGACTCCTCAGGTGGGCTTACAGTACTTGTCTGGTTTCTATTCCATTTTCCACTCAAACTTTTGCCTGTATCATCAGCACTTCTCTTTACAGTTGAGACTTTTTTGCTACTGGCCATTAAAATCTCTGAGGCATTTTTCCGTAACACTGGCTGATCGCTACAGACAGAATTTGTTCTAGAATTAAGAGAAGGCACAGTTACACTGAAATCTGGCTTACATAATGTGGGTGATTTTAATGCTCTTGTTGGGTTGTCTATCGAAACAGACGAGGTAAGATTTGACTCATCGCATTTCCCCATCAACTCCAGAACAAAGCCACCTCCATCATACTTATCATAATCAATGCTCTCAACCAGTGATTCAACACCGGTAACCAAAGGTTTTCTATCAGCATAACTGTCTGAACTTGATTTTAGAAACTGAGTTTTAGATATCTCTGATGAGTTTTTCTTGATATTTGTATTACTGTTGTTGGTGCAATCAGTACTTTGTACTTTCTGTAAGCTTCTATGGCTAGAATCACTGCTGGAATCTGTGAACACCTGAATATCATCACTGGAATCCTCTTTCATTTTCTTTATGTCAGTCCTGCTTGTCTTTAAGGAGAAAAATGAGGTTAGAACAGTTTGTTTATTATCTGAACTATTTCTGCAATCTGACTTTCCATTCTTACTCCATCCTTTCTCTACAGAGATCAAAGCTGTTTCAGACTTAGGTTTTTTAATTTTAGCATTCTGTACTCTTTTTTTTCGAGGTGTCTTTTTTGCCTTCAAAACATGTGAAGACACTTTCTGTGGAGTCTTTCTGCCTTGTGAATTTTGTGAAGAGATCAATTCTTTCTTACTCCCATCTTTTTGAGACGAATTTAATTTTCTTTGTGATGAACTTTGACTTCCACTTTTTGTCTCCCCCTGAGATTGAAAAATAGTTTTCCACAGAGTTGACTGTGATGATGACAAATTTTCAGAAGACTGACATTTTGGTGCAATTGTTTGTGTAATCATGACATCAAAGTCATCATCATCATCAAATAGAAAATTTTCATCTACATCATCTGATTTCACTAGAACATTATCATTTACATCACACTTTAAATTAAACAATCCACCACATGAGTTATTTCCCCTGTCCAACTGCTCCTCGTCTTCAAGGGCATCATTTAGCATGTCTGACACATCTCTCATTTTATCTAGCTCAAGGATATCTACATCAGAAATGGGTAGTGTCTCTTTCTTTACAGTATTTGATTGTCTGGCACTCCACTGTGACATCCTGGTATGCTCCTGTGATGGTCTGGTCTCATCTGTCGACTGCGTGGTAATAACTGATGACTGACTATCAGCATCCAACATAGGATATTGTTGAACATTCAACCTGTTGACGCTATTTGAGGTACATGTTTTCTTATTATCACTTTTCATTGTTAATCTTTCATTTGTCCATTTATCCCCAGAATCAGTGTCTGGAATTTCAGTCCTGACTTCTCTGCTTTTATTTCCTACAAGATAAAACAGCAAAATATGATTGTCTGTCATGTCAATCAAATGTAGCTATTTCCAGACTTGCCACCTTGAATGGAATGAAAATCAGGATGCCAAAGGAAACAAAAATCAGGATTTGGAGAAAAAAATCAGGATCAGTGTTTGAAACCAAATAACTACAAAAGCTTGACAAAGGAATTGACATCTCCGTTGTCTTATGCTATTTACTTAACGTAAAAATGATGCTACAGGCATGCCATGAAAATCCATCATTTGTAAAAAAATCTTTTAAGCTGATATTTAGTGTTCATTTTAGTAACATACTAAATATCCGCATAAAGAAGAAAATGGAAACATGACAGCTTTTCACAGTACAAATGTTGTGTATTATTCAAGGAATTTCTTTATCACTTTTGCTCTTTTCACAGCAATCATGAATCAAAAGGTATTTTAAAATGTTTATGTCATTTTTAAAATTTGAGATTATGGGCAAAACAATTGGAAAATCTTAATTTTCAGATACTTCAACTAAAATTCAGGAAGACCCCGAATAATTCAGCATAAGTGGCACCTCAGCAATTTATAAATTATTGATAAAATACCATAAGATGATAAAATAAAATTTACAATTATGATCAATTCAATATTGAATCTAATAAATTAGCTGTCAAATGTCAAAATTCTAGAGAACCTGTAAAATTTACGTCTCTGTCTTAGGAGATGGTTTCAAAAACTACAGTCCTAATGCATGTCTACAACAGGATAATTTTCCAAAGTTTCAAATCTTTATAACAAGCAATGTTTGCATTAACAAATAGTGTCAGAAGAGACGAATTAACCAATACAGTGTTAGAAGACATCTGCATTAACATATACATTGATCCCACACAATGATGCTGTTCTGGGTAGCAATAAAAGCATATTGTGATATACTGATGGTGAAGTTTCTTCATACTGGACTATGAAAAACATTAGTCCGATAAACCAACCCCACAAATCTGTGTTGATACTGATGGACAATGTTGTGGGTCTGATTTCAACGGTTCATTAAAATATGCAATTTTGCTGCATGTAAATCATTCCGGAAGAAACCCATGTACACTTTAGACACATACCGGTAATTGCTAACGGCCATATCAAGCACAAAATTCAAAATGGTCACATGACAGATGGTTGTGCTATTCCAGGTAGATTTACAGTCACCAAACATATGATTTACTCAGGAAATATAATCTACATGTCATGAAATGAACCCTTTAGCCAATGGTAGCTGCACAGCCACGAGAAATAACAGTAAGTGAATAAAATATACATCAGCGTGTGCAGCCAAATTTGGTTGCAGATAATTGCAGCTCTTAATGAATAGGTGATATCAGCACCTTACCTGAAAATTAATATCATCACAGGTGAAGAGCTGATTTATCAGCCTAGAAAAACATTACCATAAACATTGCATTATATGCCACCCTATGTTTAATAGACCTCTGTGCATTCATTTGTATGGTATGGTTGACTTGGGAGATCTCTGACCTGCGCTATTTGCTTGACTTTGTATGTAGAACTAATAGATTAGACAGACCCAGATCTGATGTCGCATAGACTCTGGTAGATACAGATCTGCACTATTTGCTCAACATCAAATATAGAACAGTATTGACTATGATCTGTTGCTGCACAGGATGGTGACAGATGCAGGTCTGCAGTATGTACTTAACAGTACATATCCCAATCTGTTGTTGCATTAAATGCCAACAGATACAGGTCTAAACCATTTGCTTGTCATTTTAAGAACAGTACAGAACTTGGTCTGCCTAAGGCAGTCCACTTCTTATTCAACACTTACTGAAGTCATTACATAAACATGCTGTCACTTCAATATGTTTCATAGTCCTATGAACTCGAAGAGAGACTGGACACAAAATCATGTTTATGACTTCTCCACCAAATAAATAAATAAGAGAATTTCTTATACAGTTTTCAATGATCACAATAACAGTCCTATGAAAGAAACTAATAAAGTCACTAAAAAGTATAAGACCTCTGAAAATCATTGCTGATTTAAAATTTTTTAGCTATTGTATCACAGACAATTACCCTTTAGTGACATGCGACTTACCTTCATGGGTTTTCTTCTAAGTAATGACCCATATTTGGGGATAATTACCCTTGCTTGGGGATATATATTCAACAAAACTCAGCACAACAGAATGCACATTGTATTATAAATTTTTACATGATTTTGGATTGTGTAGATCCTTAACTATGCAAAAAGATAAATTTTCAAACAAGTAAAATACTTCAACATTTCACACAGGATCAGCTTTAATCTGCATCTAGTTTTAATCTGTGTGTCACTGACATGGGTGTGTCATATTAACGTGGCTGTATGTCATGCTGACATGGGTGTGTCATATTAACATGAATACATGTCACACTGACATTGGCATGTGTCACTGACATGGGTGTGTCATATTGACATGGATGTATGTCATGAGAGGGTGTCACCGGCATGGGTCTGTCATATGTCATGCTGACATGGGTGTGTGTCATACTGACATGATACTAGGCAGAATCAACAGAATCAAATTATCCACAGTGTATACCCTAGGGATGCAAGGTTGGGGGTCAAAATTCCCTTGGTGTCAAAAATGGGGGTCTGACTGAGTAAAAAAACAAACTTTGATATCAAAACGAGGGGTGAAATAAAAAATCTGGGGGTCTCTGAGTCACAAATGAGGGTAAATGGAAACACTGATCCATCATACTGATGTAGTCATCAAAAGGAAGCACTGGATAGTGTGAAGGGTATCAAATATTCTGTATTGCTCCAAAGGCAAATGTAAATCAATTAAAGTTACACCAGCAAAGCAATACATAGCTTATTGTTAAGTGTTATGGAAATCTGTAGCATCTATTAAATGTATAATACAGTTTTATTAAGTCATTTGGGTCCTGCCATTCTTCTATTGATACAACTTTAGTCACATTTCCAATTTAAAGACCATTTCATAGATGGGAACTGCTGGCCTTTCCGCTGAGCTGGACAAGATCCTTGACTCTGATGGTAAACTGCTATTTTGAAACAATGTACAGATTTTTCTTGAAAACCATATATATGTTAGGGTATAAGCAAAATGGCTGGTAATAGTTTCAAGAAATTTCCTCCAAAGTATACTTAACCGAATTCTCAATTATGACTCAACTGGCCCCTGCTCTATTTTCCTGGCAATGTCCTTGCTTATGGCAGGGTGCCTTTGTTTGATAAATATGTATACCTCAGACAGTAAGAAAGAGATCTCAAGAAATATGCTCTTTCATCAATTAGCTATTAAGCAAACATATGTTCTGCTATTATCAGTAAATATTATGTGTTGGGCAAATTGTAAACTAGACACAGAAGCCATTATAAATAACTGCATTTTTTTATTTTATCCCTTTCACACCTCCAACCCAAGTGGCTGCAATCTGGGTTTGAAACATATCCATCTGTAGTTTATAGGAAAGGACTATGGTTGAATAATTTGTTGTTTGTCATCCAAAAAGAACACTACACCAGTTATTACAGATCTATGATGTTCGAAGGTTTGGCTTATGAGAATGAATACATTAGAAGGATAGTATTACTTTCATTTTTTTCAAGTTACCTCGGGCCAAGCGGCTCCTGTTAGTGAAGAATGAGTCAGTTGTTGCATGTTTTATGGAAGTCATGCTACGGAATCCTACTAATATTAATCACAGTGTCATGTTTGAGGTGAAAAATACACTCACTTTGCACCATTATGGTCCTAGCCTAAATTCTTGCAGGGATCCCCAACTTTTTAATTCTTCATGTTTCTTCATTGATGAAATTAGTTTTTTCCAAGATATTTCTAAAGTCATTAATGAACTGAATCAACAAAACGTTCTGGCACAATAAGTAAACATTTTTAAAATCAAAACTGTTTTCATTTACAGACTACTTTAACATCCAAGTTCCAACATGATTTAGACATTTGATCATGTAAAACATCAGATATATTACTATATATAACTGAAAAGTCTCCCCCTCCCTTTACACATTTTTTTCGAAAAATACAGGACTTTTCGGAATTAAGGAACAAACCTGTTATTATTCCTAACCTGCCTACATTTTCCTGATAGTGTGGGAAATTCATAATTCAATATTATTATATACATTCATTAATTTAAATTACCACTGATGTCTGTGAAATCCTGACCAGAACGAGCCATGGCAAGTGCTGAATGTTTGAACTGTTTATAATGTATTTCTTCACTGCTGTCACAGGACAGTCCTGCTGTACACTCTGAATTATAAAAAAAATATTCTTCACAACTTAGTACCTAATACAGTTATTTTGCCTATAATTTTTGTATACTCTGAATTAAAAATGGTTGGATTTTTTTTCCAAGTGTATGAATAATTACAAGAAAGATTATATACATTTATATTATCTTCTGAAGTATCTCAAATTTACAGACTTCATGAAGATGACAAAATTATCATTCTAAACATCTGAGAAAAGACAAATAATTATGGTATGTATGGACTGATGGTGAACTAAACATGAGAAAAACTCACAGACAATTGTAATAAGCTAGTGCCTAATTTGTCTTACAGAAGACTAGAACACCAGTCAGTTTTAACAATAATGGATCACAAGTTCACATGTACAGTTTACTCCTAGCAAGAAAAATCATAAATTAACAAAAGGCCCAAGTGGACCTGACATTGCTCACTGGATTATGTAACTTGAAAGTTGACAATGTCACTCAAGCAGGATTATGCATAATTATAAAAATACAAACTATCTCCAAAATTTTATATATATATATATATATATATATATATATATATATATATATATATATATTAGTGATTCTCTACAAATATCAAGACATAATTAATATGTACAGCCTTATACTCTGACATTAACATTATTCAAGATCTTTAAACAGAAAAAGCCTTGTTGTTTAAAGAGTCACAAGGTTTTCAATCGAAATTGAAATTAAAATTCATAATTGTTTGGTTTGGGTTTTATTTAAGAAATTTGTTTCTTTACCCCTGGAATTAAATATGGAAATAATCCTAAAGAAAAATACACTGGGTCATGTTCATAAAAAGCTTATAACAGAAATAAAAATTTCAAACAGTTTGTAAGTAATGATACAGAATATAAAAAACGATACACAATAATGCATAATACATTTGATAACACATAATGACAAATGTTTATGACACTTTTTCACTGAAATATAAGCAAATGTCAAGCTATATGAGCAAACTTATCCAACTTGCTTCCAAATATTTCAGAATTTTAAATGTGGTAAAGTTTTATTTTTTTAGAATCAATTTATAAGTTTAGAACTTGTTAGAACATTATGCTTTTAATGGAACAAAGTCTAAATTCAAATAAAAAGACAAAAATAACACATTTACTTTCAATCAATATCTATAATTCTGTAAAGGAATCCTGATCCTTAATTACAAACATTGCACATTTATGCTAAGCTGTAACTGTACATTTTCCCACTGTTATTTCTATTTTATACTTTAATCATTAATTTGTATCCCTAAGATATGCTATTTTGCTATTTCTTAATTTTTCTACTGAAATTCACATATTTTGTATACCACATATTTTTGGGGGGTTTATATCTTGTTTGCAAATTTTTGGCAAGGAAAAGAACTCTGTGTAACCCTAAACATGTCATTCGCTATAGTCAACGTCAAGGATTATTTCCCTTGCTTTCCTTTAGCAAGAGAAGACATGTTAAAAAGAAAAAGAAAAAAAATTAAATAATGATTACACAGCATACAAAATAAGAACAGTTTCAAAGCAGAATTCCATTATTATGCACATATCTTACTCATAATAATACTATAACTCTATTTACGAAGTCTGAAGAATTTTTTTGATATGAAGCAAACGCCTGAAGTGGTCACAATCTAAGCCAATCTGATGCAGGATCAATTCATCAATGTCTGTCGATCATGCTCATAACTGTACGATTTTTTTAATATGGTCTCCAGCTTAGTAACAATCACAGTCAATCAGATGCTGTTGTTGTTATGGGGTTTAACGCCATTTTTCAGCACAAGATAGGCTATACATGGCGGCCAGTATTAATGGTGGAGGAAGAACCAGGGAAAACCCCGGAAAGAACCACCGACCCACGAGAAGCTACCGGCAAGCTTTCTCACATATCCACATTGGCCGAGCCCGAGACTCGAGCCCACGCATCAATCAGATGCAAAATTACACCTATTAACATGTGTGAAATCTCCCTCATTATCAAACTCATCTAGGTGAAACAGAAAAATGGCAACAAGACCAGAAATCAGACGCAAAATCATCTATTAAATACACACGTATCTTGCTCATTATTAAATTAACCTGAGATCTTGATGATAAAAATGGATATTCTAAGTCTGATTGAAATTAGATCAGAAACATGGACTCGAGGCTAAAGTAAAGTAAATTTTATTTAAAGTCTGAAAATATATACTAGTAACATGAGCTCTTACAAGCTCTAACAACAAACAGTAACTTATTTACAAACATACATATAAAAACATAAAATGCATACAATGATAGCACACTATGAAAACGTTACAAGGAAGGTCATATTATTGATGAGTGAATGAAATTAAACGTCAGTTTTAAGCGATGGTAATTTAGAGTTTTCAAATAAATAGTCACAGGAACTACAAGCCATCATAAATCAAATGGAATGCTTGTTCTTGAATTCTCTCAATTTTATTTGTATTCTGCTCACCACAGAAATGCTAAGTTACAAATCATGGAAGATCAGCAATCTGATTAAAATCAGATCTCCGCTGTCCGATGTGAGATCTGACAAAGACTGCTTAAGGGTCATGTTCTTGTTAATTTTTAATCAGCCAATGGAAATGCAGCTTTCAAAATTCTGAAAGTGAATCAAATTGTACAGTACATGTTCATGCTCTTCATCCACAGTGCTCTATCTCTAAACGTGAAGATATTAAGACTTCATAGGATTGGTTGATAAAATTAGCAGTTACGGTAATAACATAGGTTACCAGAACATGACCCCTAAGTGACCATTATCAGATCTTCATTATTACTATTATGGTTATTACCATTATTTCCATTTAATGTTTATTAAAGGTCAACAGAAACTCATTACTTTTGATGTAATATAAATAATGAAAAGTGTAAAAAGTCAACAATGAAATGCCCCCTGAATAAATGGCTTCTTATGAACAATGAAGTATCCCTTGTACTGTATATATTTATAGTTATGTACACAACCAATTCTAAACACAATCTCCATGTCGATCTAGGAGTCTGGATAATACAGTATCAGGCACAGGTGTATAATTATTATATATTTTGAGGCTAAGCATTCTGTTTCTGTATTGTGATCTTAGCATAACTGTCATTGGATGAAAATCAAAATCATTGATAAATTAAACTGGTACAATGTATAATGCTTAAATATGACTAGAAATATCTATACACTTCACATCACAGACCAGATTAAATAAAAGCCAAATTTAGCCTTAGCCACATTATGGCCTTAATTTGGACAAAACATTTTTAACCACTTGAAAAAAGCTGGTGATTACATTATCTGGATGTGCACATGTGTGCAACTCCTGCTATGCTGTTTAAGATAGTGACTTTAAAAATTGGTATATGGTTTGGCTTGGTTCATAGATGTGCACAATGGTTTTGAAATTCAGATTCATTCAAAATAAGAACTGTGTATATGTGTGTGAATGCAGTGCTTACATAGTAGCTACTCCCTCACTATAATGATGTTCAGGAAGTCACCTTACACTGAGGTGGTTACTTTATACTAAGGTGGTCACCTTATACTAAAGTAGTTACTTTATACCGAAGCTGGCTCAATATTAAAATAATGGTCATCTCCAATACGTAATCCATGACCATGTCTGAAATGAGGTACAGAGCTATATTGAGGTATTTTATATTTGTATACACTCCTCTTCTGACAACCGTATACTCATTATTCCCACTACGAAAACGAAGTCATATGGACAACGTTCTTTTGCATACTAGAGCCCAGCAACGTGGAATGAATTGCACACTGAACTTATACACAAAGCCAAAGTGATCCCATTCAAGAGTGCTCTTAAAACTCACTTATTTCGACTGCACGAACAAACTTAAAAACCTAATAATGTTCCCTACCTTAAATATTTTCAGCATGTTTTTATATCTTTTTAATTTCATGGTGGGTTTTTTTTATAATAATATCGTTATATATTTTTTTATGTTATAGGTGTTGTTTAATGTTGTAAAGCACTTAGAGCTTCTAAAGATTAGGCGCTATACAAAGTCTTCATTATTATTATTATAGTGAGAGAACATGTAGTGAGTGCTAGAGGTTTGAGTGGGATGGTGATAACAAAGAAGTGTGAGGATAATGTAGTTTTGAAACAGACTATTAGTTGTAATTGTATTTTTTACCCAGACCAATCTCAAGTGTAAAAATGCATTAAAAAAGAAAACTTTAAATGTAGGACCCCATGAAGAATGTTACTAAGAAAATATGTTTTTAAGGCAAATTTTCTAAAACTGAAATGCTTAGATGAAAGAAATCAATTACTAGAGAGGATGACTGTACTGTAAAATGAATAGATAAATCTGCTTCAACAGTCGTCTGTATCAAGTATGCATGTGTAGTAAACTGACATAGTGCTTAATATCCCTACGTCTTACACTGGCAATAAATAAACCTGCATTAAGTAGTCATATGGATGAATAGGACACATTAAGTGTGTGATTTGGATTTTTAACATAGGTTCACAATTTTTCAGTCATATTACTACAATGTCTGCAATGTGGCAGTTTATAGTGATGTCTAGCACTGGGGAATCATGCCGCAGACATGTAGCATTATGCACCACCCAGTCACATTATCCTGACACCAGGCCAACACATTTGTGATAATAATAATAATAATAATAATAATAATAATGATAATAATGTCTATATGTAAAGAGGGTAGCTCAAATAAAACTAATCTAGTATTGTGGCCCTCTACAAAAAAGACACACATATATATTTCTAAGGAAAGTAGCTATTTACAAGAAAACACATCTACAAATACATACTAACATACATTATACAAGTAGGATTTAACTGCATAAAAAAAATGTTTGTTTCATCTCTTTAGTAGCTATGTTCTGAAAATGACTATCAACAAGGTCATATACACATAAACTGCAGTCACAGGTTAATGATCATTTCTGCCCAGATATACCTTTGGGCTATTCTGCAAAAATGTGTCAGGTATATGATGTTTACTTTAGTATCAAGAGCTTCATGAATACAATCAGTTAATGATCACCTCTGCCCTGATATACCTTTAGGCTATTTTGCAAAAATGTGGCACATACTTTTTCAAAAAAGAACATTAGGTACAAAAGTAGATAAATGTTCATACACTACATTTATATAATAATAATAATAATAATAATAATAATGAGGACTTTGTATAGCGCCTAATCTTTAGAAGCTCTAAGCGCTTTACAACATTAGACAACCCCTATAACATAAAAGAAACACATATAATGATATTATTACAAAAAACAAACACCATGAAATTAGAAAACATAAAAAATCATGCTGAGAATATTTAAGATAGGAAACATTATTAGGTCTCTACGTTTGTTCTTGCAGTCGAAATAAGTGAGTTTTGAGAGCACTCTTGAATGGGATCACTATGGCTTTGTGTCTAAGTTCAGTGGGCAATTCATTCCACGTTGCTGGGCCCTGGTATGCAAAAGAACGCTGTCCATATGACTTTGTTTTCATAGTGGGAATAATGAGTATATGATTGTCAGAAGAAGAGTGTAAGTATATATACAAGATATTTTGTTTTACATTTAAGCTAAAATAAAAGATGCAAAACAAGCAAGTGATAAATTTGAACAGCAACACTGCAGTAAATCCCAGAACTCAAATTTATATTTTTCTAGTTCAATGTCATGTAGGTTTGAAATACTGCATGTACATTTTTTTAAAGGATTTAACAGAATCAGTAGACTGAATGTGAGCTGGAAGAGAGTTCCATATTTTAGTCCCAGAATACTGTAGACATCCAATGAATTATTCAGTGCAAGGTTTTGGTAATTCTAAATCTTTAACATTTGAACTCAGATTATAGGGAGAAGATGTTTTGTAGAATAACTTAGCCATGTACTCTGGAATGTATCCTTTAATACATTTAAAAATCAGAAAATTTATTCCTTCGTCTGTCCTTAGCCATTTTAATTCTGTGAACATGTCTGATGATGATGCATCATGGCAGACATCAAGAATCAGCCAAGCTGCTCATTTTTGAACCTTGTGAATTCTGTCTGGTTGGCATCTAGTACAACTTCCCAATATTATTGAACAGTTGTTGTTGTAGGGTTTAACACCATTTTTCAGCACACGATAGGCTATACATGGCGGCCAGTATTAATGGTGGAGGAAGAAACCGGGAAAATCCCAGAAAGAACCACCGACCCACAAGAAGCTACTGGCAAGCTTTCTCACATACCCACATTGGCCAAATCCAAGACTTGAACCCACACAAACAGAGGTGAGATGGCAGTGATCCATAACGGACAGCGTTTTAGATCACTCAGGGCCCCCTTATTGAAAAGTAGTCAATCATTAGAAGTACGTAAGTATTATAGTAAAAAATTATGTAGTCCTTTGTCAGCTACATTTTTATTCTGCTAAGCAATGAAATGTTAAATGTCAGGGACCTACAGATAGTTTTATCCTTCCCTAAGGTAACTTGTCAACACAGGTTGGATTATAATTGTTTACCCAAGCTTGCTCTCAGAAGTTTAGTACTGAGAGTCTTATAATGATTGCCAATAATATCTATATAGCACTTGAATAACTGCTATTAATTTGACCACCAGTTCTCACACCAAGGAGATTTTTCACTCTCAATCTAAGAGCTGTTAGAGGCTGCCAACATATCACAGACACCCTGATGATTCCTCCCCTCTGATCACCCACTGCAGTAATACAGTATCTTGGGTTCAAGTTCCCTCAAATACAGGGAGCTATATTATCTGGAAAATCTATGACAGAAGACATTTTCCACAGGTATTTTAGATCTAACTTACTGTATGTGCACACATTCTTATTTTTGTCAATGACTGTCCTAAATTGATGTTTCTAATATTAGTTCAATAAAGTGAGGTTCCATAGGGTATGTTTGTATATCTGTAATACTACAACTTATCTCAATACATGTAGTATGATATTTGCTAAACTGCTTTCCCACTTCCATATGTGGGATGCAATATTTATATTGAAAAATGCACTGCAACTATTTCTGCTCACATTATGGTAATAATATTAATACAATGATGTCTTTATTTAGTGAGGGTATCTCAATTAGTTAACTACAACTAATCTCCCTTGAGGTCCTCTACCACAAAAAAGTGCACACTGTATCATCATGCACATTTTTCTCTGCTGAAGAAAAAAAAACTTGCAAGTAAGCACATTTGCAAATATGTACTAAAAATAATTATGAAAGAAACAACGTTTAACTGCATATATAAATTTTTGTTTCATCTCTCTAAATACCACAAGGCCATTATTTTGCCAGTAAGACATAGCATCAAAACGAAAATATGTGATACGTTTTATGTTTTTGGACTACTGTATTTATAAAAGCCAGTTCAAACATTCAAGATTAAACAGGTATGTAATAAAATACAGTGATGGGGATTCTTATATTCCCCGTATGTTAGTTCCAGCTAAACGCATGAAGGTATATATAAAATACCATTTGTGGGGAGAGAGGACTCTTCAAGACATCTAATAACATGGGAACTCGAAGAAAGTGTTCGAAGTAGTGACAATGGAACTTGGCACATGGGACAGAAATTTTCTGAACCTTCGGGCAGACCGAACTTATCTGTGTCATTAGCGTTATGACTGTCGGAGTCTACACTGATGGGGAAAAGCACATCCTGGTAATTTACTGTCAGTTCATTTGAAATAGTCGATGTCCTTATGTATGTAGTTGGTCGACATTCTTTGTTAATATTTTGAGAAGACTCAATTTCAGTACTATGTTGCGTAAATCCTCGACTTGACCTTTCTCTTTTGGTAAACTTTGATTTTGTAGCACTTCTGAACTTTTCATTTTGACGTGTAATTGGTGATGATGCTTTCTCGTCTGTCTTGTGCTTCTTTGTCAAGCTTTTATATTCCCAGATCTCGTCATCACTGTCATCCATTTGTTAAAATGAAAGAAAGCTGTATTCTATGAGTGTAAAAAGTGCATTTTGTCAGCGCATTGTCCACGTTAATTGAGCTTCTCTAGCCTAGTACGTCTACATGCCTTTATAACACGATTGATACGAATCGAACCGCCCAATTTGAGAAAATCTCCTTTATGAAGAGTTCTGATGTTGAAGAAACGAACTGGTTATGTATCTAGGACGGAAACTTCCATTTCCAAAATAAATACGGATAAGAGCAAACGTAATGTCAAACCACGTGTATGAGTATGTAATACATGCAAATTTTTATATCTGAGTATTTTCAGCTGAACTCCATTATTGCGATGTGATGAAAACCCTCATTATCATTCATTAAATCGTCAAGTTTAGGACCATATCCAGGGCCAGAGAGGGGTAGGTGGGTTGGGGTTCTGGAAATACCTCCGGCTAAAAAGAAAAGTACATACATACAAACGCACAATCACTTGCCACTTGAAATATGACAATCGTTTTATTTTTGCGCACGTTTATTGCGTAAAAGCATACTTTGAACGAATAGACACGCAGACTTTTGTTTTGGTGCCCTTTCAATGAAAGTCATGGCCCTTTTGAAATGTTGGAAACACTCTCACCAACATGCATACGTCAAGACGAACTGACGTGTATCCTGCCCAAAATCTAAACATGTATTCAACCGAATATAATTTTATATTTATAAAAATATAGAAATCCTCTGCTTACATCTTTGTTTTAATCAATATTCATCTTTATAAGTATTCTTTGCAAAACGTACCTGATACAGAAACAAAAGAGTCTGAGGAATGTAGACACATGAAAACGTATACATCCCAACCAGTATCGCGACCCCAAGATGTGCTTGTACAACAGAACCAGACGAGAAAGAGAGTTAATTCGAATCTTCTAAGAGTGAATGTTTAAAGCCAAAAATGGCGGAGCTCAGTGATAATAAACTTTTAGTCTATATCTTGACATTAGCATAACAAACCGTCGGGAGGCAGAGTTTTAGGACGCCAAAACCACGGCGCCATATGTCTTGGGGCACAAAATCACCTTTGGGCCATCAGCGTCTCCCCAGGCGCATAGTACTCCGCAATATCTTCATTACCTGAATAACCACAACTTTGATAACTTTGAGAATTTAATGAAGAGTAACATAGTGATAATATCTGTGAAGGGTGGATTTTCATTTTACGCAAGTATTGAAGGGTTTCTCTTTAAATAATTTAAGATGCTTATTTAGAGTACCTGAGCAGTGAGTCTGACTTGAATTGACTTTAATATTATGGGGTGCCTAACAAAGAAGATTGTCTCATTCACTGCATTGTAAGAGAGATATTAAACATTTGCTGATTATATCACAAAATACCACTTTTATGTGTTGAAGTGATGATCTTTGGATATTACCGAAGAGTATCTTTTTAAATAACTGAACACACCAATGTAAATCAAGAGCCAAAACCATTTCTCTCGGCGCGCCGACACCAAGGCAAAAACGATTTTCCTCGCCTTTCGGAGCTGCCGGTATGAACCAATCGCCAAATTTGTGGCAAAGGGTTTTCAGTTACCGGTACAGCAGTCGTCTCCACCCCACCTCAACGTTCCTCTTGTCTGACGTTCGAAAAAACAAAAAGCAATTCATGGTACATCTACCTTGATATAATTCGTATAAGTATTAATGGGAAGGACCAGGTAGAAAAAGTGCAGAGAGAGAGAGAGAGAGAGAGAGAGAACTTCTGGATTCCGCGAGGAGCCTCCAAAAGGAATACCAGGCAGTCGTACAGGACACCCTGCACTGAGTAGCAAAGTCGGATGCCGAAGAATCTTGAGATTCGTCGGCAACCGATAGCTGGGGCGCTAGACCGAGAACTGTCCACAAATGGGGTGAGAAAAGTCATGCTGATAGTGACAGCAGTTATTGAGAGAGGGACTACCGGCGTGGAGATCCAAAGTGACTTAGAAGTGACACCACACTTCAACTATAGCCAGGCAGCCACATTGCAATCCGACAACATGGATGCAATGGTGGGGCAAACCTTGAGACGATACTAGAGAAAATATACCCATTTACGCATGAAGGATCTGGGAGAAGAATTATGCGCTGCATTGCTTTGCTACTATCCATTTCACAGTACAGGCAGATACTTATCAAGGCCCAAGTCCATTCCAGCACGTACATTCATAAATGTAGTTAAACAAAAAATAAACAAAAACAAAAGATGCCACGTGCAACATGAACATGTGGATAGAACCTGAAAAGACAAAGATATCTGTTATTATGCACAGCCTGTGTAGATATGCTTGGTACCTAATTATGCAAACTGCTGACATAGCATCCATGGAGGAGGTTGGTGTCATTCTAAACAACACAGAAAAAAATATCACATTGTCTCTGTGTGTGCTCGATTTTTTGAGCCAAGTATGAACGCTGTTCTCAGCCAGCAACCTGTCGACATCGCCCATGAACTCTCATCCAGAATCAATTTGGTGGAACGTTTACCACGTTAAAAACGTCCCCTCCAATGGTTTTGGTTCTGGTAAAGACAGGAGGTCCTTGAGAGTGAGCAGCTGGATATTCTTGTACTTACTGTCAATGTCAATCACCGTCAAAGCATATTTAAAGGCGGACTTTTGGGGGTCCGGACGATCATGGGGCATAAATAGGAGATCGACTTAATGCACCTTATTAGGAACAGTAATGTTAAAGGTCACCGGCCATCCTCCAACATTTTCCTATTTATATCAGATTTTCATTACATGATTAAAAATAGTTATACTCGCACAAAAATAAATAAAAAATTATCAAGGGTAATGAAGAAATAATAATTTAATTACTCGAAATATAAGTATACAACGCTGTTACTTCCCCTTAGTTACGATTTCCCACCTATAGAGGACGCAACCGGAAATGACGTACATTTATCCCTACAAGACGAAGTACATGCTTCTTGTTGTTGAAAAATAAAACACTATAAACTACGGATAGGGAATATTTTAGATGAAACTAATGAAAACTAATTTACTGTTCAGCCTTATATTGGTATGCGTGCAAGACGCACTAGATTGTGTCGCTTTCAAAACTGTTCCATGTTTCAATTTATTTCGAAAATTCCTGTTAATACAGGTAAAAAGAATCAATCTTGGCTTCCCTGTGTCGGCTGACTTTATATAAAAAAAATGGATGAAAGAAATCGGCACACTTAAAGAATCTAAAGGACCAAATTTGACTTCCTTTTGTCGGCCAACTTAAGAAGAAAAAATCGGCACACTAAAAGATACCAAAGTGAATTTTCCGGGGTTGGTTTGCATTGTAATAAAATAACCTATGTATTTGATATCCTGTCGGTAAGTTCAAACAATGAGTTTATTGCTCCATGCCAGCTGTGTTTATCACCCGGGCTTCTATCTGTTTGCCATATGTAATCATAATTCATGTTTTGCAGGGCAAATATTATACACAATAATAACTTGCTTTAATAATACTTTATCATTTGCACTCACATTGAATGTATTTTAAAATAATGATTCTTTTTTGGTGGTTTGTTTGCGAGATACGGACTTATAGTTAACCTGGATAGAATACAATCTGGATCAGTTTGCAATAAGTAACTTGTCATGCGTAAATGGCAGGTGCCTTCAAGCAATCGGGTGATACTTTCGTCTCATTTGCGATTTTGTTTTTTGACATAAGCGATACACACACTACACTAAGGATGCATACGCAATCCGGCACCCGCTACAAATACGGAGTTCGTGGACATATATTTCTAAAAAATAATTTTCGCATAATGAAAACAGAAGGAATATATGATAACAATGCAATATTAATTTCTTTCATTTTATTTTCAAACAAGTGTATGTTTATCAATTTGTTTTGTACCGTGAGTGTGTATGTGTGTGGGGGGGGGGGGCACAAATTAAACACAAAATTGTTTCCTTTCTAATTTGTATGGAATAATGGAGGAAATATGATTGACAATATTGACAAGTAATGACAAGCTTTCAATATACTCGCGCAAACACTAAGACACCTTGAAAAATAAAAACAATAAAATTAACTGGTAAGAGCTTCATATTGCAGCAACTAAATACTGACAAAATGCTCAACATTATTCTTCCCTCTTCTCTCTCTCTCTCTCATGTATAATCTAGTATGTATTTGTATGCAGCTGTGTTACAACGTGAAGCCTAAAATTAAGTATATTTGTTATAATATCTCTTGTACAATACCCTTTGCAAAATCTATACGCATTATGTAGAATATTATCTGTTACGTATTTTTGTTTTATAAATGATTATTGATAATTTGACAGGAAGACTTAAACTGTGAACGTCGTTGTGCAGATGCATATATTTGTTAGCATAAAAAAATGTATATAAATATTTTAATTAGAACAAGCAAGATAAGTCAGTTTGTGTTTTCTCTCATAAATATGTACGTTACGAAGAACGATTATTTTCTTTCAAAGCATATCAAAATAGTTTGTTTAAATTTAGTTTTTTCCCCCCTAAAACCTATCTTACATTGAATCTACTCTTTTGTTAAAGAAAATGAACGTACAAACTATCGTTAAGTTTGGCCAAATTGTATTTCGAGATGGGCCGAATTGTCTTCGGGCCAAATTCACTATAATCCGGCATAAATGATACAACTTTCCCATCCCTCCCCTATTCGATCCCACAGATTAAATACACTTTTTTCTGGTAAATATTTTTTTTCGGAAAAAGAAAGAATGCCTTTTCCCCATCATCACTATTTTGGTTACATCCTTATGCAACACAGTGCACCATATTTGCAGTACAAAAGCACGATCGTATGCTATATCACATAGACATTTACGTGGGGAAATTAAGCACTTGAACGGCTAGGTTGAATAGAAGGATAAATGTACGTCATATCCGGTTTGGGCACGCGGAAACTACCGATTGTTTACGGAGATTGCCGAATCATTTTTTCATTTTATAAAGCGGAGTTTTAAGTCTAATTAAACATTTTTTATGGTGTGCTTACATAACCAATGCGTTTTGTTTATAACTATAATAATATCACACGTTTGTACAACATAGGTGGCAGGTGACCTTTAAAGAAGAGTCTTGAAATGACGCGTGGCACAGGAAGGTATATTTGTCATAGTTCAGGTTTCTTCAACCATTCAAATGAAAACTTTTGACAGTAGCCAAAATGCTGACCAACGACCCAAAGATCTTCCAGTGGTTGTGCGTACTGTAATAAACGGGGAACACATATCAGTGCACGCGGTCCATGTGCCGCGAGTGGCTTGTGTATTATGGTTGGTAGTACTTAAAGGCTATGAAGCTTACAATGGTTATACCGCCAACAAAGTAAATCAATTTTCATATTTTTAGCTCGAGGGGAAAGCTATAGTGGGTTACCTGGATCAGGTCCTTTTTGCGGTTATAATAAGGTACTTCAAAGCGACTCCACAAATGTCCTTTAAGATTTTCTTTGAATTACCTTCTGCGCGATGGTGGCCATTTTGTATTTTCATCCTTTCGGTACTTTTTTTGAGGTACTTAATTTGGGCAGGTTGTAAATTATTGATAGCTTCATCACCGCCTACATGTTTTGTAAATTCAGCTTGTGTTTTTCCAGACTCCAGTGGGTCATTCGCTTAATTCTGTGGCTACCTTTTTCAGAGCAATCAATCTGAACAAACCCGCTGAAAATTGCTGTATAAAGGATGAGAAGCGATGCGTCAAACGAGGTTGTAATTTTGGAGCCATGATTTTCTTCACATAGTGCATGCAGATGAATGACATCTTCATCGCTCAGAGCAGTAACAATTTCAGTGTCAAGTTGTTTTCCAAGATATTTTTTAAAGATCCAGACATGACCAACTGCATCAACCGCCTAAACTACAGATGATCAGGGCGCAGTGGGGTGACTGATTTTGAAAATCTTCACTGTGGTCACCTCAGCTACCTCGCCTGACGTAACAGGACACAAAGACAAACTGGCCATTGTGAGTATATTTACATGCACATCCATCAGCAGGAAAATATAGACATTGAGGAGGCAGACAGTCTCGACTGTTTTCTCAATCTGGATTATTATACTCTAGCTTGTATGTTCTACTTTTTGTCAGCCGGAACTGTGCAGGATGCTGTCCTGGGTCATGGTGGTTATATTTACATGCACATCTATCAACACAAAACAAAACATTGAGGACTCACACCGCCTCGGCTGTTTTCTCAATCTGGAGTGTTATGCTCTAGCTTCTAGCTTGTATTTTCTGTTTTTTTATTCAGCCTGAACTGTGCAGGATGTTGTCCATAGGCATATAGCTGGTTAGGTGGTTAGGGTGTCATCGATGTTAAGGAGCACATTGTTAATCAGGCGACTGTAGAACAGTTCCATTTCGCATCCATAGTTTGGACTGGCGGTCATGTCCTCGAACAGTTTGATGATGGATTGACGCTCTTTGTGGGCATATTCAACTGATTTTCCACAGAGTGTCGCTCATATTTAGGACCATCCTGTGGTGACGTAGAACCATTGTGTAGTAAATAGCAAGCTTGCTAATATACCTGTTTTTTATGGCGCGGATAAACTATGTATGTTTTACGATATCGAACTCTAGGGCTAGGTTACTGAGGATGTAGGTGGCCGTTTGGCCATAGTCATTGAATGTCAGCTCGAAATTTAGACGATCTGTCACACACTCTTGGTAATGGGCGTATGGTCTGTCAGGATCTCAGGGTCAAGGGGTATGTAAAATCTGTTGCCAAATCTGTCATATATGTTATGGGTTGTTTTCACACTGGGCAGCATCTAGAATATTATCAGCACAGATGCGGAGCCAAGATATGTTATTATTGTGGATGCCATGTTAGACCATGTTTGTCCTCTCTTTATCGGTAAGTCAGGGATCCAGATGCCAGTGTCGTCTATGCTGATTAGCTCATTACCTTCGAACTTTACAGTGATCATTTTTGAAAATCGAAAGCCCGAGGTTTTGCAAAATGATGCATAGGATGTTCAGGTATCGCTTGTCAAGAGATGCCAGAAACTATAACATCATTTGTGGCTGGATTCAGAAACCTGAAAATAAGGATTTGTTTTAGGTCGACTGTGTTTGGGTTGTTGGTAACCGCAATCATTGTCTGCGCGCCCTCTGCACCAAGCGGATGCCTTGTAGAGCGATACGAGTCAAGCTTCCTGCCATAGTGCGAGACGGTGTCTGGCAGGTGGAACACTGACAACATGAAACATTTATGTAAAATACCTAAAACAAAATGTATCCAGTGTTACAAATAATATTGTAGCACTAGTCGTAAATGTGACTGTATTACCAAAGTGGTGGCTGAAAGAGAGAAGGAGAGGTTATGCTGTGAATGTGGGTCAGAGAGTGAGTTTGGGCCAGCACAGGCGTTAAAAGAGCCCTGGATAACCAGCCAAAGATAAAATGTGCAACAACCATGTCGACATGTTTTTTTTTAGAGACAATGACCCTACTGAATAGCAGCTATGATACGCCAATTTTGTGGTGGGAAATGGAATTATTAAGCTGCCTAATAGCAAGATTCTCCTCGAGGTCAAAGGGGCCTGCAAAATAAAAACATTCAAGATGTATTCATAATCTGACGACAATCAGATCTACTCTGTCTTACGTGAAGATATGACAATGACAGCAGGATGCTTGGCAAAATCGCCACTTGGGGTTGAGCTGGAGAAACCTACATTTGTCCTGCACCATAAAGCAAAATTGTCTGGTTCTGCCAAAACCTCATTCAGTTTCCTGCATTACATATATCGGCATCTTCCTTTTCATGTTCGGGAGTGTGTGATTGGCAAATATATTTAGGTATCTTCCACTTTTGAAGCCAAACCATCTTTTATGTATACTTCTGCCCCTAAATGGCTTCTCAAAGTTGTAACCTAAATCCTTGATTTGCTCCAAAACCTCCTGCCATATATTTTGAAGCGCTGTTAAGGCGCACTTGATCATGTCTGGTTATGGTTTGCTAGATTATTGCACCAGAAGGATTTATGATCGTGATGATCAGTAAAGTTCATATGTAACAGGTTATTTATACTTGCTTCGATTCTTAAGTGGTTCTGTGCGAGTTATCCTAATGACTAACTGGACTAATATTAGCGCTGAGGCTGGCAATAACATAATTATCACATTCGGGAGGTACTTGTTGAACACCAATCCCGATAGATGCTATTCAGGCACCACTCTTGAAGCAGTCATCAAAAAGTACCTCACGAATTTTACAATAGCTTATATAGAAGAAATTATTTAGCTGCTATTGTAGAGAAAAGACGATGCCCCCTTACTGCAGGTAACATTGGCCTCCTAACTTGGCATCCTTTAATTTCGTAATAGCCCTGAATTCAGAATCTCCTAGTGTTATCTCTAACACTGTATTGAGGTTAATCTATGTTCATCAGATTCGTTATTAATCTTGACCAGATAAATACTGCAGAAAACATACTGAATAGAACAACTCACTTCTGCACGTTCTTCTGTTGGTTCTGAAATGTGATGTACATTATACACCTCAAGCATAAAGCAGCTCAGCTTCATGAAGACAGCATCTGGGAGATTGCCTGTTGGTTCCTCAATGAGGAAAATAATCTAGTTGATATACTTGACTGCATTGCCACCCTTAAAATCAAACAATGACCATGAGCAGCCCGAAGCATATTTCCACTGGCAAAGAAGACAATGATAATTCCCTCGTACGCAACATCAAGAGATGCGATGAGTGGAAGTCTTGTGCTGCTGACGAATGTTAGAAGCACAATCAATGATAGCAGTGTAGCACTGCCTGCAAACTCACTGTTGCCATGAACTTTGGTAACCACAGCCGAATTTGTGTTTTTACCGATGCACAGAGTGTGTATTCGCCTGTAATAATCCAAACATATGATGGCCTCAACACTACTGGCAACTCACATACATCTTTGATGTTTGTAAGCAATTCAACTATCAAGAGCTGTTAATGAGATATAATCGCATCCGATATTTGTGGCCATCCCATTTGACATGCAGGATGCCACCAAAAAAAAAAAAAATAACGTATGTGTACAGCACCACCAATAGCATTGATGTACAATACTTGTCTCTCACTGGTGGAACTATCGCCGGCAATATTGTCTTTGGCACGATTGGAGCACCACGGACCATTGGGGCAACAACACTGGCAAACAATGCCTTCATGGCGATGCAGCTCAGCTCATCTTGCATCCATGTTACAGTGGTGCAAATGGCGTGGCAAGCCCGGTCAACACAGCAGTCAACCAGGGCATGCTCATAGTTTCGGCAACGGGCCCACCCATCGACAACATATTGCTGAGGTATCTAACTATGCTG
Source organism: Sinohyriopsis cumingii (assembly GCA_028554795.2). Taxonomy (NCBI): domain Eukaryota; kingdom Metazoa; phylum Mollusca; class Bivalvia; order Unionida; family Unionidae; genus Sinohyriopsis; species Sinohyriopsis cumingii. The sequence goes on along the minus strand of CM068830.1, from coordinate 50,640,571 downwards.
TCTATGAATGGTAGCAGGGTAACAGACACTTCCGCTCCTTCAGATGCCCAGGAAATGGGTACCAAATCCTATGATGACTCTAGGCTTGTACAAAGCCTTAGATGCCTAATTTCATATTTTTCCAACTTGGCAGTAGCAGCATTTATCAATACAACATTATGGAGGCCTTTAATTCCTATCAGAAAAACTATACCATCCCGGGAGGCATCTCGATGCCTGATATCGGACAGGAGGTTAACTCCTGGCTTCAAATTAAGTGCGTTTCACCGTACACGCATGATGGCTTGATGTTATGTAGCTACCGTTCATTGGTGATTGAAGGGGCAATCAACACTGGTAATGTTGAGCACATCACTGATGTTTTTGCAACACACAGACATATTCGCACGCAAGGTTTTCTGACTAACATCGAGCTGAGAGCGCAGTATCCTCCATCTTCCGCATCCAGAGATTGTGCTCGTTCCTGGCATTGGTGCATTTATCACATTCTGTCCTGTTAAGTAGAAACCATTTTACGTATTGGATAATGCTGGAAGTGTGCAATGTCCTATATGCCAATAGAAGGCATGACATATACACAGAACGTGTTGTAGGTGCTGTGTGAGATGAGATGACAGGTCAAAAACCTTGAAAGTATTGTTAAGATATGTTGTATTCAGAGTATACTCTGTTACCTTGCCACCAGCGTGTTTTTTTTTTCTTCCGTGGTCGCCACTATGCTAATAGTCATTTTCAGTTAAATATGTCAGGCTCCATATCTGGTATCACGGTACCAATTGTTTTTCCATATACCTCAATGCTAATGTTCTGTGAAATAAATATACTTTCTGTCCTACTTGGGCATGCATGTCACACGCTGTCATATAGAACAATGCTAGATTGTCAATTTGACAATGACATAACCAGGTACTCCATTGCATTTAAGAGAGATAACTCTACTGGAACTAGACAGGGGTAAGAGTTATCTAGTCACAACAAGCACATTTTCAGTCATGTGTACCATATTTTAAAAAAATCATAAAAAATACAAAATATGATCTAGATAGAAATTAACGCAAACTCACATGTTGCCAAGAGGCTCAACATTTTTTTAAGCCAAACAGAAAGTACAACTCTTACATAATGCACCAATCACAGCTAGTGTTGTTCTTTAATTCTGAATACAATGTTCCGTACACCTTAAGCTCCGCCCACCTGGACTTGCGCAATTGGTACCGTTATACCTATATCAAACCTTAATTTTTCCAATAATCTGTGAAATAGTTCGGGACTGTATAAGTAACAAATATACTTAGTCTCACTTGTGAAAAACAATTTGATGAGGTACTAACCTATGTCTTATATGAATGTGTATAGAAATGTCATTGAGCTGTTTGAACTATTGTTTTCATACTTTTGCTTCACCATCAAAATCATCTTTTGAAATAAAATGAATTCTTTCAACTATGAGTTGTATCTTATTCATATCAGCAATTATTGAACTTCACATAGGTGATATGGGATAAATCACATTATATCATATTATGTAATAACTAGGTCAAAGGTCAATGTACCAAATAGTATGCACCTGTCCTACTTCAAAATGTACAATTCACCTAAAAGAAAGGAATTTATATTTGTTTAGTAGGTGCAGAACTTAACATCAGAGACAGGTGGACATGACCCAATCTTATTATAAAGTATAAGCTTTGACCACTTTACACTATCTACAGATACAAGAGGTCACTAACCACCAGTCCTCACACAAAGGTCCACCTACCCATCCTCTTTGTAACACAAATAGTAAGCTTTCCTCCTTTGTAATGTGAATAAAATTGTTTCAATAAGCCAGTCAGTCACCAAATATAGTAAATCGCAGCTTCTAAGTGGTTATGTTTGGATTGGGAGGTGAAATTAGGGGAATAAAATACAGAAAAATGCCAAATATAAACACTAAGTATAGCACATCAAATGGAGTTAAAAACAGGAGGAAAGTGTTTATCTAAAAGGGAGAGGTAGCTTATGATAAAGGAATTAAAGGTGGCAAAATCAGCAATGCGAAAAATGAGAAGTGAAAGTTTGATGACCTTACCTTGGACAAATATATGGGGCAGGGCCCAACAGGTCCAAGGACAGCCCAAAGGCAACTGTGCTATAACATCCCTTACAGGACCCAAATTTCAAGTGAAGTTGTGTTCATTTCCATCTAATATAAAAGGGTGAATAATTTAGATAATATAGATACATATAAAGTATATTTCTTCTACATAAGAATTTAATAATAATTGGCATAAGATGGAGAGAAACTTATCTCAGAGCCAAGCAGAACATACCTTATCAGTTTTTAAACTTGTAAACTTTACTGTGAGAAATTATCAAATTGCTTCTACTTACATTTGCATCAAGATTGAGGGCTAATATAATACTTCACAAATCTTCTCTTTATTTTCATAATCAGTCACTGAAAATGTGAGATTTTATTTCCTTGAAATGTTATGACTGGTGTAAGGGAGATAACTGAATGATATACATAAGGTGTGGTAACCTTGAATACATTATCCATGTAATATAGATGAGTTCATCAACAACCTGTATTAACTTCATTGCAATTAAATTATCTCAAAATACATTACTGACAAAGTGAGAACCTAACATTTAGACTCCTATGTTTAGTGGAGACCTCAAGAGTCATGTAATTTTAATTTCTAAGATGACGCAGCTCTTTCATATCACATAGTTCATATTTTCTACAATGCCGGCATGTAGAGTGCAGCCTTCCATAACCATGCAGATATCATCTCATGCCAATTTGGATTCTTGCGATGGGATGCAAAGTTTCAAGAACAGTGTGGATTTGAATGGAATGAATACGCACTGTGTGACTAAAATGGTTATCATTCTGTAATGTTGGACCAAACATGGAAATTCCACAGGAGCAGCTTGACAGAAAGAAATAGGATTAATTGAAAGTCAATAGTAGATTATAATTGGGCTTATACAAGTGCCAATGGGAAATGCTGACTTAAGGAAACTGTTCTTGTTTGTTGGTATTCACTGCTACTTCAACAAAAGGGAATGCAAGAGAACTGAACTAACTACATGAACAATTTCAAAGCAGGAGAGTGTAAAAAAAAAAAGGGACAATTAGAGCAGGACAATTCAAATCAAAATGGGAAGGAATACCAAATCCTTAATAAATTACCTAAAAATTACTCATGCCAGAACATCCCACATGGTACAAGTGATCTATCTACAAGTGTACTTAGAATGTTCTCTATCCTGGTTTATGGCATGCCTTACAAGAACAAGATAGTTGTTTTTGTACACATGATTTTTCATCTTTTGCAGGTACAATAGCCAATATTTGGCCAAAATCAACTATATTATGTTTACATAACTTATTTTGTTGCATGCATTCCAATCTAGGAGGTAACAGCACATACATAAAGGCATCAGGTAACACAAGTCTATATCTATCATAGCTATAGTTATCAAAAGTCCCCATCCAAAGCCATCTTGTGCTATTTTCTAAAGATTTCATACATTTTATTCTTAAAGAACTTTCAATATTTGACCAAAAGTGTTCAGCATACATTTGTTTTCCTACATCAAACTAGTATAGTTCATAAATGCCGCTCACATGTATGCGTTTCTATGGAAACACTGTGAGGCTATTCTTTCCTTTAGGTATCACGGTACCAATTGTTTTTCCATATACCTCAATGCTAATGTTCTGTGAAATAAATATACTTTCTGTCCTACTTGGGCATGCATGTCACACGCTGTCATATAGAACAATGCTAGATTGTCAATTTGACAATGACATAACCAGGTACTCCATTGCATTTAAGAGAGATAACTCTACTGGAACTAGACAGGGGTAAGAGTTATCTAGTCACAACAAGCACATTTTCAGTCATGTGTACCATATTTTAAAAAAATCATAAAAAATACAAAATATGATCTAGATAGAAATTAACGCAAACTCACATGTTGCCAAGAGGCTCAACATTTTTTTAAGCCAAACAGAAAGTACAACTCTTACATAATGCACCAATCACAGCTAGTGTTGTTCTTTAATTCTGAATACAATGTTCCGTACACCTTAAGCTCCGCCCACCTGGACTTGCGCAATTGGTACCGTTATACCATCTGCCACCAAGTGGATTCCTACGAAGCAACCTTTTCCTTTTCTGTCATTATATCAAAGTTTAGACCTGACGGCTGCCGCTCAACAGAGTTCACAAACTGTGTTGCTCCACATTTGTGCCCATTATGTATTTTTTGAGTATGTTTGTGCTGGACGCAGTAAAAGCAAGCACACCCTGCTCCTCACATAATGTTTATTTTCAGCGTAATCCAAGTACTCCGAGTAAAGTCACGGTGTTTGACTTAGAATTATTGTTATCAATACATATAATTTCATCCTGAAAACATAATATAGCATTCACTTTGATTGCATTTATTGGGACAAGTTTATTTGTATATGATTTACAAAAGAAAAAAAAAGAGAGAAAATCTTATTGATCTAGTAGACAAGACAAAATATTTAAGATTTATTATTCTTTCAGCATGTAAACAATTGAACAAAGCTGACATTTTTTAATTTTAATTTCCTACTTATTATCTTTGTAAAGTGGTACCGTATATTCACAATTATTAATCCAGTCCGGCTGCAGGCTGTGCAGACCAAGATCTGCCGTCGGATAATACGCCGGCAGATCTGGGTCTATGCAGTTAGTTATGAGTAATCAATGGAAGAAAAAGCACATAACTTGATCTGCCAGTGCATCAAGCGATGGAAGATAACGGTTATTTGCACTGGACTAAACTAGTGACATATATATGTGTTCTTACTCAGCTTAAAAGGAAGTGCAGAAAGTGAGGATCCCTAAATAACACTGCAATAACCTTGACGCAATAAAAAAAATATTTGAATTTAATGCGAAGCATCTAATTTTATACCAGTATAAGGTGCTAACGGTACAGTTTCGTGTCCGATAGTCTGGTCCCCTGTGAGTATGTTAATTAATAGATACTTATTCCGGCTAGCAAATCAGTCTAAAGATACCGGAAGTTGAGTGGTATCTATCTAGCGCAAAGTTAACGTTTACATCATTTGTTGTCGAAGAATGTTAGTCTAAGCGTTTATAAACCCTTTTCTGTTTAGGTTTACAACGAAGAACACTAAAACATGTCATGGCTGGGCAGGCTTGGAGCTCCTATCGATATCCTGGTTCGAATCCCACCGCTATTTATCATGGACAGTATTCTCAACCGATCCTTCCTTTGGTTTATCATTCCATATGATCACCTCTGGTCATGGAAAGAGTACTTCATATGGCTGGGAATAATGACTGTCTGTAAGTCCATTTTCTTGATTTTTATCGAATTTTAATTGTCATGTAAGATTCAAAATAGGATCTTGTTGCAGTTTTTATAAATACATGTCAGTAACGAAAATTGAGGTTAAAAACTCCCATCACAATACAGTATCGGTAGTAACAAATCACCTTTTAGGACATGTCATCAAAATTGTAAGTCAAACTGTTTTCAATAAATGTTTTAGTTATCGTTGTTCCACCGCACAAATGTTTGAACTTTTCGTTTTGGTTTTTATACTTTGTAGGTATTTTTTTAAAATGTGTTTGTTTTGTATGAATTAATGTTTAAACTGTTGCTTAAAAATCGTGATGGGGAAAATAATGAGTTACTTCTGGTTGTATCAAGTCATGACCTCTAGAAAATACATGCTGCCCGGAATCCTGTCAAAACTGTTCAGCACACTTGTCTCCTTGATAGATTTTAGTGAAGTATATTGTTTTGTGAATGTTATATGATTAGGAAACTTCATTTGGTTTAAAATAACATATATTGTTATAATTTCTTAGCATATGCAGCTGATAACTCAGATCTTCCAAACTGGTAGAGCTATGGAAATGATAGAAGAATTTTAGTTGCATTTGTAACCCAGGGCTGTCAAGGACCAGAGCTTTTGGATCAAAATACTCACCAATTTTCCTTGTAATGCATCCCTGCGCCTCATTTTCCTCCAGGATGTTCACTTTTATCATCCTGATGATGATTAAGATCTGCAGTTATGTGCATGTACCAAGATTAATTCATCTTTTCTACAGAACCACTGTTATATCCCACCCTTATTCCATAGGGTCAACTTTGATTCAAATCTGCAGTCTCAAGCTAGACCAGCAGCATCACCCCAAGTGGTCTAAAGCACTCACCATTATGGATCACTGCCATCTCACCTCTGTCTACATGGATTTGAGTCTCAGGCTTCGTCAATGTGGGTACATGAGAAAGCTTGCCAGTAGCCTTTCATGGTTCTTTCCGTGGTTTTCCCACCACCATTTATACTGGCTGCCATGTATATAGCCTATCTTGTGTTGAAAAATGGCATCAAACCCTATATCAACAACAGCAACTTGCTTGTGAGTATCCACTAGCCTGTACTGGTTGGAGGGTGACAGCTTCAGTATGAAATATGGTCTGGCCAGGTTGGTCTACATGTATTTAGATACTGTACATGTAACAAGATCAATTAATCTTTTCTACAGAGCCCACATTTTAATCCACCCTTATTCTGTAGGGTCAACCTTTAAGGCATTTAACTCTGTTTACAAATTTATTTTAACATTTAGTTTTATTTTTTATTTTGTACATATGCTGTGTGGTATATTTTTTCATTCCTTCTTTGTTTTATTTATTGATGGTAATTTTTTATATTTATAGCTCATGTTTCCTTGGTGGGAATGGAGATACTATTTTACTTGCAGAGAAAACTACCTATCTTTCCAAATGATCATTCTTGGAATTGCAACTTGTTGTTGACAGTTTTATTGTTTTAGTTCATTTTTTATTTTTAGTTTTGTTGTAGGGGTAGAAAATTATTTTTTATGTGATATCTTTAAACTTAACATTCTTTTTGCTGAAAATATTTTCTGTTTAGTGTGATATTACAAATTGCTAAGAATTCAATCCTGATATTTTTTTAAATAATGAACTTGTGTTTTCATTTTCATTCCTATCCTTTTGAAAGTGAGGGAATCAAAAGTTGATGCCAGGGACTCAAAGAAATATGCTGGTGACTCCTGTGTAAAGTGTCCATGATGCCTCATTCTGAAATTTTGATGAGAGTGCTCTGACTTTCATATCAATATGATACAAATAACAAAAGTCATGATAACACAGAATCTGTGTTTTTCACACATATCTATCATCTCAAGCTCATCCATTTTTTATTGCATATTGCTTTCTTTTGTATGAAGAAAAATAAAATATTCATGAAGAAAATGTAATTTAAAAAACAGATTGGTAATAAATGTTTAATTGATAAGCCATAATCGAGTTTTTAAATCACGTATTCATCTGCATTTATCAAATGCATGTAATTCTAAATATAAGTGAATTTTAACCTTTTAAGAAAAAATATATAGACCATATAAAGTAGTTGTAGTTGGTTTTTTGTCTTATTCTTTGCTCTTCAGTCACAATGTTTAAAAAGTTGTGTAATCTTAAAATCCATTTTATTAAATGCTCTTTTTTTTCTCCATTATCTTTACATTGTCAGAATCATGCATGACGTGTTTAAATATAGTATATTAAGAACTACTTTGTAAACATACACACTTTAGCTTTTGGTTTATTAGATTTGTTTGTGGATAAACTAAACAAGCTGTTGCATCCATTTGAAAGTAGAGATGATAAATTGAATGATGTAGATGAGTTAACTGAGCCATTTTGAAACTTTCAAACAAGCAAACAAATGAATGTTATATTCACACTGTCAACAACTAGCATGATGAGAGATGCAGTAATTGAAAATACTGTTCAGATCATTTAAGCAGTTATTTAGGAGAAATATTGTAACTTTCTGCAAATAGAATAGTTCAGACTATGACCAGTGTTCTCTAAAGTCTATAAAAATAGTATAGAAAGCATACTGAGGCCAAGGGCTATTGCATATCTATCAAAGACACCATTTTACAAGTCAGTCAAAACACTAAATTATAGAAAAAAATGCAACTGAATGTTTTGGTGGGAAACTAAGAGCCTCAGAGCCAGTAAGCAAAGATGACAGAAAATTATTTCATCTGGCTACATGGACTGTCACACAACAGCTGCTGTGCAATTTTCCTCATTTAACTATTTTGATACAGTCTTAGACTAGCGATAGAAGACGTACAGTGTATGACACAAGTAATAGCTGGTGTCCCTCCTACAGTGAGCATGCAAGTGACAGGGCATAAACATATGTCTTCTTGAACTGGTAATAAGAATGGTAATAAATATACTTACATTTGTGCATCTTGAATTTCCTCAAAATGCACTTTCTTAGTTCTGCAGGTCAGAATAATATGACTACATGATACACCGAAATGGTTGTAATTTAGACTACATTTCCAACTGAAATCACGTTCTCCTTACTGCACTGAATTGACCCAATAAATCTAATCCATCATAAGCAGAAAGCAGAATTGAGTTGGATGAACAGATAAACAAAATCCATCCATTCCAGAACAACTGGAAAAGTTTTTACAGTGCACATTTATTCAAAATATGACTCTGAATTTCAATTTTAAGTTACCACAATGAGAATTTAAAAAAAAACTACATGTAATATCAAGCATATGACAAAGTTCAAAGATCGCTGGGTGCTGCTATGCATGCATTAATATTGTTACTGTGTATTGATGAATCTGGTTGTGTATTAATTTTGAAATAAATTCAATAACTATATTTCCGGTAGTGTGTTCCTTTATCATTAAGCCATAGGTAGGAAAACAAAATGAGTATATAATAAAGGGGTTACTGCAATTGTATGGAAAATATGAACTCCATTTTTTTCAGAATAATACAGTACTCCCAAGGTCATGCAGTATTACTCAGAGAGAAAAAATGTTCATATTTTCCCATACAAGTGCAATAACCTTTAATTATATTTTTCTGACATAGTATGAGGTGTGTTTGCTTTATGCAGTGAGATAAAAGAGTCAATAAACTTTGTTATACAATGGCAGATGCTCTAAAATGATGAAAGAAAATGTTATAAGCACAATGGTTGTGTCTATTTAGGTCTTATACTTTCTATGATGTTTATAAATAATGTTATGATAACATATAGCAGATACTTCTTGGTCTTGAAGTATTGAAAACCAGTCAGTTATAATCAGTATAGAAAACCAGTCAGTTGTAATCATTAAAGAAAACCAGTCAGTTATAATCAGTATTGGAAACCAGTTATAATCAGTATTTCATTAAATCCACTTCATGTTAATCATGTTAAAACTGAGTTGGTTCCAAGAATGTGTATGAAACTATGACTGTAACTTCATTCATCTATCAACAGTTCTATATGTATTATTATTATATGCTCATTTTATTCTCCGTTAACTTTACATTGTCAGAATCATTCAGTATTTTATGATATTGCACACCTTCATATTGCATTGACATGCATAAAGGAACTACTTTCTATTGTAAACAAACAATAGACACAAATGCCAGCACTTTCGATTTGTAAAACAAATTATGTACACTTGCACAGTAGGCGCTTTATGTTTTGGTTAATTAAGTTTGTTTTTGAATGAAGTAAAGCAGATGTTTCGTGAACTGCCACATACCAGCTGCTTTGGCACAAAATGCGTTAACGTTTTTGTTACAATGTTTCGAATTTAGGCTAGCTATACAGTTGATGCCAGAAAGGGTCCTTACAAAAAACATACAAGTGACAAGGGATAAACTGACTTCTTTAGCTGGTAATAAGAATAGCAAAAAAATATACTTAGTTTTACATCCTGAATTTCTTCAAAATTGTACTGTAATTTTGAATATAAATGCAATTACATCCTCCTTACTGTACTCAAAATGAAATAAGAATTAAATTCCATAGCATCTTTTTGATACTTGCACTTGAAAGACTTCACATTTTCCCCACATGATTTCAAACATTCACTGACAGAAACAGAAACACATTTGCAGATGTCAACACGCTTCTCCCTTGCTTCTTCAGTCTGATGTATTTCATGTGGAATTGTCACATATAAATCCAGTCCATAATCACAAAAATTTGTAAAATTGAAAAAAAATACCAAAATCTATTCATTCCAGATCAAAGGAAAAGTTGTTGCAATGCGCATTCAATCACAATATGATTCCAAATTTCAATTTTAACTAGACACAAATTTCAATTTTAACTAGACATGTCATTTTCTTTCAGAAGTTATGTCGAAAAACCCGTTTATATTTTCCCATACAAATGCAGTAACCTATAAATGTACAGTTTATTCTGACACTTAATAAACAGTATGATATTATATCATGATCAGTGACCAGCAAAACTGGTCAGTGCATGGCTATGGGAATTGAATGCAAAATTTCAATGCCAGTACACTGTACCTTTTTCCTTGTTTCCTTGATTGAATTCAGTGTTATTCCAGGTTAATGTCTCTGTCCAAGAATATCGTTATAGGTGAGCACTCTGTATTTCTGGTGAATACAAAATTTGAATAAATAAATTCCAGTCCAGATGAGATACTGAACACAAAAATGAATCTGCTTCAGGATTTTACAGCATGAATAAATTTCCTAGTAAAAAAGATGATAAGCCCTCTGCTTGACCTACGTCACAATTAGCATTTTCTATATAAAATAACAATTACTTAATGGAAAATAACATTCTAGATGATTCTGTTACTAAAATTATAATAAAAAACATAGTAAACACAATGTCCTTGAATCAGACCAAGATATTTATGTTTACCTTTATTGATAATGCTTCTAATATTATACCCACACTGATGGAGAAAATATAAGCTGTGTATTAGTTGTTTACAGACTAAGAAAAAAAATCAATGAGTCTGCTCAGGTAGACAATGAAATTGATTTTGGACAAGGACAGAGACACGATACAATTTGATTAAAACCCATTACAAATAACGAATTAAAAAAATCCTAATAAACAATGCAAATTAACGATATATTACAATATATTACTTGATTAGTTGACACACAATGTAAAAATCTTCTGTTCTATTTTCAGTTTTCATTGGTGGGTTTTGCCTGTTCTTCTTCAGCCAGCGTAAACTGATGCAGATCTACAGTTACCTGTTTACCATCTGCATATTGTTGGCCTCATACTGGTACAACTTGCATTATGTATACCAGATTCACTCCCAGCAAATTACCGACCACTACTTTACTCTTACCAGCCAGATTCCAGAGCCGCTTGAAACAAAAAATGGAGATTCCATCAAAAATGGACTAATCCAGCTATTTCTTTCTTCTCTGTACCATTTGGTTTGGATTTTCCAAAGATATGGCACTGATGAAATTAGAGTATCAACAAGTTTAGGACAAATTGGAATTCATTTGTCATTCCTTTTTCCTATCATTCTGAAAATTTCATCTCAAAGTGATAAGTTTATTCTTTGGAGTCCGATGGCAGCACTTTTGTTCCCAATGTTCCTCACGACACTGGATATTCTTAGTTCGTTGTCTGAATTTTTGTTTATGGGCAGGAGAATGTACAGTATTATTCACCTAACGATCAGTACTGTCGGACTGCATGCCTTTTTAGAAGATCAGTGGAAGAGACTACATGTGCCTCAGGTGCTACGGTGTTTCTATGTCAGTCGACTTGCATATATTTTAGTTCAACATTTCATCAAGTGGCCAAAACATCCATTAGAAAGGATGGACATTGAAGAAACTGACTTAAGTTATGAGACCTGGGTGGAAATTATTCAAAACCTCTTGGTTAGAAATTGTGAGACTGTAATAACCCTCCTTGGGACAACTAGTGTAATATCATTAATTGCTCACTATGTTGGGCTGTTCATGGCATTTTGTGTTGGATCCAATTCTGAAGAGGATCGAAATATGGGGACTGTGTCAGCCATTTTATTTTTTATCCTGGCACTTCAGACTGGTTTAACAGGACTAGCACCAGATAAAAGATTGGTTCGTTTATACAGAAATTTAAGCTTACTTTCAACTGCAATTCTTCATTTTATACATGGTATGGTAAACCCAGTGTTATTATCTCTTAGTGCATCAAGAAATACGTCTGTCATTAAACATGTACGTGCACTTGCTATGTGCCTATTTCTTATTGTATTTCCAATATGTTTATTAACATATTTGTGGAGGGAACACAGCGCCAGCACATGGCTGTTAGCAGTGACTGCATTCAGTGTGGAAATTATTATGAAAGTTTTAGTCACACTAAGCGTCTACACTTTATTTATGATTGATGCCTATAGAGATAAATTCTGGGAAAAATTAGATGACTATGTTTATTATGTCCAGTCCACAGGCAGCACCATCGAGTTCCTTTTTGGAGTTTTCCTGTTTTGTAACGGAGGATGGATAATGTTATTTGAATCGGGTGGTGCCATCCGTGCAGTGATGATGTGTATTCATGCTTATTTCAACATCTGGGTGCAGGCAAAAGATGGTTGGAAAGTATTCATGAAAAGAAGGACCGCTGTAAACAAAATAAAGTCTCTTGCTGAAGCAACGACAGAACAGCTTCAAGAATATAATGATGTGTGTGCGATTTGTTATCAAGAACTGAAGTCTGCACGAGTCACACGGTGTAACCATTTCTTTCACAGTATATGTTTACGCAAGTGGTTGTACGTCCAGGACAGTTGCCCGTTATGTCACCAGGTGTTATACCAACCAGATACTATGGCTGGACCGCACAAAAGTAGTAATCGTGAGGATTATCAAAATAATATTGTAAATGATAATAATATTCCTAATCATCACTAGTAATATGAAATCCTGAATTTGGTTTGCTAGAAAATTATCTGTTTGAAGATAAGTACTGTATTTATCTGTGATGAATGTGGCACCAACTGCAGTCAGTGTGACCATATCTTCAGTCACATAATCATGCATCTGCTGGCACTTTACTTGACTGCAGATCCATGTCTGTGCTCATTTACAGTTTGATGTACACATGGAAATACATGGTAAGTGTGGAGTCAAATATATTACCGTGAAACAGTTTTGGCAGCACTGGTGGATACACATTGGTCCGTCACGATACAGCACATCACTATAACATTATCTCTGATACAACATGGGTATGGCAGCACTGTGGTGGATACACATTGGTCCTTCACGATACAGCACATCACTATAACATTATCTCTGATATAACATGGGTATGGTCCTGGAGCCCATTATATTAAAATATATTCTTCATATAACATAATATAAAGATGATCTAGACATATATCAATGCACTTATTTGATTGGCTCCCCTGAACAGCATTATAGTGACAGATCACTACCATGCCAAGGAAAGTAGAGCTGAGTGCCTCGCCAGAGGACACCACGGTAGCTGATCTCATTTTGGTTATGGCTGAAATGCCTTAACAAGTGAGCCGGCATATTATGGAATAGAGAATTTTATTATCTTTTTCACTCAGATTATTTTTTATGCCGTCACTGAAATAGTTGGATGGGCATATTGTTTTGCAGCTGTACATTCACACGTATGTTCCAAATTCTTTTTTGTGGAATAGCACAAAAACTATTTAGCTTAGATCTATGAAATTTTTCAAACTTTATTATGGCTATTAATAGATTTATGTGATTAGATATTCTGGTGATTAAAACAGTTCAAGTTATAAGTTTTCCACCATCTACAATAGCAAGCTTTGTGGGTACTTGCACTTGGGTTAAGGAAGAACTGTGTCACTGTCAAGATCAAAGGTCAAGGTCAATGTGACTGAAATAAGAAAACTGGTTTCTGCATAATAGCACAAGTTTAACATCACATACCTGGGTCAAACTTTATGGATGGCATGCAGTTGGAATGTACAAAGAAAATTTTGATTTCAAGGTCAAAAGTCAAGGTAATGTGACTGAAAAAAAGAGAAATGGTTTCTGCATTTTAATAATGGTTCAACATCACTTAACATGATCAAACATTGCGGTTGACTTGCATTTGGGGTAGACAGATGAAATTGTGGTATGCATGTTTGTACACCAATGTAAATGGCCTGGTTAAATTTTCATGCTGTTATAGCAGTATTTAAAATATTTCTGCAGTTTTAGTTTTTGCAGCATTGTATGGCTGGTAGTATCTAGTTCATAGTTAATCTGTGGATCTAGTTCGTAGTTAATCTGAGGACTTGACACCTGCTGAAAGTGTATGGTAAAAAAGAAGAGCAGATTACCTTGCTTGGTCTTGTTGAAAAAGTAACAAGGTTTATTATAGTTTATATCTAGTTAACTTTGCTGTTATTGTCAAAGATTTATTTAGTCATATCTGTGAATTGGCAGTACATTGTATATATTTCTTTTCCTTTTTATTGGATTTGATAACCACCCCCACCCCGGTCATTATTTTTTAAGTCTACTCATACAGTGTACATATATTCTGGATTTTTCTTTATAAAGTCTGATTTATCTGAAGCTTGTGGTGGTAAGAAGATCGACTCTTTAATAACAGGTGTTTGCATATCAGAGGTCAGTTAGAATGATTTAAATTACATGACTTGGAAAAAGTGTATTTAAGACAAGTGATTGCTTAATACGTGTGACCTATAAAATTGATATGGCTGAACTCATCAGACACAATCAGGTGATCCGACACTGTAAAGCCCATCTGTATGTATACCACAACCATATAATAGCTAAAGATCCCATTAAATTGGTTACATTTTATTTTAATTCTTGTCTAATGGGAAGCAATTGTAGTGATTTCACATCAGTAAATTCATATGATTTGTGTATTTTATGCACTATTGTGACAAAGCTTTGTCATGCATTGATTTTAAATACAGACATAATGGAGATTTGAGTTTATGCTTACTGCATGTAAAGGTTTAGTTTGGTTTGATGTTTTACAGCACAGCAACACAGAAAGGTGATTTTGATGCTGAAGGAAGTTGAGATATAGCACTTTGTCCAATCAGACATTGTGGTTGCCAACGGTGAACCCATGCTGATCTAATGGCAGTATTAAAATCTTTACCATTTAGGTCACAAGTCCAGCATGCAAACCACTAAGCTACTGCCTTCATTATTTGCCCTTTATAACGTACAGGAGAGTGCATTGAGCCTACTGTGCATCCCCACACTGACAGTGGATACATGTTAAATAAGTTGCAGATTGTATGCACACAGCAGAGACTGAATTTATCTTGATTAAATTACTTCTATAGGTTTTACTTAACTGCATTTTATTATGAAAACATTGAGAGAAAAAAACCAACTCATAAGAATAATCATAGCTTCAAAATTTATTAATAAATGAGAAGTTGAACTTGAGTTTGAAGATTTGGATAGTTCAATAATAGAACTGTTTCCTCATAGTAAGACACTGGTAACCCTAATTTAAAAAGACAAATTCACTTTTAAAAAAACAAATATAAATCAGTACAAGAATATCACATATACATTTATCTGTATAAACATCATACATGTGGTTTCTTCTGACTTTATTGAATCAGCAGTGTTTTACAAACTCAGAATCCATGAACATTGGTTATAGCCACTTAGCAGAACTAGATCATAACCAATACAATACAAAAAAAGTCCACAGAGTATTGGTTATGGTCTACAAACAAAAGTAAGTAGATTCATCAGTACTCCCAAAATTTATTGGTATTGGTTATTGTCCAGATGGCAAAATTTATTGGTATTAGTTATTGTCCAGATAGCAAAATTTATTGGTATTGGTTATTGTCCAAATAGCAAAAAAAGTAGATTCGTAATTAATATTAATTATTTTGTGGTTGTCAAAATTAATATTTTAACATAAAATCCGGGTGTACTTAATGCAGTTTTTGTCATCAGTATGTGATTCAATAATTTCAAGTACCAATGAAATAGGTTTTTTTAACTCCTGTTTAGGGTATGTGTGGGTTCATTAATATGTACCATATATACTCATTTGCAAGTTGGATCCACAGATCAAGATCTGCCATCACATAATATGCCAGCAGATATGGGTTTATGCAGTCATTTCAGTATAGGGTCATCTTCGATAAACGTTATATTCAGTCATACTTGGACTATCTGTTATGTGATTTTGGGTGTAATACCTCTAATACAGAGAAACAAAACCTTACAGACTCCAAAAGTGGGCTTGTTATTTATTCCTAGATCAATGTATACATAATTTCAGATCAGAATGAATTGTATCAAAATTTTACCAATGCATGAAATAAATATTCCTTGGAAAGACCAAATTTACATATATTGGTGAAGTATTAAGAAAAGCCATTCCTGTCTAGCTCAGCAGTATCTTTCGTCAAAGAGATGCTGATGGTATTCCAAATGTAAGGTCTTTTATAAGTAAAACATAATTTGTTTGTGCCAAAGCTATACTGGTCCATGGGTATGGAACAGCATTCCCAGTTACATAAGGCAGGTTCCTAGTATTTCTTATTTTCATACTCTGTGTCTCAAAATGAATGAAATCTTAAGATGGTTGAACAGTTCAGAGTAATATTAAAACCTTCTGATTTTCTCTGCTTGTACATCTTTTTCACATATGAATTTTTTAATACAAGATTCTACTTTGTGTGTTTGTATGCATATCATTGACTTGAAACTTTTGTTTGATTTTCAGTATAGCTAAATTATTTAGTTTTAAAATCTATGTAATATATACATCACCTAGCAGAAGGCCTCGATGTAGGTTAGTTCCTGTTAACTACTCGAGTTCCCTTCTTAGACAAATACATTATTGTTATTGTTATTATAGTTTGACCCCGTTATAACATGCTCCGTTATAACACGCTCCGTTACAACAAGCATTCAGATATAACATGGTAGTGGTATGGCTCCCAAAATTTCACATACATGTATTTTTCTCATGCACGAAAAAAAAATCTTTCTTAAAAGTTTGGGGAAAAAGTAACACTAACAGGTTTATTATCATTTTGGGGAAGAGATTGGGTATGAATAATATAAGATGATCATGGCGTGGCTCCTCAAAATTTATATGTATTTTTCTCGTACACAAAAAAATAGTTTTTTCTTCTTAAAAGTATGCAAATCACATGTAAAAAGTTTATTCAGGGATCAAACAGGGCTTCGCCAATGTTGCGCATTGCGATTTTTTTTTTCTTATTGGTGGCAAAATATACCATCTGGCAATTTTTTTTAATTGGCAACATTGTTGGCTGTTTAAACTTGTATATACAACTATTGGTTTGGAGTGGAGAGATTCAGAGACCCCATGAAAGGAAGCCGTAGACTCCATATAAATGCACTGAAATTTATCTATTGTTAAATAAATAAACTCTTGGCCATATTGACAAACCATCTTAACAGTGCATTATTATATCGTAATCCACTTATGTTGACATCGAGCATGAGCACTGTATGTAGTGAGATATCTGCTTTTTTTTGTTGTTGACATTTCTGGTAGTGGAGATCAACCGGACGAGGCAGTATGTCATAATCTGTCGTTCGTCGGATGTTTGGCCACTCAATGGTAATTAATTCATTTACATAAACTGACATTTGTATGTGGATGGTAAGTAAAATTCCTCTTCATTTCATCCAAAACTAAATTCTCCAGAACACTCACATATCATCAGACTAAAACACCTGCATCTATATCGTCCGTTGACCCTTTTTTAAGTTTCTGATGTATGCATGGAAGGCAGCATCATTCCACTATCAAAAATGTTTTTAAAAAATTATATATGAAAAACCAAACAAAACCAAGATCTTACTTGTTGATCTGTTCAATAGGCAGGGAGGAACAGTAACTAAAAATGACAGCCAATTCCTTTTTTATAAATGTACCCAGATAAAATAGTTTGCTGAAATTTCAATGAAAAAATTACCTTTGAAGCACCGATTGTTGTGAAAACGTACTAAGCAAATGGAAAAAATATCATTCTCAATCATGCAAAACAATTATTTGATGTTGCTGCCACAATAAGAAACGTGCATTTGTTTGGTTCTCTAAAACTGTCTGTTAGTGGTGACTTCAATAACACATGCACCCTTCATCAAGAAAGCAGTCTTCAATCTTCAATAAAACCAAAGAACCTTTATTCAAAGGAAGTCATTACCAAACTTAAATAAAAGCAATGGAATCTGGTGGATTGTTTCATTTTCCAATGTGACTGGAACATGTTTACTGTGCTGTAAAAGTTTTCTTTTTGAAGCAAAGAAGTTTATGCTTATGAACGCTACCAATGGTGGCTTAAAACGCAAACTTTTACCTACTTGGGACATACTGAAAAGTAAATGTGCTTCATCATTTGTTACATGATTGTGATAATTTTCTCTCACTGAATTCAGACCTATATGACCTGTAACAAAATTATTGAGTACTGGTACTTTGTTTTAAATCTGTGTGTGTGCATATTTTCAGTGGAATTACCTCATGGGTGACTACACAGCGTTGATACTCTTTTCATGCTATACATAAGACATGTATATATAAACAGTACACATGTATATGTGCCAATGCATGGTTCTCTGAATAAAGTAAATTATTATATATGCCTTCGCCATTTTTACTACATGTGTTTTTCTCATTTAATTTGCATCGATTTAAGATGGTAACTGTGCCAATAAAGAACATATTTTTGCACCCACGTTTATTACCTACCATCCCCACCCCACCCTGCAATTTTTTTTTGGG
The DNA here is from genome assembly GCA_028554795.2 of Sinohyriopsis cumingii. NCBI lineage: Eukaryota > Metazoa > Mollusca > Bivalvia > Unionida > Unionidae > Sinohyriopsis > Sinohyriopsis cumingii. The sequence continues at coordinate 50,621,940 of CM068830.1, read as the reverse complement.
TACATGCATAATTTTTTTCAGCTAACTTACCTGGTTGCTTATAACACGGTTCAGTATATAACACTGGGGGGTTCTATGGCTCCCAACTACTGTGTTATAGTGGGGTCATATTGTATTATTAGTATTATTATTATTATTATTTCAAAGTCTATGTTGCTTACAGATGGCATTGACTTTTAAGTGACTGTATATGTTTTATGGCTCTTTTAAGTACTTGCAGAGTATACTTGTTTGTGTTTGTTTAGTCAGGACATATAACAAAATTTTAACTCGCTGTGTTCAACACATTGTTATTCTAAGTCATGAATGTTTTTTATGGAGTAAGTAACTTAGCAAACACATCTTGAGATAATGTATGGGTTCAGTGAATTACATACACTTGCTAACTTGCTAAAGTATAAAAAAGATAGTGTATGGAATCTCTGTTCTAACTTGAGACTCATTTTCGACAAGTTTGGCAGGATCTACTCATGAAATTTTGTGTGAAATTCACCCCTCCATTTGAAAAAAGGGGGAATTTTCTGACTATAGGATGGAGTTAATAAATTAAAAGTATGGCTTGAAATTGTGATTTTTGCTCATTTCATTCATTTTTTCAGTACCATGTTGCAGTTTTTGACATCAGTCTCACAAAAAAAACCTGCATTAGAATAATAAAGTTTGTTCCTGGTGCTTTTGTATTATATTGTATACAAATTTTGTCAATAATTAAATCTATTGTTTTGTCAATAATTAAATCTATTGTTTATGCTGGGAGGAACTAGTAGCTTGCTTGAACTCTTTTCCAATCTATTTTCCCGTATATATTTGTATTCACTTATGGCAATAAAATATTTAAATGAACCACGCACTGAATATGCAAATTTAATAAGTGTAAAAGGACTTGGACTGAAATTCTTCATTTTGAATTCCTTAGTTTGTATTTAGTGTTTGTGTTTTGGCAATTTTGTGATTGAGGGTATATGGACATAAAAATACACAAAATTCTCACATTCAGGATTGTGATATTTTGCCTTGTATTCATGAAACTCATATTGATCATAGCTCGAGGTTTTGACATCTGGCCTTGTTTTCATGAAACTCCCCTTCTTGAGTGCCAATGCAAACTCAATTTTTATATTCTATAAAGAATACACTTAACAGTGTACTTTAGATTTGAAATCTGTTTTAGCTCTATTTTTAGCATTTTAATAGATCTACTTGGTTATTTAACATTGTTTCATGAGAATTAAATAAATGTAATGAATTTGCAAATAATATTTGAGTTGGAGCATGTCATATATTGAGTAGTTTTGAGACTATGAGGAAAGATCGGTCCAAGATTTGACATGAACCAGTCATATTCAAAGTTCTGAGTTGAGTCCTAGTTGAAGTATAAATGAGAATTGTTTTTAATGGTCAAAATATATCAGTAATATAGATCCATAGATTTCACTCTTTAAATTTTTTTTTTGTACATGATCAATAACAGTTAATTTTATCCAGGCAAAAAGTGGCATTGGGCTATACCAATTTTGCAGACAAGTTACACTCACGATAGTGATTAGAAATGACTTGCACATTATGTAACAAATTTCTACTGGAGTGCATATCATGCAGCACTGGTAACTGTTTATAATATACATGCAGCACTGGTAACTGTTTATAATATACTTGCATGTGTGTGTGTGTGGTTATTTTATGGCGTTTTTGATACATTATTGGCTATATCATAATAATGGTACATGTTTTTCCTAAGGGCACAGAGACAGCCAATGCAGGCTGGTTGTGTGGGGATTGAACCCGCACTTCTTGGATTATGTCAGATGCTCTATCTGTGGAGCTACCTTGGCTCCTAAGCGAGGGAGAAGAAAAAACCTAAAATCCTTGAATCATTTGATTAAGCACCATATAATGGATTTTATAATATCCCCCAAAAGGATGGTGTGAGAGATCTAGTATTAAAGATGACTATCAGACAATAAGTCATTCATAAACAAGAGAATTTCTGTCTGATTACTTAAGTTTATTAAAGTCTTATTTTAATAAAAGTCATGAGTGGATAAATACTGTTGGACAAACAAAGAACCTGATCAGCTTTCGGGTCAAAACATGAAAGAGGAAGATAGAACTACAAGTTGTGATTTTGGACTCCATGTTATAATTGTTTTCTGCCCTGAATTCTCATTCAACTTAATTATAAACCAACCTGGGAAGAGGCCACTCTTCTGATTTGATGGTTTTAATGTCAAAGGTAACTGCAGCTGATTTTGTCATTTTGATATGTGTACAAAGTTCTGCCTTTCCTTTAGCTGTTAACCAAACTAGAGTTAGCACTCAACTGATTTAAGGTCATAATTCTCAGTAGAGTTTTCATGTGGGCTGCACTTGGATAGAGGCAGCACCCTACTGGTTGGAGGTTGAGGTTTGGGGTCGGGTGGCAAAAGTCAAGGTTAGAGTAAGTCAATGATAGTTGTGGGAAGGGATGGAAGGGGATGTTAGCCACATAGATTTGAGATGCCTTAAAGACTTAGATTGTGTTTCATTGTAAATTCATTTAAACCAGCCATATGCAACTTCCTCAAGGGTATAAGCTGGATGAGCAATTTTTAGAGCAATTAACCTATGACGTGAATAAGTGGACTTGTATATTGCAGAGGTTTAGTAACTACCCAACTTCTTCACCATAAGGCCATTCATTATAACTTGGTGCTTGTTGTGGATCCTATTTCATTAAAATGTAGGAAATATATTCTATGGCTTCCATGGCTTCCATTGACAGCATTATAATGAGGGGGTACTTTGTAATATACTTCATTATAAGGGGCAGTCTCACTGTAAGGCAGTATACTGTGATTCCCATGGACTGTTATAATGAGGGAGTGTTGTATAATGTACTTCATTATAATGTCTCACTATAAGACGGTATACGCTGGCTTCCATGAAGAGCATTATAATCAGGGAGTACCATATCTTAGTTTTGTGGGCAGATTTTCAACATGAATTATGTCACTAGAATAACATGTATTTACTAAATAAACAGACTTTATGACACAATAAAATTGCTTTGTAGTCATTTTTAGAAATAGATTATCAGAATAGCCATACCAACTTATTCAGCATTTTTTTAAAATAAATTTTTCTTTGAAATTTTTACATTGTTTTAAAGACAACTGTTTTCTTTGTAATACATTTTTGTAAAACTGTATGAAGTTAAGGATAATCAAATTATAGTTTGGATTTGTTAAAGCAAGGCTGGACCGGGTATGCAAAAAGTGGTTTCACTGATTTTGGCCACAAATTGTTTTGCTGCCAATTGGATTTTCTTTTTTTGCAACAAGCAGTTCCATTTGAAAACCATTTGTAGAGATGTTGGTTTCAAATGACCAGTTGCAGTGTTTACAACATCATACTAACTTGCATCATTGACTTTTGTCTTATTTTTGTTTAATGAAAAGGACTTTGAAAGAAAAACTGATCGTTATATGTGGAAAGTATTTTAGCATTTATTGCAATTTTGAACAGCTATGTACTATTATACCATATACACTTACTTATAAGTTTTCAGACCACAAACAACAAAGATACTGACCTGTTGTAGCATAATGCACCTGCAGACTAGGGTATATGCTGTTTGTTCTACTGATTACTCCAAACAATCTGTACAGACACAGATGTGCCAGTGTATTATGCGATGGCAGATCTTGGTCAGTGAGCTTGCAGTTGGACTTAACTTGTGAGTATATATGGTAACAGTTGCAACATAATCTAAATATTGATTGCAAATTAATCTTATGTTTCATTCAAATTTGATACATCATTTTAAAAATATTTTAAAAAATATAAATATTGTCTGGAATTGGACAAGTTAATAGGGTTGTACAAGAATGTTAATGGTAATTTCCTTTTGAAATATTATCCCAAGCTTAAATATTTTCATGTTAAACTTATCTTGTATAAAATATTACAGAACCAAATATAAACATTTTTATTTGGAAGAATAAAGACCTAACCTAATTAGATTTTTTTAAAATGGGATATTTCTTTATGTGATTTATGGCCTGGATAATTAATATTTTATGTGAGAATAACAACTTCCCACATTGTTAGCTGTAAATTCGTTAACAGATGGTGTTGAAGAGACAAGCTGTGTCAGTAGATTATTCATTTGATAATAAAGCATAAGATATTGCAGATTTGGCTAACATATGTGCGTGATCTGTAAAGGTGAGTACCTTAGATCACTTGGCCCCTCAGGGCTTGGGACGGGTACAGGGTAGGCATTAGAATCTGACATACCATCTAGTCACAATATGTATATGGGGAAAGTTTTATTAAAATATCCTAAGTGGTTCAAAAGTTATGTGCTGAACAAGACTGCAGAATTGACAGAATTATATTTTCTCTTGTGACCTTGACCGTGAGTCCATGCGTCTAACTAGGGTATATGATACACCATCTAGTCATGATATAACTAGGACAAATTATTCACTGAAATCTCCCCAGCCATTACAAAGTTATGAGCCAGATAATCAAACTGACAATGCCATATGGTCTTATAAAAATCAGTTTTGAGGCAAATTTTTGTATGTTTTCCAAATTTTATTATGTTACATACTTTTGTAATGGAGATCTTGTCCTCATAGGAACCAAAACAATATAAATAATTAACCTGAAATTTCTAATTATCTTATCTTTGATCTGTATGCAGTTAATTGCTTCATCTCTGAGAACCATGGGCAAAAGTCTGCTTTGCTTCTTTTTTATCTATGGCTGCCTTTTAAAAATTTCTCATTTCTGATGAATATGCAGAGACCTGCTTAACCAATTGTTGCAAGCCAAGTAAAATTTTCTCCCAGAAAGTTTATCCAACATGACCCGTGATGCTTTATGTTCCAAATATGATCACTTATTTATCTATAAAGAGCACTTTCATTAATGTGCAACAGCTTGTTAAATTGCAGATGACATTTTTGTTTACATTGGTGCATATTTATGGGAAGTAAGAAAATCTTGTCTCAAGCAGCCATATGTGAGAAGAAAAAAGTTGTAGATTTTTGTCCATAGCATCTGACAGTGTAACTACTTAATATTGGTGAAAATCTCTAGTTATAAGTTGTGATAATATATTACTTGGTCTGGCAGTGGGGGAGAGAGAGATGGGGTTGTGCAGATTTAGTTGAGAATGAATTGTATCAATGTTTTTCTGATGAAATTGTGATAAATGTATTATTGTTAACATGTTATTGAATAAACAAATATTTGCTGATCTTACTAGTTCTTTTATTGAGTAAATAAGATAATTTACTTTATTACTTTCATAAAATTATTATTAAATCTGACAGGGTAGGTGATTCTTCCTGGGGGGTTTCCGGGTTCTTCCTTTACCAAGTATATTTGCTTGTGGCTATGTATTACTGATCATGCTGAACAAGGGCATTAAACCCATAACAGAACTTTGGGATTTTACTTTAACTGGTAAGTATAGGAGAGTGAGCAAACATTATTTATAAGAAGGAATTTTAAATGTATTTTAAAAAATGTGCAATTTTGAAAAATATAACTACCATAATGTGAAATATGAAGCAGAAATTGACATTTCTCCTCCTGCTCATTTCTACATCATGGTTTGACAATAATAATACAAGGGCAATAACCCCTGTATATTAAGGGGTCAATATTGATAACAGATTTGATGACATAAATTAGAAACAACCCTTTTGATTATAATGGTTCCCTCACTATAAGGCAGTTCATTTTTATGGTTCCTGTTATAAGCCAGTATGGTCATGGATCCCATTTCATTAAGTGGTGCAAAATTGTATTTATGATGTACTTCATTATAAGGAAGCCTCTTATTAACACAATTATAATACCCAGTTGATACATAGTCAAACTTTTCATTGACAAGCAATAAATGTTTATAGAAATCTATATTGAAAGACAATTTTATAAAATCTACAAAAAAAGTAGCCGGAGTTAAAATATACAACACTCCCTCATTATAATGCCATATTTAAAGGAGTATGCCACCTTAAAGTGAAACTGTCTTACCATGAGGTACACTAAACCTATAATTTACTACTACTTAATAAAATGAGATCCATGACTATATTAATCTTATAACAGGAACTGTGTTACAATGAAGCGCCTTATAGTGAGAGAGTGCCATAAAGTGCATGCATTTATTTTCACAGGTATCAGTTTTTATGGTTTCACAAGACTTCAGCTGGCATTTAAATTTGTGTATAAGCGTCAGGTGGGGATGATTTTGAAATGAATGTGACCTTGTATTGCATGAAAAGCACATTAACTGTACACACACAAATGAGGAAATATGTTAGGGTTTAAATGTTTTATGAAGTTTTATGTAAACCTGAGTGAGCAGACATTAGAAAAAGAATGGTTAAGTCATGTCAGTAGGGTATAAAATGACAATGGGTCACAAATTCAAAACTCAGTTCATCTGTGTGTCAATTTGAATAATAATAATAATAACAATGTCCTTACTTAAAGAGGGTAACTCAATTAGTAGTTAAATACAACTGATCTCCCTGGAGGCTTTTTTGTTGTAAGGTTTAACACCATTTTTCAGCACAAGATAGGCTATATATGGCAGCCAGTAAAAATGGTGGAGGAAGAACCCAGGAACACCCTGGAAAGAACCACCAACCCATGAAAAGCTACTGGCAAGTTTTCTCACATACCTACACAGGCCAAATCCAAGACTCAAATCCACGCAGACAGAGGTGAGATTGCAGTGATCCGTAAAGGTGAGCACTATAGATCACTCTGCCACTTGGGGCTTCTCTCATGAGGCTCTCTACTATATATATATATATATATATATATATATATATATATATATATATATATATATATATACATACACATTATGATAGAGAATTTAACTGGATATATTTTTATTTCATCTCTCCTATAACTGAATTCTGAAAATGACCTTAGGCAAGAGCTTCACGTATACAATCCGTTAATGATCACCTCTGCTTTGCAAAACTGTGGCATGTACTTTTTCAAACAAGAACATTAGGTACAAAAGTAGAGATGTTCATAAAATGAATTTATATATACAAGATATTTTTTTACATTTATGCTAATATGAAAGATGCAAACCATGCAAGTGATAAATTTGAAGAGTAACACTGTGATAAATAACAGAACTCAAAACATATTTTTCTGGTTTGTTAATCTGTTGGTTTCAAATGCTGCATGTACATTTGTTTAAAACAGGATTTAACTGAATTGACAGATCAAATGTGAGAAGGAAGTGAGTTTCACATTTTAGTTCTTTAATACTGTAGACTTCTAATGAATTGTTCAATGCATGGGTTTGGTAGTTCTAAACTGTTGTCAACATTTGATATTTGATTATGGGGAGAAGACATTTTGTGGAATAACTGAGTCATGTACTCTGGAACATCTCCTTTGATGAAACACCAAAACTGCTTTCAGAAAATTTATTTTTTTGTCTGTTCTTAACCATTTTAATTCTGTGATCATGTCTGATGATGACGCATCAATGGGGACATCAAGTGAACATGTCTGATGATGATGATGATGCATCAATGGGGACATCATGTTAACATGTCTGATGATGATGATGATGCATCAATGGGGACATCATGTTAACATGTCTGATGATGATGCATCAATGGGGACATCAAGTGGACATGTCTGATGATGATGCATCAATGGGGATGTCAAGTGAACGTCAAGAATCAGCCAAGCTGCTCATTTTTGAAGCTTGTGAATTCTGTCTAGTTGGGAACTAATACAATTTCCCAATATTATTGAACAGTAATCAATCACTGTAAGTATATAAGCATCATAGCAGAGAATTCTGGAGTTCTTTGTCAGGTACTTTTTCATGGTACTAAGTGATGACATTTTAAATGTGAGGGACATATACATATTGTTTACATGTTTTTCCCCGCTTAAGATTTCTGTAAATGATTACTCTTACAGACATTGTCTACTTGTTTATCTCACTTAGATTTCTGTCAATGATTATTCCTTGACAATGACTATATGCTTTTCCCAATTAAGAATTGTCACTGATTACTCCTACAGACAATGCCTACTTCTTTTTCCCAATTAAGACTTCTGTCAATGATTACTCCTACAGACATTACCTACTTGTTTCTCCCAATTAAGACTTCTGTCAATGATTACTCCTAACAAACACTGCCTGCTTGTTTTTATCAGTTAGGACTTCTGTAAATGATTAATCCTACCAGACACTGTCTACTTGTTTATCCCAGTTAAGACTTCTGTCAGTGATTACTATTAATGGACATACTTGTTTTTCCCCAATTAAGACTTCTGTCAATGATTACTATTAACAGAATACCCCTGAGCAAGGTACTTTGCCTCAGCTGTTAGAACTGTTGTTTGTTACAAGAATAACTGACTACAGATAATGTTACTTGTTGAAAATGAAACTAGAGTTAAACAAGATTATTACTATTAGTAGTAGTAGTAGTAGCTGTGACCTCCCAACACGATATTCACATATGGGCAGCACAAACAAAATAAGCTTGGTGGACCCTGAAACCATAAAACTCTTTGGTTTCAGTCATTAACACCACCAACATCGTCATCACCTGAATGATTTACTAATCTACCTATACAGTATAAGCAAATTATCAACACTCATTTCCCTGCAAATTTTGTTGCTTCAAAAGCATTTAATGACATGTGCATCAAAAAGAAGGAAATGAAAGATGCCTCCCTATAAACTCAAATAAAGACATTCACCATAAAAGTCTGAACAAATCCCATACCAGCAAACAGGAAAAAGACTACCGGTATACCCAAAAAAGCCCCAAATTACTATACCAGCAAGCAGGAAAAAGACTACTGGTAGACCAAATGGAGTCCCCAACTCAATGTAATCCTCGCAGTAGACAAGTCTCTCCTTGGTCCTAATCATTCAAAAACAAAATATATCATTGCCCGAAGTAAAAATCCAGGAAAACTCTAGGATCTCTCCCTGGTCCTAGTGGTAATCATTTAAAATGAAAACAAGTCAGACCCAAAATCACTAGCCCAGAAAATCCCAGGACCCACATTTGAGACCAGAAGGAGGAAAGTGATGAAAGCTGAAGAAGAAAAAACTTACTGGCTCATCTCTCTTGAAAGGTATACAAACACAGACTAAAAATTGCACAAGTTCATACCTGATCAGGGATGTTGCTACCATATCGTAAGCTTTGCATAGAGGCCGAAATATTCTAACTACACCACTGCATCCAATACTATAGCTGGATACCATGAAAATTTTTGTACCATTGGCGAGAAATGTCCAAATCCTGTCTAGATCACTAATGAAGCACAACCAACAAAAAAAGTTTCTCCATAAAATCGAAGACTGGACAAATTATACAATACTGGCAAGACAATTGCACATCAATGACTGCAAAGAGAAAGGTTTACAAACAATGGCAGAAAATGCAAGCAGTCCATGTAAAATCTGGAAACACAAGAAATCTGCATAAATTCAGTACATTTTCAACTCGTCTGATTGTAGATGACATGGTCAAGATAGGCAAATTTCTTTTAACAAATTCACTGAAAGCTTCAAACAAATGACTAATCTGATATAATGCAACTCAGCAGAAAAGTATTAAACTAGCAGAAAGTACAGTAACTAAAATTTAACCACAAGATCTTCAGTTCTGTTTTCCGTTCATATTGTATATTGATGCACCTTGTGAACTGCAACCAACTACATGCTTTAAAATCTACAAGCAGATAATATAGGCCCATTCATCTTAATTAAATGTGTTCATCTCACAGCTCTTTCTCTTAATTACGTTAATCAAAGCCTCAGCAAGGGAATCATCCCATCTCAGCTGAAAATAGCTTAGTTGCAACCATGAGCAGAAAAAGGTTGCAAGACTTTACAACTGCAAGCTAATGTTTTTGTCAATAACATCAAAACTATCTGAAAAGCATGTATAAAAGCATCTATATAAGTATCTCTCAAAATTACATCATAATTGATTCATCCCAGTCTGATTTACAAAAAGAAAAGAACATTCCTATCAATCAGCACTTATTAATGGTTATTATACTCAATAATAGTTATTATACTCATTAACGGTTATTATCAATAATGGTTATTCTCATTATACTCATTAACGGTTATTATCAATAATGGTTATTATACTCAATGGTTATTATGCTCAATAATGGTTACTATACTCATTAATGGTTATTATACTCATTAATGGTTATGATACTCATTAATGGTTATGATACTCATTAATGGTTATGATACTCATTAATGGTTATGATACTCATCAATGGTTATGATACTCATTAATGGTTATGATACTCATTAATGGTTATGATACTCATCAATGGTTATGATACTCATTAATGGTTATTATACTCATTAATGGTTATGATACTCATTAATGGTTATGATACTCATTAATGGTTATTATACTCATTAACGGTTATGATACTCATTAATGGTTATGATACTCATTAATGGTTATTATACTCATTAATGGTTATGATACTCATTAATGGTTATTATACTCATTAATGGTTGATATTTATTGATGAATGGTTGAATGATAAGAAGAATGGTGAAATAGTTTTACTGAGAAGATAAGTGAACAATTTGCTCATGCCTACATCCAACCCCTACCCTTTGACAAGATGTATCCGAGGTAAAAATACCAGGGCATAACTCTTCTGAAAACAATGCAAATAAAATGATTTGTCAACATGCATATCTTTTGCTGATTACCATCGTATGTACCAAGTTTTATAGTAACCCACCACTCAAAACAGCAAAAGTAGCTGCATTCACAAAATTCTGTCATACACTGCATCCAGCAGTATATCAAAGGACAGCAACTCTTACAAAAATCAAAGATTGGTCAAAAGTACATCTTTTGGTGATGACCATAATCTGTGCTAAATTTCAAAGTTTCACGGTAAATATAAAAAAATGCAAGAAAAACTTTCAAAACTGCTAAGCTAACAAGATTTTCATATAATGCATTAAGCTACAACACAAAAAGTCATAACTCTAAAGTACTAAAGAGAACTGATTTGTCAGTATGCACATCTTCAGGTATCATGGTAATATTTATCAAATTTATGGCAATCCATAAAAAGTGCAGGACTAGTCTCATACACTTCATTAGGCTACAATAAAAAAAGAACAAAAACTCTCGCAAAACCAAGAAATTTGTTCATATGCACATCTCAGGAAGCAACCATTAAATTAAAATATATACTGAGTTTCTTGGCAACTCATACAAAAACTGCAGGATTTTTTGTACCAATTAGACTGTGTTAGCATTGGGCTCAAGGAATAGATGGCAATGATTTGTCTATTCGTGCATTTTTAGGTGATGATAATATCTCCCATGTTTCATAGCAAACAACTGCAAGACTAACTGCACTTAAGAGATTGTGTCATCACTACAACAAAGCAAAAAGGGCAATCTAACATATTGCAGGAACAAAGTGATATTTTGATATGCTGATTTTTAAGTGATGATTTTGATATTTACCAAGTTTCATGCAATCCATCAAAAACTGGGAGACTAGTTTTATTAATGACTGTCAGACAGAGGGACACATGGATTACTGTGTGCCCTACCTTTCATGGTGGGGGTATAAAAAGTGTCTTTATCTAGTTGAGAATGATATACTTTTATCAAAACTGCAACAATATAAATTTTTCTGAGGCATCACTTTATGGTTAAAATTGTACTTATATTGGGAGAAACCAATAAGTTATCACTGGGAATGTTCAATCAAAATAAGGGTGTGTCACAGGGATCTATTTTAAGACCCCTTATATTACCTCATTTATAAATCACTGGCTTCTGTACCAACAAAACTCAAAGACTGACCTAAATACAAATCATACAACTTTGTACAATTCTTGTTCCAATATAAATATTCTAATGACAATCTGAACGAGGTTGGTTCTTAGTAAACACCATGCTTATCAACCCTATAATAAACCTCAAGATAATCTTGCTAGGGAACTAGACAAAGACCTTTAGCCACTAACAATCCAAAATTAGAAATTTTTGTACACAATACTTTAACTAAACAGTTCTGATGTTGACACATTACTAGGTGTACATTTTGACAGAAGTCTTGAGTGGAATAGGCAAGTTGGTTACATTACTTAGGTGTACATTATGAAGTCTTGAGTGGAATAGGCAAGTTGGTTACATTACTTAGGTGTACATTATGAAGTCTTGATTGGAATAGGCAAGTTAATTATACATGTATCACATCAAGTTTCAGAAACAATCTCTTATAAAGAATAAAATATTATTTGCCACACATATCTTGTACGCTATTTTATAAAGCCTGTCTTCCAACTTTTGGACTACTGATACATAATTTTATGAAATACAGCTTTAAATATTTTCTAAATCCACAAACTTCTATGGTAACAGCAAGGATAATCTTGATTTTACCATATGACACATTTAAAAACCATTTTCCAACTTGAAATGTCTGAAATTTTAATATCTACTTGCCTACAACACATTTAAAGTTAAGAAAAACTGTCCAAAATAATGACAAAATATGTTAAAATTCAAGAGAGAAATAGTAAATGAAGGACATCAGATGAGATCAATCACAAATGTCCACAGTGTAGTACCCCTTGGCCAAAATAAACACTGCATAAAACAATTCTCCTGCTCGGGTTCAATCTTATAGAATGAAAATCCAACAATAATCTGGTCTGATATAAACATACTTTTAAAGCCGAAACATATGAACATTTCCTATAAAACAGCATAAACCTTGATCAAGAGGGCGTGTACAGTCTACTTCTCATGTTTCTAGGTGTAATATACATTCTCTGCACTTTACATAATATAATACACATATTTATAGCATCTGTTTTTAATCTAGAAGTTCTCTATGCAAGTCATGTACATTTAACTGCTTTTATCATTAGTGCCTCAGGAAGAATTACAGTATCTTTAATATTAGGTCCTGATATCTTTATTAGATGATATCTTTATTAAAGAATTATTGCTTGTAAAGCATTTAAATCTCTGGTTTGTAGGAAATACGAAATCCACTAAAATTTTGAACACCCAAAATAATACAAGTATTGAAAATACTAGTGGGTAGGATGGTTCAGGTAATACTATATTAGATGGGATCAAAGGATGAGCAAAACTTTCAAGATTATTGATAATCATTTGCATTTTGTGGTCATAAGCAAATACCAGTATCCCTCTACATACATTTAATCTCAATTATAAGATCTGTCTTTGCTTTATATACAGCACTTATTCTTGCATATTATTGATTACAAATTCATAAAATAGTTTAATGGAAATACTGGATGAGTTACCTTTGCCGAATATTTTATACTGAAATGATCCTGTATACAGCAAATGTCAAACTATATCAAGCAACTCTGACAGAACATTTATCTCAAGATTAGACTTCGAGTTATGTCCCTAAACATACCTTTTTTGGCCTTTTAAATTCAAAAGGCCAGAAGAGTTCAATCTAGAAAGTGCCATAATGTTAGAAACATACAAAAATATGGCACTTTTTAGATTCTTTTCAGAAACACAAAATCCAGTGGCCTAGTGGTTAGAGCATCTGCCTCGGTTGTGGGAGGTCATGGGTTCGAAACCCAGCCTAGTCATGACAAAGGCTTACAAAAATGGTACTAACAGCTGCCTCGCTAGGCACTCAGCATGAAGATGTTAGTGTTTGGACTGGTTGGCCTGGTGTTAGGATAATGTGACTGGGTGGTACATCATGCTACATGTCTGTGGCATGATGCTCCAGTGCTAGACATCACTATAAACTGTCACACTGCAGACATCATAGCGATACAACTGAAAAATTGTTACTGCTACATTAAAAATCCAGATCACACACTTACACAAAAACAAAACATTTTTACAACAGAGAGTAGGTCACATGCTATTAACTTCGGGGGAACGAAATCCCTCCAAGCTAAAAACCAATTTCACAGCTGTGGTCCCTTACTATAACAAAGTGGGCTGGAGGTCACAAAACTGTACAGTGATACAGGAAAGATCACATTGTGCTGGGGTAAATAATAAGGAATATATAATTCTATCCATATAACAGGGTCTATGACCATATCTGTGTTATATCATGAACCATGTTATATCAAGTTGTTTAATAGTGATGGACTCGTGTAGTTAATTTTCACATTTTAAGCCAGTTCTTGATCTCACTCATTAAAGTTTTTATGGCAAAACGCTAAAATGCACCAGACAAGCTTAAAATCAGTTAAAGTTTGGTTTATTAAAGCTGTGCAGGTACATGGTCCATAGGTACAAGCTTCTTATTAATACAGTGTGAATACACACTTTATTTTGAAACTTTTTTAAAGTTAATAACCATATTTGTGTTGACTGCTCTAGTGGTTAGAGTGTTTGCATCAGATGTGGGAGGTCGCAGGTTTGAAACTGGGCTATTTATAAAAATGGTACTAACGGCTGCCTACTGGGTGCTCAGCATTAAGAGGATAGTGTTAGGACTGGTTGGCCTGGCGTCAGGATAATGTGACTAGGTGGGACATCATGCTACTTGTCTGCGGCATGATGCCCCAGTGCTAGACATCACTATAAACTATCACATTGCAGACATCGTAAGAGATGACTAAAACTGATAAAGCTACATTAAAAATCCAAACCACACACATCATAATTAATTCCATTGTCTCTACACCAGTTCTTAAGTTATACAGAAATAAATGATTAATTCCCCTTTTTCTACAACAGTACTGGCTGAACAAAATAATTTAAGTAGTAATGTCATTTTACATTTACTCCTGCATGTTCACAGAACTATGAGAAATGTAGATCAATATCTGCCACAATATAATACGATGGAAGATCAGAGTCTGTGCTGTACTAATTATGATTTCAAATGAAATATCCATGCTAGTTGGTACTGACAATTTTTTACTTGTGATGGTGTACTGTCTATACATAGGTTATTTAATGAGCTTGAAAAAGACGGGGAAAAGCCCGACAACAAACAACACTACAGCAAGAGTAACTGACTTCAGCTTTAATTTCAAAGAATTAAATTATATCACTATTTTCAGAAGTTCAATTATAGTAAAAAACAAATATCAGTAAAAAGCTATAAGACAAAAATAGTAGCACTAATGTAAGGTATATCTCTTTGATAATTAGAGCATCCATGAGGATGTAATATTTGCAGAAATTAATTTTGACGATTGTTTTTGTTTCTCTTTTTAACCACACTTTTAACACATTATTGGCTATATTATGCTGTGATAAGAACACACAGAGGTAGCCAATCCAAACTGACTTTGGCAGTTATTAAACCCATGACCACTGGATAAAAGTCTGATGTTCTGACCAACTGAGCTACCCTGACTACTTTCAAATATAAGCAATTCCTTATGAAAACCAACATGTCAGATTGGGCATAATAATCTTGTTCCAAATGTAAGAACAAGATAAATAGCCTATGCTGAGATCTTATGCAATGGTAGATTTAGGTCTATTTTCATCCCAAACAGGTGTGCATTACAGGTATTTCCTGAAATTTCATCTTGTCCTGTGATTTTATATGAACTGCTTCTGCACATATTTTCTGGGCCAGTTTGACAAAAAAAAAGAAGAAGTGGCTGATACTGTTAAAAGCTTATGAAAAACAAATCTGGAGGATCAGTAATAAAAAAATTTAACATTCTGGAAGTCCAAGAACTTTTTATAGCTGATTGTCCAACAGGCCAGTAAGGTATTCTAGGGTAAGAGGGAACACTTATGGGATGTCTCAAAAAATGCTACACACTAAATGTTATTTGCTAGTTAAAAAGGTTGGTTTTTCAATATCCGGCTTCTCTAAAATGCTTTTCAACTATATATTTTCCTTTGATTCTGAGTCGTTCAAATTTTGCATGACATAGAGTAAGTGTTCATTTATGATAGAACTCAAGTCCTTGGATATGTTCATCAACACTCTAAAATTATCAATATCAGCAATGACACCAGATGGGGTAGCCATTACATCTGACAGAGTTTTGTGAACCTGGCTTATTTTCTGGAATAGGGAGACATCTAGTGGCATTGGTACCACTTTGCAAAGTTCTGTAAAACTAGATAACCAATTATAGTAATCTTGACTTGTAAAATCTGGATTGGAGACATAGTCTACACTGGTTGTTTGGTTTGCTGAAATGGAATCTGAAGATGCAGTTTTCAACTCCTCAGTTACTTTGGAGTCAAGATCTTTCTTATGATCCTGATCAGATTCACTTTGACCCTGTGAAATATGGTTTCCATCAGTATTTACATGCAAAACCACTTCTTCCTGACATTCGGCAGAAGGGATCTCTTGAATAATCTGATAACTATACTCCACTGCGCCATCTGAATTGTTCTTTTCCCCAATACTTTCTGCCAAGTCTGCCACGTTAGTTATGGTTATATAGGTTTGACCTTCTTCTGCTCCATTCTGTATCTCTACCCCTTGTAGCTCAATAGGAACACTTCCCTCTGTCACTTCAAGACTCGATTCCTCTCCCACCTTCTCTGATTCAACGGTTTCCGTCAGATGACCATCTGGTGTCATAATGATAGTTTGGGCTGGTTCTAGAACTTTTTGTCCACTGTTATAATTATCATCACCTCCTTCCTTAGAACTGGTGGGCAGACTAATCTCAACAAGGTGAGTCAAAAATTTCTTGTCCTGGAGGTTTCTAATCAATTTAACAATTCTAGGCTGTTCACCACTAACAGATGACACAGCCCTTTCTTCTTCATCCTTGTAAGTAAATAATAATGGCCCAACAGAACCATCCTTATCAATTTTTAAGGAAATACCCTGAGAATGTTTTCTATTCAAGTGAGCTTTCAGTTGCCCAGCACGTTTGAAGGAGTCATGACAAACTTGACAGG
The DNA here is from genome assembly GCA_028554795.2 of Sinohyriopsis cumingii. Classification (NCBI taxonomy): domain Eukaryota; kingdom Metazoa; phylum Mollusca; class Bivalvia; order Unionida; family Unionidae; genus Sinohyriopsis; species Sinohyriopsis cumingii. Next base: position 50,605,009 of record CM068830.1, on the reverse strand, counting down.
TGTAGGATTTTTTGCTGGCATGTTCCCTTTCATGGCGACGCCTACTGGACGGGTCACTGAATGTCACATGGCAGATGCTGCAAGCATAAGGCTTCTTCCCTTTAAAACAAAAAGATATGCAAGAATAAGTACAGTGAAAACACCTATCTAATCTACTTGACCTACTTATAAAACTAGAATAATGGCACAAAAATGTGCTCTTTTAAATACATTTCTACCTCTCTTGCAAGCTACACCTACCCACCCCTATTAGGGAGATAAGCCCATAGTTTTAAAAAACTGCACAAATCTTATGCTTGTGTGTGTATAATGGTTAGTAAACTTGCATATCATTTGAAAATGTACCTAATATGTACTAGGTTTCACATCAAGAGGCGAAGCATATACAAAATTCAGCCACAAGTAAAAAAAGGTAAACATGGGGAAGCAAAGAGATAGCAATAATGTTGTTGTTGTTGTTTAATGTCATTTTTCAGCACACGACAGACTATATATGGTGGCCAGTATTAATGGTGGAGGGAGAACCTGGGAAATCCCCAGAAAGAACCACCGACCCTTGAGAAGCTACTGGCAAGCTTTCTCACATACCCACATTGGCCGAATCCGAGACTCGAACCGACACAGACAGAGGTGAGATGAAAGTGATCCGTAACGGAGAGCACTTTAGACCACTCGGCCACTCAGGGCTCCGAGATAGCAATAATAAGCAGATCTTTAGATAATGACCATAATATGTAACAAGTTTCACAGTGATCCATAATCAAGAATCCCAAGTGACCTGAGATTGCTCACCTGGCTGACATCCAAGTTATAGACAAATGCAAGAGGAGTTGACCAAACTATTGGGAGTGAAATATTACACCTATGGCGGGTACTGATATATACTGTGATATACAACTTATATGACACATATCAATACACTTAAGGGACAAGGAGGCAAACAGCTAAAATTTATTCTGAGTAGTTGAAGATTAAAAGAAATTTTATGACGTAAATATCATCTGAATCAGTTCTCATCCTTTGGTATCCATGGATCAGACATGATTTTGGTCTTCCATAAAAAAAAAAGCTGAAATTTTTTTTAATGGGGTTCCAGGGTCTTGAGAGGTAGTGCCCCTGATCCAGGGGGCCGACAGCCCCCATTGCCAAAAACGAATTTTACACTCATAAAAAACTGCTCCTGGTGCAACTTATGATCATAAAACAAACCAGATTAATCAACAGAAAAACTAATAAACTTACCAAAAATGTTCAACTTTACTTCAATAATTTTAAAATATTTATAGTCATATGAATTTGGTCTCTTATACTATTGATCCTGAAGTTATTTCATGTGCATGTCAGTGTTCACATCGTAATTAAGTCACAATAACTTGTCAATTTTTGCAGCAAATATATTATACTTCTCTCTTTTCATAACAAATCTGTAAAATAAACACCCAAGTACATCAACTACATACAAATAATCCCATACATTCACTTGTCTTCTTTTCCAATTAACACATCCCTATTGATATGCCAGTTGAGCTCTTATTGTGGTTTTGGCAAAGTTTTCTTTAGCCTTCCTTTTTGTCACCAGTGACTTTTTTTGCTCAATGTGCAATCGTTTCTTTTCCTTCTCAGTGAGAGCCCTTCAAGCTGGTGCTTGTATTGGCGACATGCAGTGTGCATATTCTGACAGAGGGCTACATCTGTTTTCTCGTGCAAGAAATCTTTCTTCTTATAGGAATTAATTGCATTTTTTTCAGATGCCTTCTGAGCTTAGATTTTTCCATATGCAGTTTCTTTTGTAGGTGCTGTTCCAAACATTTCCAACCGCAATTATCATAATTCATATCTTTCTTGCAGAGGTCACAAAATGCTAGTCCTCTAGTGTTCAGTTTTCTTATAAACTGACCAACCAAATTTCCATCAACTTTTTGTTCCAGCCATTCCCATTTCCAAACGTTTTTTAAACCTTTATCTAAACTTTCTGTGTCATGCTCTCTTTTCAACAACTCGAGATGACATGTTTTGCAAGCAGGCTTCTTCTTTCCATTGCCATCAGTTTCCATTACACGAAGATTCAATGGATGAATTTAAACCTTTAACCAATCAGAATACTCTTTACGAGAGTCGTGTGCTAACTAATATATGGAATGAATAATTTACAAGTGTCACTGCAGAATGGGACCGAACAGACCGTTTATAAAAAACCAGATCGGAGATGATATAAAAAATGGACTATATCAAGAAGAATCTGATTCAAGTCAGGAGAAATTCCACTTTAAAATGGAGAAATATCATGTCTGTTGCATGTATTGAAATGCAAAATTATCAATGCATCGATACATCTGTAAATTGTTTCACACCACAAAATGTATATGGGTCTGTAGTAAGCTTTTGGTACAAACATCCTCCAATGCTGTTGACTGACTGGTTTCAATCATTTATACCTTATCCATATCAGATAGAACATCACCATCATCTGTCAAATATAGAAAGGCCACCTTACCAGGACAGTTTCTGTCAGAGTTGGTCAAATTCTGTAAAGCATTTTTTTAGACATAGTTAAGTAAATGTTTTCTCATTTTATTAACAGTGGTCAGATCTGATTCAGTAAAGGTGTCATTTCAGTAAATGTAAAAGACCTTTAAGCAAGGACACTTTCTGTCAAATTCGTTCAAAATCTATCAAGCAGCTTTTAGACGAAGTTAATTCAGATTTACATTTTTATCAGCAGCAGCTTACTTGATAATAAATGGCACTATTTGTACAGACTTAAAAGCCCTTCATGCCAATTTTTGGTTTCTGTCTACTGAAAAATTTGAAAGCCATTATATGATCTGTGTAAAATTTCATCAAATTCTGCTAAGCATATTCTGGGATGAAGTCATTTAGTTTCTTCTATTTTTAGATACAGTGTCAATAACTGGTGGCAGATTGGCTGGATTTTTACAGCTTTCAAAGGCCTTTATGTCATGATGCTTTGAGTTAAATTTGGGCAAATTCCGCTGAGTGGCGTTTTAGTAATGGTGGTCATATTTCATGACAGACCAGCATTATTGTACCAAATTTCTGACTTTCATGCCAGAATGCATTCTGTCAAAATTCATAAAAATTTCCTTGGGTGTTTTCTGATTAAAAAGTTTTTAATATTTTTTCTTCTATTTTTATAAACAGTGGTCATACTAGATACTGAATCAGCATCCACTTAACAAATTTAAAAGGCCCTGATTATAGAATGCTCCCTGTAAAATCATGTGCAAAATGGTCAACAAGCCATTTTATGACCACGTTAAACAAAACTGCAAGTTGCTTTCACAAAATTCTGTCTTACTTTGCATCCAGCTGTAGGATGAAAAGGGTTGTAACTCGAACAAAATTTCTGAGAGTATAGTGCTTTGGTTATATATATATATATCTTCTGTTGATGACCACAGAATAGCAGCCTGGTGAAAAATGAAACAGAATGTGTTCACAAGACTCCATCATTAGGCTTTATGTCAAAAAGGGAAATAACTCTAACAAAATTTCTGAGAGTATAGTGCTTTGGTTATATATATATCTTCTGTTGATGACCACAGAATAGCAGCCTGGTGAAAAATGAAACAGATTGTGTTCACAAGACTCCATCATTAGGCTTTAAGTCAAAAAGGGCAATAACTCTAACAAAAATTAAAGAAGGAAGTCATTTGTCAAAATGAATATCTTATAATGATCATAACATTTTCCAATTTTCATGAAATCAATGCCTAGTTACTGTTCACAAGGTTCTGACATACACTAGATCCAAGCCTAGTTATTGTTCACAAGGTTCTGTCATACACTAGATCCAACTCCATATATATAAAAGAGAACAAGCTCTAACAAAAATCGCAGAAGAAAAGTGATTTGTCAATATATGCATCTTCAGATGATGACCATAACAGTTCCCACATTTCAGATGATGACCATAACAGTTCCCACATTTCAGATGATGACCATAACAGTTCCCACATTTCAGATGATGACCATAACAGTTCCCACATTTCAGATGATGACCATAACAGTTCCCACATTTCATGGCAATCCAGTGAAATCTGTTAGACTAAATGTACTCACAAAGTTCTATCGATAATTACATGCAGCTGCAATGCAAGAAGAAAAACACCCACTAACAACATGATCTCCCTCTGACAAAAGGACTTCCAAAAACTGGTTAAAAAGAATTTCCAGGAATACAAGATAAGACCATTTGACCATATGAGTATATGTCATATCATCATTATTCAAACTTTAAATTTTTTGAATGATTTGAAATTACTGTCTTGACCACACTGTGAACTTAATACATTTTTTATTTTGAGTAAATCTGTGTACAGTTTAAATTCTTTATAATAAATGCGCACTAACAATATCACAAACAATAGAAGAAGGAAGTATTACCACATATATTCATGTAGAAGTAGAATGCAACTGCATATCACACAGACCCTAATCTGTCAATGCATAATGCACCACCAGATCATGGTCTATGTTGGCTGTACTGCTGATAACTCCTAACAAACTGCATAAACAATGATCATCTGGCACATTGGAATATCTGGGTCTGTGCAGTTTGCAGTTGGGCTCAACTTTTATAAAGGAATATATATGGTAGATCCCTTTGTCTTTTTTGGAATCTTCAATCTGGAGGTGCACTGTTTGAATAAAGTATATACAAGATTTGCTTCTGAGACTGATTAAGCTCATTATAAGGTCAAAGAAAATTATGATATTATAGACAGGCCACTTTCCTTTCATGAGGCATATTAGGACTGAGCACCAGCTAAGGTGGCGCTATACAGTTTTGCATTTTGCATAGGGTTAGGATTCTAAAGAAAAAGAATTTCCCCGGCTTTCCTCACTGGTTATACTGGCTATTTAAAAAAGACCTTGTATATCTTAGGTATAATGCAAAGAACCTTTAATTCCCTTTATTTTGGTGTATGATTGATGGGTGTAATATGGGTTATAGAGTATACAGCTTGGCCTTACTTCAGATGTGCACCTTTCAAAAAAGTGCTAGCTCTACTTGGTCATTTTCACTTCCTGAACTTCAGAGGTAAATTGTATTAAAAAGAGCCGATAACTTTTTTAATATTTTATATATTTGGTAATTCATTCATTGCACTTTCAGAAGCTGGTATTGTCTAGTCTGGCAAAATTCATTTTCCCTATTTTAATAGCTGCTATGTATAGTGTACTTTGGACTAATTCAGGCTGATTTTTTAACACAAGGGAGCAGTCATTTTAGTTAGCAGTGTGCTTAAATCATGTAAAATTTCCAAAAGTACAATATCCAAAAGAAATATCATCCACATTACATTAATGTAGCATAGAGGTATGCCAACATTCTCTCCACTGTGCATGTTTTAAATGCGAACTACTTCACCTTACATACGTCACTCTCTCAAAAGTACATATTATCTGGTGAGCGCCCCCTAAGTGAACAAAATGTTTTTTTAGTTCTGTCCAAGAAGATGGGTGTATACTTATTAAGGCACATTATACATCTAAAAATAACACAAGCATTGTATACCATATTACATGTTTTTGCATATCTTTAAAATCTACCATCAATATAAGTACAAAATAAGTCCTGGCAAATAATGGAAACTAAGCTTGTTTAAAAGGTATCTTAAGAATTCACTATTTTACACAGGGCATCAATTTTCATGCATTTCATAGTTGCTACAAACCCTGGCTTTAAAAAGCTCATGTTCAATAGGCCATCTTTGGAAATAACATGATCACTTTTGAAATCCATGTTGTTAAAGACCATACGATCTGTGGGGCTTCTTTGGAAATAACATGACCACTTTTGGAATCCATGACTTTAAAGACACAATGATTAATGGGCCTTCTTAGGAAAGAACATGACCACTTTTGAAATAAATGATTTTAAAGACACTATGATCAATGGGCCTTCTTTGGAAACAACATGACCACTTTTGAAATCCATAACTTTAAAGACACAATGATTAATGGGCCTTCTTAGGAAAGAACAGGACCACTTTTGAAATCCATGATGTTAAAGACCATACGATCAGTGGGGCTTCTTTGGAAACAATAGGACCACTGTTGAAAACCATGAATTTAAAGACACAGTAATCAATAGGCCTTCTCTGTAAACAACAGGACCACTTTTTAAATACATGACTATAATGATCAAATGATCAATGGGTCTTCTCTGTAAACAACAGGACCACTTTCCAAAACCATGACTATAATGATCAAATGATCAATGGGTCTTCTCTGTAAACAACAGGACCACTTTTCAAATCCATGACTATAATGATCAAATGATCAATGGGTCTTCTCTGTAAACAACAGGATCACTTTTCAAATCCATGACATTAAGGACCAAATGATCAATGGGCCTTCTTTGGAAACAGCAAGACCACTTTTGAAATGCATGACTTTAAAGACCCAATGATAAATGGACCTTCTTTGCAAATATTAGGACTACTTTTAAAATCCATGTAAAGACTCAATGATCGACAGGCCATCTTTGAAAACAACAGGGCCACTTTTTAAATCCATGACTTTAATGGTCAATGAGCCATTTTTGGAAACAACAGGGTCATTTTTTATATCCATGAATTTCAGTACCAATGAAACTGTAATTTTCACCAAACATTGAAAACTGATACTGATTAAAAGAAATGATGCACAGTTTAAGATACTAAAGCTAGTAAAGTATCAATAAGACATGTTTAGGAACTAATTAACCTTCAACCATCCCATATTGTGCTGGACTGAAAAATTCAATTGCACAGCAGCATGGAATACGAGTTGATGGACAAGTAAAATGTCCAGGTAATTGCCCAGAACCTTGCACAGAATTTCACCAAAAAAATCAAAATCCCCAAAAATGGCAAGTAGATATTTTTCCTTGCAGCTCTATCATGGTTACTTGAAAATGACTTCAAGTGAAATGTCATTGGAAACAAAACTATAATCTTGTTTACTGATGAGAGACACAGGCTGTTTAAATTATTGTGCATATATTTGTAGCATAAAAAAGACAGTGTTTATAAACAAATCTCTATGATATAAAATTCTAGCCTGGTTTATGAGACACAATATTATATCCAATACATTCCCATGGTAAATAATACTTGCCTGGGTGAACAGAATATTAAAATACTAGCCTGGGCATATGATAGACAATTTCAAATAATAAATAATACTAGCCTTTATGTATGATACACAGTACCAAATACAATGTATGCCATGATAAATAATACCAGCCTTGGTGTATGATATACAATAAAAATCAAATATATTCCTATTATAAATAATATTAGCCTGGGTACACAAAATATTAAATCAAATATACCCCTTTATAAATAATACTATACTTGGTGTACATGCTATTAAATCTAATATATTCCCATTATAAATATTGTTTATTGGTATAACAAACAATATCAAATTGAATAATAGATCCACATGATAAAGCAAATTTGCTTCTCCAACAAGAATAAATGAGGATATGAATACAATGAAAATTGTACAAAACATTGAAAACAATGTCTTTACATGAAAATACTATTAAATTCAGATAAGACACTATGAGGATGTGATTACTTTATTCAGATAAGGTACTATGAGGATGTGATTACTTTATTCAGATAAGACACTATGAAGATGTGATTACTTTATTCAGATAAGGCACTATGAGGATGTGATTACTTCATTCAGACAAGCCACTATGATGTGATTACTTTATTCAGATAAGGCACTATGAAGATGTGATTACTTCATTCAGACAAGCCACTATGAAGATGTGATTACTTCATTCAGATAAGCCACTATGATGTGATTACTTTATTCAGATAAGGCACTATGAGGATGTGATTACTTCATTCAGATAAGTCACTATGAAGATGTGATTACTTCATTCAGATAAGCTACTATGAATATGTGATTACTTTATTCAGATAAGGTATTATGAGGATGTGAATACTTCATTCATATAAGCCACTATGAAGATGTGATTACTTCATTCAGATAAGCCACTATGAAGATGTGATTACTTCATTCAGATAAGCCACTATGAAGATGTGATTACTTTATTCAGATAAGGCACTATGAGGATGTGAATACTTCATTCATATAAGCCACTATGAAGATGTGATTACTTCATTCAGATAAGCCACTATGAATATGTGATTACTTCATTCAGAATGATGAATTCTACTTATAAGAGTGAATAACAGCAATGTAAGTTACCTGTGTGAATGATTTTGTGTCTCCCAACATCTGATTGATGAGCAAACTTTTTGCCACAAATATCGCAGGAAAATGGCTTCTCTCCTATGGAAACAAAGATTAACATACATTAAAATTTTAGATTAAAAGGAACACATATTTATTTGTAAAAAAAACTATTCAATATGGAACATGTAATAACCATATTATATGGCAATAAAGCCATGTGTGCTCATAAGCTCACTACCACCCACTTTTACTAAAATAACAATCTGAAGAATAAAGATCCTTCAAAGGAACTAAAACAATAATGATTGATAAGAATTTCCAGGAATCAAATATAAAACCATTTTGTCTTTTAAATTGCTGAGTGTTGTAACCATCTCATAGCCATATTGACTGTACAATTGGCAAAAATTTTCATTTAGCACCATGCAGACATAACAATTATGGCTGACTTGACATCACAGCAAGTTTTGGGGCAAAAACCTCCTGATCTTAAACTGAGGAGGAGTACAGTAAAACCTGTCTTGAAAGACCACTGCTATGTGAGACCACCTGTTTTGAGAGATCACACTCTCAATGCACAAATTTATTGATTATATAGCACTGTGACCTGTTATGAGAGACCACTTGTTTTGAGAGACCTAATTTTTTGGCAAAAGAGGTGGTCTTTCAAGACAGGTTCTACTGTAGTAAAAATGAGATTTTTAAAATGGTTATCATGGTAGCCATAGAAGATGATCAACACAAAGTACGTGTGCATCCCATTTATACTGCTTGACTCTGTGACAAAGGAGGCGCTCACGAGTTATTATGTACTTTTGAGAGAGTGACTTATGTAAGGTGAAGTTGTCTGCATTTAAAACATGCACAGTGGAGAGAATGTTGGCATACCTCTATGCTCCTTTAATGTAATGTGGCTGACATTTCTTTGGATATTGTACTTTTGGAAATTGTACATGATCTAAGCACACTGCTGACTAAAATGACTGCTCCCTTGTGCTAAAAAAATCAGCCTGAATTAGTCTAAAGTACGTACACTATCCATAGCAGCTATTAAAATATGGAAAATGAATTTTGCCAGACTAGACAATACCAGCTTCTGAAAGTGCAATGAATGAATTACCAAATATGAAATGTAAAATAGGTTATCAGCTCTTTTTTATACAATTTACTTCTGAAGTTCAGGATGTGAAAATGACCAAGTGGAGCTGGCACTTTTTTGAAAGGTGCACATCTGGAGTAAGGCCAAGCTGTATATTCTATAACCCATATTACACCCATCAATCATACACCAAAATAAAGGGAATTAAAGGTTCTTTGAACTATACCTAAGATATACAAGGTCTTTTTTAAATAGCCAGTATAACCATTGAGGAAAGCCAGGGGAATTCTTTTTCTTTAAAATTCTAACCCTATGCAAAATACAAAACAGTACAGCCCCACCATAATAACTAGCCATGTTAGTCATAAATGCAAAGTCTGTGTATATCCCATTTATACTGCTTGACTCTGTGACATAATAACTAGCCAAGTCAGTGATAAATGTAAAGTCTGTGTACATCACATTTATACTGCTTGACTCTGTGACATAATATCTAGTCATGTCAGTGATAAATGCAAGTCCTGGTGTCAGGATAATGTGTCTGGGTGGGATATGATGCAACATGTCTCGGCATGATGCCCCAGTTCTAGACATCACTATGAACTGCCACAGTGCAGGCATCATAGCCATATGACTGAAAAATTGTTAAAGCTACATTAAAAATCCCAATCATATACACACACACAGACACGCATACAATTTATACCGTCTGAGATCCTTAATTTCACTTACCTGTATGAGTTTTCATGTGAGATCTGAGATATACTAGCTGTGAGAACTGTCGTCCACATACTTTACATGGGTATGGCTGTTCATGGGTATGAGTGATGAGATGTCGACGCAGACAGCTGATCTGACGAAAGTGGCGGTTACAATGACTACACTTATAGGGCTTGCTATCTGTGTGCCTTGAAAAGTGCTCCTGTAGACTCACATTACTGGAGAATTTGTTGTGACAAATTTCGCACTCAAATGGTTTCACACCTGAATAAAAAATTTTAAAAAATGAAATCAAATTAACCTATAACCTATCACTGGACAAAATTCATGACCAACCAAACCTGAACATTGAAAATCATTGTTGGTCTAGTAAAGTTACTAGCCCAAGTTATTGTCCTAAAAGAAAAGCCCAATTGTAAAACAGCTTTCTATGATGGGCTAATAGGTTGACACTGGAATTCTCTGTCTCTGCACAGTGGATTTATTTCCAGTGCAGAGTACCACGATTTATGGATTAAAATAGATGCTACAAACCACAGACACAAAAAAAAAACCCAAATGCAAGCTTTTATGCAAATTGGTATTGCACACACCAAGATGTATGCACATAACAAGTACTCTGCGGACAACTATACTTGAGAAACTGACCACACTGAAAACTTGATAACACTGACATTACTATCTGGTGCAGATGGACAGACATGCAAACATATGCCAAAGCAATTTCTATCTCATGCTTCTGCCACGGCAGTCTTGGCAATGATGCACCTGTGAAGAAAATTTGAATCCCATCATGCCATCATAGGCATAGCTACTCTGTATAAACATGTAATGCATACTTACTACTTACAATAATCAATGCCACTTAAAGTAATCCAAAGTAAATTCACTGGCACCCGAATTACTGAAAATGATTTTGATATCAACTCACACTAGAGAATAATTATTTCATGTGAATGTTATAATCTGATGTACATCTTTGACACAAATGTACTAAGTTGCCATATTTAGCAACAGAACTAATTTTAAGTCTAGCATATTGAACTCTCATGTTGCCCAGCATGATCATAACCATGTCCATGCCTCAAGGTCAATGTCATAGCGAGAAAAAAGTTTGCAATGAACCATGCATGTGGTTTTTTCATTTTTGGGTTAAGAATGGAGACCTGCATATGCAGTTGTTTTAGCTGTGGAGGAGAAGGCAGGAATTTCTTGGGAATCTTTACCAGTAGATTCAGAAGGCCACTATTGATCCATTATTATTCTAACTTATGGGAAGAATTAAGCTAAGCGTGTACCAGGATTCCCCCTACTTTCCGCAAGATACAGAAGGGGGGAGAAAAGCACGTCTCAAGAGCATGACAGCTCAGGGAAAGGGATTTTGCTGCCTAGACTTTTGGATTTGGGGATGGACAGCTTAGTATTTGACCTCACCGCAGAGAGGTCCACAAGGTTGACAGTAGGTGTAACCAAAGATCAAGGTGTAACTGGACCTTTCTGTGTGAAATATCTGGACAATGAATTAACTAGGACCATGAGGCTGCCTGGGATGTAGTCAATGTGAATGTGGAGTTGTAGATGAGAACACCATCTGTGAAAATCCCAACACAGACAAAGATGTACTTCCAACATAATTATGGCTGAGCTGCCAATAAAAAAAAACAACAATGCCATTAATGGATAACAAGCGACCATTTTATATATATCTATCGATTCCCATTTTAAAACAGGTCTGCAAGGACACTGAAACAACCAGGGATGTCAGACTTGAATAGGATTACCTGAGAAAATATCAGACAATAAGGAAGAGGTCTGGCGATTAAGCTTCCCTTTACCTTCTAATGATAACGTTTTAGTTACAGAAAGAAATAGCATGACCTTTCCAGTTAATGTATCCTACCATGATCAAAATGCATTCCCTATGGTTTTCTCGCCAGCAGCCTGGTGTGCCCAGATTACTTATAAAGAGACCAAATCAGTTACTTCCTTAATGATGGGTAGGAGATGGGTACTCCAGCCAGTCATGCTAGTATCTGCGCAGATTGTGATTTTCAATGGATATGCTGGCCAAAGGTCCTCCCATTTGCTATGATGGGACCTCATGTAGCCTGAAACTTTGATCATTTGGCCACGAGTGAAACAGAAGGATGCTCTGCAGTGGTTCACAGGAACAAATGCCACAAGATGGAAGGATCCACAGTTGCCGCAGGGAGACATAAGAGGCAAAGAAATTCTTGGGCTGAAACATTAATCTCCAAGTAAATGGGAGACATTGCTGGGATGATCCTCACAGCATGCTCCTGATGAAGACAAACTAAATAAGTTTTGAATTCCATGCAGATAGGGCTGGATAGGAACAAGGTTAGATTTGTTCTTATAGACAAGAAATCTGAAGTGAAGCAAAGGAAAGGTTTTCATGTCTTAGTATAAAAAATTCCTCATCTTACGTTTTTGGAGAATTTTGTCCTTGGGTATTTCCATGTGCAAGTGGTTCTGTAGTGACATACTATTCTCTTCATATTTGTGAAGACCCAGGGACCTGAAAGTTTTCTATCTTTAATGGCAATTGGGACCAATCTCACAGTCTCCATTCTACACTTGGGTGCCAAAAAATGTTGGCTGAGAAAGCTTTATCTCTAAGGCTGTTTGGAAATTGACCATGAGAATTTGAAAAAGTCTGCACTAAAATCCTTATGGTTTTTTTGTTGTGAAAGTCTCTAATGCCCTTTCCTTTAAAAGAGTGTCTAGTTTTGTTAGTTTTTGTTTTTTAAAATGTCACTGGAATTTGGCTGCACCATAAAACTGGCGTGCATAATGACTGGGTGGAGGGTTGAGAAGCATGATCTGGAGGCCCTACAAATCAAGACCCAAAAGTCATCAGTGGTAAAGTGTTGTACTCCCACAACTAGGATGTCAAAAAAAGGGCAGTACTGGCATACCTTCATTTTCCACAAGAAAGTTGCCAAGACAATCCAGGTAAAAACTGATCCTTCTCTCCCCGTGTCTTTTACGTGCTCTGAGAAACTGAACCTCACTGAGAAGTAAGGTTTAGAGGAGGGTTTTACAACCTGGTATGGCTCAGACAGGTCCTTCCCACTTCTCTGGTCACTCATGGAGAATGACGGCAGTGCTATGGGTTGCTAGGTCTGCATGAAGTTTGACTTCACTAGGTCTGCAGTTTCTCTTTCAAAAGCTTTGGCTTTGGTGCAGAAGACTGATGCGTGTTTTATAAAAGGTTGAAATTAGATGGGAGCCATTATTGTATAAAGAAAGGCCACTTGGGTCTTGATATTCAGATATCAATGAATCTAATCAGACTGCATGAGCTGCCTGAAAGGCTGGTCTTTCTTGGTCATGATGTTAATGATTGTGGGGATTCTATACTAGTCAGATGATGATGGAGAACGAGGTGGGCAGAACTTTGAATGTACAAGTCAGAAGACTTCAATGGATATGTGGAAGACCAAATGTTCTCTGGAGATCATTGGACTGAGTACAGCAGATGGCATTTGTGAACATACATCTTCAAAATCAGAGGTGTAGGTTGACAATGGTAGGGATGACTGAGCCAGGGAAGCAGGTAGCCTGGGACAATACACGAAGCTGGGAGTCCCACCAAGTTGGAACATAGTGATCTCTTCACATTCATTTTGATAACTGTCAGAAATCCAAGACAGGTACCAGGTCACAATGAATGGAAATAACCACAGCCACTGCTGAGTTGTGGATTAGCAGGACTGGTGATAAACCTGTCTAAGGCCAATTCACAAAACCATCGCAGGTGTGAACTGGAGTGCAAGATATTCATTTACAATGATGACAGTGTAAATACAGTAAGGAAACTGATGAATTATGCTTTTTTAAGATCAGAGATGGATTGTTCAAACTGGTAAAATGGTACAAAATTGATAGTGTCTGGAAAACCTTTTGTGAAGGCATGTTGACCAGGCAAAAGTGGAACTCATAAGTGATGACTGAAGAGAGTAGGCATCAATCCCATTTTCCTAGGGAAGATTAATCTTATAGGACTCCCATCTTAGCAAGCAGAACCTTTTTAGCACTTCAGTTCCTAAATCAGGTCAAAAGACATAATTAACATCGTTTTTAGATTGAAAAGTGTGGAACTGTGAAGTCACAGATGTTATCCTAACATATTTTGACCATGTAATGATATCTGAAGAAAAAGTGATATTTTCAAAAAGTATTACAGATATGCTCTTGTATGGTGCTCTTTTTGTGGTATATTCTTGTACTATTGGCCCTATTTTGCCATAAAATTATGATGACTGCATTGCCTTTTTTGAGGAAGGGGAGGAGGAGGTGAAGGCATAGGAGGTCCAGTACAAAAGTTTTATAACTTTCATGAAGCATTAAAAGTAGTTACTTGACTTTGTTAATATACTAACCCATATGTTGTGACAGCTTGTGCCGGCGAAGACTCTCATTGCTTCGGAAAGCTTTATTGCATTCATTCTCCTGGCAGATAAATGGACGTTCATCATTATGAATCCTCAGATGAACTTTCAAATTTCCTATTTTTTTAAAAAAAATTAAACAAATTATTATAAATGCATCTAAATATATTTCAAGCACAATAAAGATCTATAAGCCTACTAAAATTATTATGACTTAGAATATTTGAAAATTAAATATTTTAAGCCTCTGAAGTCAACAGTTAACAATCCTCAGGTTGATTTTTCTATACTTGTAGGTGTACAAGATTCCTGAGAAAATATAAAAATATGAAGTCTCAGGAAATGATCAAGGGGAAGAGTCACTGATAAATTTTACACATATGAGTGCAAATTCTCACGGTGATTAAGTACTATTATTTTAAACATACAACACAAATCTTGAGCTTAAATCAACAGTAGTTTAATTAATTAAAGATGGCATCATACAATATGGACTCTCCTTATGTCAGGAAAAAACCTTACAAGTTTGCATTAAGGGGCAGTCCATTTAGTATGGAGGCGGGTAACACAAACTCATGCACTTGGGTATGGTGGAGTCTACTGATAATGTACGTATGAATAGGAGATGGGGGGGGGGCCTCAATAATAATTTGTCGTAACTGTTTGACTGGGTTCAGTCAGCATCTGAATTTTTAGCAGACACTAGACAAACTGTCTAAAGTTGTGCAGCTTATTTCTTTGAATGCAACCAGACATTCAACATCAGTGGACTATCTGTTTTATTAAACACGTTAATATTATTAATCATTTATGATTTCTACATAGATTAAATAAAGGCTAGTTTATAGAATGGGGGGGGGGAGTCAAGAGTAAGTAAGCAGGTTTTTTTAATTTTAAAAAGTATGCATGTATACGGGAGGGGGGTCAAGCTTTGCCAGATTTTTGCATACGTACTAAATGGATGACCCCTAAATGCTTATAATTATATCACTTTTCATACTTTTATGCAATAAACAATTTCTTCATGCATATTTGTCTAATTATCTACAAAAAATATTCAGAGATGCTGTCATTTTAATGCTCTGTTTATATCTATACAAATATACAAATACTAACTTGCCTACTATACTGTATTTGTTGACTGCTATTATGGCTCTAAGACCTTAAACTAAGTAATAGAAAAGAGCGAAAACCAAGTTTTATAGAATTCAACAAATAATTTCTATATAATACAAAGTGAGAATTTAAAAAGAACTTACAGTACTGCAAAATATATCCCACAATAGTCCAAAACGTTCTATCACCAGTCCTGATGAATAAAGTTCTAATTAAACACCAATAGTGTTCTACTTAAGATTAAGGAAGCGACATGCATGTAGTCTTGAATGTACTAATGTACCAGTATCCTGAAGTGTGATGATGTACCTTCAGTGACTGAGCTAAAGTCCCTAATAAATACCTAGAACTCTTGCATGCAACATGTTTGAAGAAGACTCTATAAAATCGATAACTTAAACAACAGCTGTATTTTTGTGAAATATTCTACATAAACTATAACAAAATTAGTGCAATAAACAGTTCTGGTTTTCTGCTATAATAATAATAATGGACATCATGAGATTACAAGATATAACAGATATACAAATGGACAGGACCAATATCAAGATGCTCTAATGCAAACAGTGGGGGCATAATTATAACCACACAAATCTATTCTGCATCACGGATTCCCTTTATTTGTACAATAAAACAGTGATTCCAAAAGGAAGTTTCCATTAAAGAGCGTACCTTTCTGGCTAAACGCTCTGTTACAAAATTGGCACTTCAACCCATCAGTGTCATCAATGTCAGAGTGCCTGGGTCTTCCTCTCCCTCTTTTGTTCACTGGCATAGCAAAATCTCCTGTCTCATCCTTGATTCCTTCAAATAAAAATGCATAATCTCCTATCTCATCCTTGAATCCTTTGATTAAATATTTTCAAAAGATCAGAAAAATAGAATTCCTCAAAAGTTCGTGTTTTTTTTTTACAGATCAAAGCATTCTGCTCACTTCTTTGATTCCGACAAATGTTTATCCAAATCAAAACAATGTGATACTGTTTATAGAAAGTATTAACAAACATAATGCTGATTCATTTTTTTTTAATTATTTAGGAGTAAGGATAACATGTAAGAGGCTTTGAAAATATCTCTGCCTGTTGACAAGACTGATCAAATTATTAAAAATCAATTTGTGTATGATTAGGATTTTTTAACGTAGCTTTAACAATTTTTCAGTCATATCACTACAATGTCTGCAGTGTGGCAGTTTATAGTGATGTCTAGCACTGAGGTGTCATGCCACAGACATATAGCATCATGTCACACCCAGTCACATTATCCTGACACCAGGCCAACCAGTCCTAACACTAACCTCTTAATGCTGAGTGCCTAGCAAGGCAGCTGTTAGTACCATTTTTGTAAGTCTTTGGTATGGCTCGGCCAGGGTTTGAACCCATGACCTCCCGCTTCTGAGACGGATGCTCTAACCACTAGGCCACTGGTGCAGTCTGACTAATCAACTTGTCTGTAATCCCTCACCATTACAAATTTTAAAAGGTTTTTAACAGCTTTTCTTTACTGACTTGCTCTTTACACAAAACAAAAGTGAGACATAGCAAGCTTGATTTCATCTGCAAGCAAGATCAGCTATGAAAACTTAATATTAAAATTTTTGTGAAATCCACTATTAGTTTCTGTGCAAGCCCATAACTTTTCAAGGGCAAAATACTGCGACCCAGGATGAGTTTGGTTTGCTAAACAACAGAGAAAGAGTTCAATTATATGCTGAAAATGTGACACATCAGTATTTTTTAAAAATGATGTCAATATTTCAGTTTGCTGCTGGTGCTATCCTTTTATTTTCTACTCAAAACATACAACTGAAAACTACAATGGGTCATTTGACTCTTCCTCTTATCCAGCTATCATGCTTACATCAGGATTTCTGATGTTTGCTAGAAAATATGATGTTGTCTCAACTCAGTTATGCAGCTGGAGTGTAACATTCTAGACATTTACTTGAGAAACTCAACACCAGTATTGTGATATTTTGTTTCAACAAATTATCAAGAGGAATACTTTACAATTTCCTGTGTAATAAAATTCTGAGAATCACCTTCAAGTTGACTGTTTGTGGTATCTTTTATGGCAATTCTTACATCCCATTATTATATACTCACTGACAACATCCAATGCAAATGCACTGTGCGACACAACCCAATAATTCGCTCATGCTGGGTGTTGTCAAGCTCTTACTGGGTAGTATTAAGCAAACATTGCATCCAGAAAGTTTCATTCTTTATCTTTTCAGAATTAGTTTTTCTTTGCATTCTAAGATGATCAATTACAAATAGTGTTGAAAATGAATGATCAATAATCCTCAGAATCAAACATCAATTTTAATCAGCTGGGGATATTTGGAAAACCTCATTTTCACAGACTATTATTTTGAATCTCTGAATTATCACAATCACCAGTTTATCTCAAAGAAAAAAGTCTCTTAAAGTGACCAAAAATAAATTACAGGAATCCAAGACTGTTTCTTCTTTTTAACTGCTGAGTGTTGAATCCATCTCGCATATTTTTGTGCGATAAAAAGATTTTCAAGGTGGTGGCCACTAAGATCAGTAACATGTATATTTAGGATCAACAATACATCATGGGAAGTCTTTTAATGAAAATCCATGTTAATATGACTGTCCATTCTGAAGCAGTAATAAGAAGATTTTCAAGCAATGCAACATTACTGGAGGTCAGATCTGCATCATTTTCATCTTGGACTAATCAGACCCATATGAAGTTTCTGCTCTAAATCCACATGTCAATATGACTTTCCATTCCGAAAAATTAGCAACAATAACGTCTTCGTGATGGCCTCCAAGGTGACTATACTAAACAATAGATGATCACCATTTTCATTTGGGACCAACAAGACATTACAAGAAGTCTTTTAGTGCAAGTCCCATGATGATATGACTTTCTGCTAAAGAAAAGTAGCAATAATAAGATGTTCAAGATGGTCACTGTGATGACCATAGTGAATTTCAGATCGGCACCATTTTCATTTAGGACTGACTTGACTCTGGAGATGAATGTATGTGTAAAGTTTTATGGCAATCTTCCAAGTAGTTTAGCAAAAAAAAACTTATATTAACAGATGAACAGACAACAAATGGATAGATGATGTAAAACATAGGCTCTTCAGTTTAACTAAAATGCTCTGATTGGCTAATACTGTCAGGGTCCATGCTGGACTCAAATGTTATGATGTGACAACTCTCTCCTTACCAAAATTGGGTGATGTTATGGGAATATTGGGAAAAGTGTAAAAATATAAAAATTTAGAATGTTCCTACATTCATTTATAAATTTCTTACCAAGTCTTTCAACCAAATAATATACAAGTGAAATATTCATTATACGTCATAAAAGTATTAAAATTTCTAAAGTTTGATTCACCAAAATTACCGCTTTCTTCAAATGATGATAATACTAACAAGAGTACCTTGAAGTGACTGATGCTGTACTAGGCAAAATGAATTTCCATCAGTTCAAGATCAGACCATTTTCTCCTATTAACTGCTGAATGTTAAAACCATCTCTGATATTCTTCGGTGACAACAAGATTTTGAAATTAGATGCTGTGGTACATTTACTGGAATGACCGCTCCGGTAGCCTAGTGGTTAGAGCATCCGCCTCGTAAGTGGGAGGTCATGGTTTTGAACCCTGGCCGAGTCATACCAAAGATTTATAAAAATGGTACTAACAGCTCCCTTGCTAGGTGCTCAGCATTAAGAGGTTAGTGTTAGGACTGGTTGGCCTGGTGTCAGGATAAGGCGACTGGGTGGGACACCATGCTACATGTCTGCGGCATGATGTCCCAGTGCTAGATATCACTATAAACTGCCACACTGCAGAGATATCATAGCGATATGACTGAAAAATTGTTAAAGCTACGTTAAAAATCCTAATCACACACACACACACACACACACACATTTAGTGGATGCCACCTTGTCATCATTTTCATTGAAGACAAAGAAGACATCATTAAAAGTGTTTTTGGTAAAAATCCCATGTCATAATTATCATCTATTTGGAAGCAGTAGTGACAAGATTTTTAAGACAGCCATCATGGCTGCCAGACTGAATGTATACCTGGCACAATTTTCATTTAGGACTTGGTGAAAATCTTGGATAAAAGGATTTATCCTTTCTTCTGGAGTACAGTCCAACCCAATTATATCAACATCTCTTACATGTACTACCTGCCTATATCGATGAAAATGCAAAGCCCCAGGCCCATGGACTAGTGTTAGTACAAATTTTGTCATGCTTATGTAGAGTCAAGATAAAAAATAAATGTACATGTCAACTGAAGCCCTAGGTCCCAAATTGAACAAAACCTTTGTTTTCTAACTGTTTATGTCAAAAAGCTACCATTTCTACAATTACTTAATGTTGCCACCAGGCTTCCTTTCATGGTGACTTAAATAACAGAATATACCCTTCATCAATGTAAGCCAGCTCAAATCTTCATTAAAAACAATGCACCTTCATCAAAGGAAGTCAGCACCAAACTTAAATAAAAGCAATGTTTCTTGTGCCGTAACATTTTCCTTTCTTGCATGGAAAAGGAAACTTTATGCTTATGACGGCTATCAATGGGGATGTAAAATGCAAATTAAATTTACAGTCTCTTGAAACTAAATATGTGACCATCAAGGTAGTTACAGCCTCATCTCCTGGGTAGCCTGAGCAAGATGATTACATTGTTGTGTCAGGCAGACCAAAGACTAATTTAAGTACACGTAGCATGTAAACAAAAACCATAATTGCAACTGGAAATGATGAGTATTGAGGTGAATTGTTTAGTGACATGTGTAGTGACAATGGGATACATATCATTTTTTGTTATATATGTATTTAATTGTGTTTTATATCAGGATAGAATCGATACATGTGATGTATACTCAAATTCATGAATTTTTCATATACATGTACTATACTTGATGCATCATGGATTGTATTACAGAAAGGTAACGCAAATGTAAGCTGTCAATATACAAGTGTATTTGATACTAGTTTTGTCTTTGTTTAATCTAAATTCAGCCTCCACCCTGGACTTATCATGACATCCACTTATGTTGACAATATTACATCAGGCCAGAGGACATCAAGATAAATGGGTAGTACTGTAGTGACAACACGATTTTAAGAAGGTCATCATGGTAGCCACACCGGATGTGTGAATGGCACCATTGTCATTTAGGGCCTACTAGAAGTCTAAAGGTATAAACCCCATGTTAAAATAGCCATCCATTTTGAGAGAAGTAGAGATAACAATATTATCAAGATATGACTTTCCATTCAGGAATAGCAATAGGATTTTCAAGATGGTTGCTCTGGCAGCTATACTGGATGTCAGATTGGCACCATTTTCATTTAAGACCAACTGGACATCATAGGAAGTCTGCTGGTCAGTATGCTTTGCTGGTCAAGATGAGTTGTCATAATAATATTTTTAAGATGGTGGCCATATTGGAATTCAGATTTATTCCACTTTCATGTAGGATCAACAAGAAATCCCAAAGAAGTCTTTTAGTCAAAGTTGATATGAAGATCCATTCATGAAAAGTAATGATAACAAGAGTTTCAAACTGGCTGATGCAGTGGCCATAATGGAAGTCCACCATTTTCATTTCAGACCAGCCTGACGATGTGATGAATGTGTGTGTAAAGTTTCAAGGCAATCCTCTAAATAGTTGAGGAGGAGTAGTGATAACAAACTTGTTATAATGGACAAGTGGAAGATGGACAACAAACCATCCCATAGGCTCTTCTGGTCCATGACTAGTAGGGCTAAAAGTAGGTTACTACCCAAAATGGCCAGAAGATATTAATGTACAAATTCTTCCTGCCTACTTTTACAGACTTGCTTACCATTGCTAGGAATCAACTTATAAACCTTCATTATTTTGTTCTTGATCAGGCTGCAAAATGTATGGAACTTCACTTACTACTTCAAACTTCATGCATACATTTTTGTTGGAAATCCCATAGATTGAAACATAATTGCAGGTGTATATATTTAATCTGCATGAAAGTTTATCAAAAAGCATGAAAATGTTAAACTGTTCTTTGAAGAAAAGGGTCACAAGAGTTGATATTGTACCCAAACACAAAAGCTTTCAATGAATCAGATAGAGAATGGGCATATTCTTTCTCTGCATATTTGGGCAGAATGAGTCGTTGGGGTGTCTTTCTCTGCATATTTGGGCAGAATGAGTCGTTGGGGTGACTGGATCATTTGAATTTTTGCCTAGCATGGACCCTGATGAATGATCAACAAATAAAAAGAGTAAATGTCTGAAATTATATACCCCTGACTTAAGAAATATGATGGGTTGTGATGCACTGCCAACTCTAAAATGAATGGAATAAAAACAAAATTGTCCAACAGATACAACTTTATTTATCAGATAAAACTTCATTTATCAGCAATTAAAGAAATTCATAGACTTTTTGTATATCTTTAAACTTCTCCAACCAATCTTTGAATATTTGTATTGTCACACCATAATTTTTGCAATACCATTCCTTCCTTAAAAATGGGATATGTAATAAATAAATTATAGTGTGTGTATTTGATATTGTGGTCTCACTGGAATTACATGTGGTTCACAAGTTTGAATTTAATGCTTCTGTCTCAGCCTTAATGTCCAGGGCTGTAATGTATAATCATTTAAATAATTATTTAGTTACCTTTGTGGGTGCTGTCACCTATATTTTGCTCTGGGTTAGGTCCATGACTTTCACTGGTAGTCTGTGCCTCACTGTTTTGATCCATTTCAGGTGGAAGAGCATGTTTTCTGGGACGACCTTGGAAAAGAGAATGAATAGAAGCCGCTATTTGCTGCATATTTTTGTTTTGTTACTGTATTCATTATCAAATCAAGGACTGGCAGAACACGATATTTCCTCAAACAACCTAAAGGAACTGGTACTCCTCATCAGCTTTTTTTCATTGTTCATCATCCAACTGCTTTGCTTCTATTAAAATCATCATGGTCTATTATTTGTATTGCTAATCTTTCTAATACAAACTGGCTATTATGCCAATAGTTCTTGCCCTAAATATTTGCATGTAAAATGAAGCTTAACCAGTGAATAAATATTTATTTGCTTTGTTAGCCAGATCAAATAACTTAAAGTATTATTTTGCTCAGTGCATAAATGTTCATGTAACTAGCCAATTCTCAAACTAAAATTCACGAGATGCTTTCCTCTCTAATAATCTCAGTTGGGCTAATGAGTCAATGCTACAAATGCTAATTATGAAACCACTCCACACACTGAACCAATATAAACCATGGTAGTCAGAGGTGTGTGTGTGTGTGTGTGTGGTGTGTGTGTGTGTGTGTGTATGCATGTATGTAACAGCAAGTAGGAGATTTCATGCTAAGGTAACTGAAGTAAAGTACCTTGCAACTTTTGAGAAGTTGTTTCAAGTACATTTTATTTTTAATAATTGCAGCCATATTTCACAATGGATTTGCATGCTTGGTAAAACAAAAATGCTGAAAAGCGCATTCTGTCAAATTTGTTTGAGTTTTGTTGAGGTTTGTTTGAGAAGAAATTAGCAGAAGTTCATTTAATTTTATTTTTAGTAATGGTGGCCATATCTGCTGACAGATTGGCATCATTTGTACATACCAGAAACCTTCATGCCTGGGTTTATTCTATTGAATTTGGTTTCATTATGCTGTTTTTGAGAAGCTGCTGGAAGTTTTTTCTAACATTTTATTACAGGCAGCACTATTAGATGGCAGATAATCATTATTTGTAAAACTTTAAAAGACCTTTATGCCAGGATGCTGTCTGTCAAATTTGGTCAAACTGCTGAGCATTGAGCATTTGCATTTAACATTTTTGTCTTAGATGATGCTATTTACATGTTTCTATTTTTTAGTACTGGCAGTCTGTTTTGATAGAGATTCAGCACCAATTATACAAAACTGAAAGACTTTTATGCCATGGTGCTTTCTGTCAAATTTGGTCCAATTCTGTCGTTCACATTTTTTGAAGAATATGGTTTAAGGCTTTCAGGTCAGTAATGCAACCTTATTTGATCACAAATCAACACCATTTGCATAAATTATAAAGCCCTTACTAAACTGGGTGTTTCAGTGAGAGATGATTAAATTATGATCTGTGGTTTCTGATAGGCTGTTTAAAGACCTCCTGTTTTTTCATAGTGGTAGCCACATTTTACACACATATTATACATACAAATCTGAAAGCCATTTATGCCCTGTGTTTTCTGTTCAACAGCTTTTGAAATGAATTTGTTAACATCTTTTTGTCTTTTTATCCCCTCAGCCATGTGATACAGGGTGACATAGCTATCACTTTGTCAGCCTGTCGATACATAAACTTCATTTCTTCTGTAGTCTAACTCTGAAGCCATTCAAAGTATTTAAAGCAAAGAAGTGACTTTTGATCCTTCAAATTTTCTGCCTTCAAGTAATGTGAAGAAAGAACAGCACAGATAGTATATAAACAGAGAACATATGCAGGGGACTCTGTAAAATATCAACTACAGATGATTCTTGTTTTAGTCATGGCAGCTATATTTATTTTTAGATTGACATCATTTATGCAAACTTGAGAGTCCTTCATACCAGTGTGCCTTATGTCAGAGTCTTAAATCCTGTCCAGCATTGCTTTTAAAGTGTTGGTCCAAGGTTTATCTAATTTTAGTAATGGCAGCTACTTTGGATTGTGGATCACATCATTTGTAGAAACTAATAGTCCTCCATGCTAGGATGTATCTTTATAAATTAGGCTGAATTTGGATTTTATATATATTTTTTATCTGTGTTAAATGAAATTTAAAATAGCAAAAAATTGACAGACAATGGAAGATGCACAATGGGCATGTTGAATATGCATATGGATTTATTGTATATGCATAAAGATTTATTGTTTATGCACTGGGATTTATATGCATACAGAATTATTTGATATACACTGGAATTTAGTGTATATGTATAGGGATTTATTGTATATGCATAGGGATTTATTGGAATTGCATCAAGATTTAATGGATATGCACAGGGATTTATTGCATATGCATAGGGATTTGTTGGATATGCACAGGGATTTATTGCATATGCATACAGATTTATTGTATATGCATACAAATGTATTGTGTATGCATAGAAATTTATTGTATATGCATAAAGATTTATAGCATTTGCTTATGGATTTATTGTATATGCAAAAAGATTTAATGGATATGCACAGGGATTTATTGCATATGCACAGGGATTTATTGCATATGCATAGGGATTTATTGTATATGCATAGTGATTTACTGCATATGCATAGTGATTTATTGCATATGCATTGGGATTTACTGTATATGCATAGGATTTATTGCATATGCATAGGGATTTACTGTATATGCATAGGGATTTATTGCATATGCATAGGGATTTATTGCATATGCATAGAGATTTATTGTATATGCATAGGGATTTATTGCATATGCATAGTGATTTATTGCATATGCATATGGATTTACTGTAAATGCATAGGGATTTATTACATATGCATAGGGATTTACTGTATATGCATAGGGATTTATTGCATATGCATAGGGATTTATTGTATATGCATAGGGATTTATTGCATATGCATAGGGATTTATTGTATATGCATACAGATTTAATGCATATACATAGAGATTTACTGCATGTGCACACAGAATTATTGTATTTGCATTGGGATTTATATAAATTTTTATAAACTATTGGACTGCTTGAAATCACACAAAACTGAAGGAATGTGCCACATTATCTCTGTAATATCTAAATGATAACTGCCATCATGTGACACTATATGAATCATTAGAAACTCAAAATGACATTACCAAATATAAGTTGTTCTTGTTGTAGCGTTTAACACCATATCTCAGCACAAGATAGGCTATAGATGACAGCCAGTATAAATGGTAGAGGAAGAACCCCGGAAAGAACCACCGACCCATGAGAAGCTACTGGAAGCTTTCTCACATACCCACACCGGCTGAATCTGAGATTAAAACCCGCACAGGCAGAGGTGAGATGGCAATGATCCATAATGCTGAGCACATTAGACCACTCAAAAAACAAATATAAGTAACTTGGTGACAGGATATATAAGTTAAATGATCACCTCCTTAACTTTCAGTACTAACTAGATCCAAACAAGCAGTGAATATGATCAAAAAATGAGATCTATTTATAGTAAGCAGACTTGACAACCATTTTACCTTCTCGTAACCTTTGAAATTCCTGTCCACTTATTTTTAGTAACCTATCAGACAAAGCACTGCTTTTCATGTTAGAGGAGCTTATCATCAGAAACATTATTTTCCAAACAATATTTGTCAAGTTCAGAAATACACAAGTTTTACTTGGATTGTGAATCAAAAAATCAACAGGACATGACCTCATATCAGTTATTCTATTTTTCCATACCTGATAATGGTTAATAATCCAGGAAAAGTTTTACAATTTAGTGGCATATTTTACCATTTGCAATGTTTTAGTCCTTGGGCATACTACATTCTGAAAGGCTGTTTTTCCACATTTTTACCTTTTCAGCAAGATATCATCCCAAAAAGTCAAAAGGAAACTTTATTTGTTTATGAATAGACTATGGAAAATCATAATCTACCTTTCTGACCAATCTTTTATTATTTTGATTAATCATCAGATAACTATTAGCCTCATAAACTCTGATCAACAAAATGTACAGTTTATACTTACTTGTTAGTCCCACTGAACAGCAAACTGTATAGACCCAGATTTGCCATCACATACTGTGCAAGCAGATCTGTGTCTAAGCAGTTTGTAAGGACTAATCTGTGAAATAAACAAAACAGACCCTGATCTGCTAGCACATTACATGACAGCAGGTCAGGGTCTACGTCATTTGCAGTTGGAACCAATGTAAACAAGTGAACAAAATTGCAATGAGTATTTATTTTTAAAACTTTAGTTTTACTATGAAAGCTGCACAAATTCAGCACTCCTAAATTTTTATTTACTTAGAACAGGAATCATATATTTTGTGTGTATGTGTAATCTGGATTTTTAATGTAGCTTTAACAATTGTTCAGTCATATTGCAATGATGTCTACAGTGTGGCAGTTTATGGTGATGTCCAGAACTGGGGCATCATGCCGCAGACATGTAGCATCATGTCCCACCCAGTCACATTATCCTGACCAGGCCAACCAGCCCTAAAACTAACCTCTTAATGCTGAGCACCAAGTGAGGCAGCTGCAAGTACCATTTTTATAAGTCTTTGGTATGACTTGGCCAGAGTTCCAACCCATGACCTCCCACTTCTGAGGTGGACACTCTAACTACTTAGTATACCAAAGAACTCCATACATTATGCAAAGACCAGAGGTTAATGCCTTATTACAGAAATATTTATATTCATAAACCTGCAGAATTAACAGATTAAGACATGAAATGAACCAATTACACATCATCTGACAATATTACCAACTCTTTTTGGCAGTATCCCTTCTCCCGCAGCAACTGAACTGTCAGTTTTTCTCTTCCTGGGTACTCTCACTTCAGGCACATAGTCCTCATCACTATCTGTATTTTCTGCATGGTCAGGGTGGCGGTAATCTCTTAATAAAGATGAAAATATTTATTAGTGAATCAACAAATTTAAGTTTTTGTATAAGACTAAACCCAGAATAATAAACTGTCTTCAGTTGGAAAATCTTAAAATTTTCTGGCTACCATGATCTTTAATACAGCATAGAGTTTTCATTTTTAATTCTACTGAACCCTAGGAAAGGTAAGTGAAATTCTCCTTGTCTGCCAAAATGCCATATTTCTACAGGCTACATTAGATTTTTTTGCCCCAGCTCTGTAGATTAGAGCTAAAATTAATTTCACTTAATTTGCATAATATTTTAATACAAACGTCTTGACATATGTAAACAAAATAAAAGAGAAAAGCATAACTGAAATGCCTTCCTATTTCTTAATGTTTCTCCTCGTACACATTTCAATACAAAGAATCTAGGTGATAACTGACATTAAAATATATATTCTAAATAATGTACTGCAGACCCAACTTTAAAAAATTAATCTCATAAGCACTAATACGCAATATTCCCCCCTTTTCCCAAAATCTGTAGATGTGTCAAGCCAGTTTATTATACAGGTCTGGAAAATTCTTTTAAAAAAATGTAACTGGTCTCAAGATTGTCATGACACTTGATATTTTCCCTTCATATTGTAAATAAAATTCCTGGAAACTACAAAAAAAATAATTCAGTTGCCAAACAAAATGTTCAATTTGCCCAGAACTGTGAGACAAAAGATCTTTTCATCTGTCAGAAGAGAAATGCTGTCAAGTATGCTCACCTGCTTTGTCCCACCCACCTCCGAAATCTGTGCCCTTGGGATCAGGGGCTAAGATTAGACTTCAGTGACACAGTCATCTGCATATATGACTGTGTCTTTTCATGCCAAATAAGTATTAAAACAGGGTATGGATCATAATAGTTTCTAAGTTGTGACCAGAGATGGAGGGAATGCTTTCTAATCCCTTTCCCTCGTGTCTGCTACTAAACTGAAGCTCAGTATACAGGTCTCTTGCTATATGGTACCAACTATACTCGCTTATAAGTCGATTCATACTACAAACAACAGGCTGCTCTGGTGGCCTAGTGGTTAGCGTCTGCCTCAGATGCGGGAGGTCATAGGTTTTAACCCAGCAAAGTCATAAGAAAAATTGTACTAACAGTTGCCTCGCTTGACACTCAGCATTAAGAGTTAGTGTTAGGTCTGGCTGGCCTGGTGTCAGGATAATGTGACTGGGTGGGACATCATGCTACATTTCTGTGGCATGATGCCCCAGAGCTACACATCACTATAAGCTGCCACACTGAAGACATTATAGCAATATGCCAGGAAAACTGATAAAGCTATATTAAAAATCCAAATCATACACACACACAACAAATATTCTGATCTAACATAGCATAATGCACCTGCATATGAGGGTCTATGTTATTTGTTATACTGATTACTCCTAACAAACTGCACAGACCCAGATCTGCAGGCACATTTTGCAATGACAGATCTGAGTCTGTGCAGTTTTCAGTCGGACTCCTCTTATAAGCGAGTACATGTGGTACTATCAATAGAACAACACAGCACCAGCTGACAGCATCCTAATATGACTGGCGTATGTGTGTGTGTGATTTGGATTTTTAACGTTGCTTTAATGATCTTTCAGTCAAATCGATACGATGTCTGCAGTATGGCAGTTTATAGTGACACCAGGCCAACCAGTCCTAACACTAACCTCTTTATGCTGAGCGCCAAGCGCAGCAGCTGTTAGTACCATTTTTATTAAGTCTTTGGTATGACTTGGCCAGGTATCAAACCCACAACCTCCTGCATCTGAGACAGATGCTCTAACCACTAGGCAACTGGAGAGGTCTAATATGGCCGGTTGGGAAAAAATGCAAACTGATAGAAGCATGACATTACAGAAGCCTCCAGAAAGTATGCTTAGTGTGGTAAAGGAGGTATTCCAATCAAGTAGCCTATGAATTAATGCATTGCTGTATATGTCAAAACCGCAGCACATGCTGATACCTATGGACTGCTGAACAATATTCTTGCTGGCAATGAAGTATCACACACTTTACATATGCACTGATAGCTTATCAGTCAATCAAACCTAATGTCCATCACATAGCTGACTGCCATTATATATTTTCTATACAAACTCAAATTGCCATAAGGGCTGTTCTAGTAAAACATACTTAAAATCCAGGAAAGGCAGCTTTTGGTAAACATTCCTGTTGATAAGGGATAGAAATATTCTTAATTCCAACAAAAAATAAGGACAGGACAGTGTCAATGGAAAAGGAATGACAGACATAAAGGCAAGGGGAAACAAATCTCAAGTTTGAGTTCCTGAAAGGAAGCCTCACTTAATGGTTCATAGGGGTTTTTGGTTATATACCATAAAACACAACATCAATTCCATCTTAACACAAGAGATAGAGGGAGACAGGTCTCCACAGCTCATTATACCTAATGGATGGGCAAGGTGTGAATCCAAACTGATTGCTGTGCCCTGAGAAAATTTATGTGTGTTGGAAATGGTATCTTTATTACCTTTGATAGTCATTATGGAACATGTTTTGTTCTTGAAATGAAACAAAAGGAAATCAGTGATGAAACTGACAGAAAGACAGCTGGGATCAATGCATTTCCTATTGCACTAATCACAGAAGATCCTCCATCTGTCATCATAGACTATGGATGTAGAATCTCTCCTGGCCTGAATGATGCAACTGGCAACTGGGCATGAAAACTGGTCTGATGGGTAAATCACTTAAAATAAACTGAAAATGAAAGTGGAAAACGTGTGGGATGTTTTATAGAAGGGAACCCATTTGTTGTGACAGAAGATCCCTCCTGTGAGGTAGGGACCTGGATTGATCTATCAACTGGTCAAGTTCATAAAGCCTTGATTATTGTGGCCCACAGTGGGGCTATGAAAATGATATGAGCTGTGGAAGTTCAAACTTTTTGTAGAAATTCAGGAGGCATATGTGAACAGACCATCACACAAAGCTGAATACATCTACTGCCCATGCACTCTGGTCCAGGACTGAAGAAATATAAAATGGAAGTCCACTGTTGATCCTGGATGTAAACAAGTCAACCAGAGGTTTTTCAAACCTATCAGTGTGAAAAGGGACTCTTATGAAATGGTGTAGTAGCCATTCCATGAGGACAATTTTGCTGTCATGGAATGACTGTCTGCTGATACGTTCTTCCTGGAGTGCAGCAAACACAGATTGTGTGATATTCTCTGTGAATGCCCAACTGAGAAGGTTCCAGACCTCCACACAAAGAGAAGGGGAATGTGTGCCTCCTTGACATCAGAGATAAGCTACAACAGATGCATTGTCAATGTCAAAGGAGTCTATGACATATCAATTATTACAATGTTGATTCATCCTTACCAAGCTAGAAATACAGTTTTCATTTCTAGATTGTTGGTTGGATTTGTTCTGAGTCCAATGACCTTCAAAAATGAGACCCTCTGGTTCTAATGAGTGTCCCAGTCAGAATCTGACATAATGGCAAACAGATTCAAGTAGAGATCTGATGCAATCATGGGGAACCCAATCAGGAATCTGTCCTGATTTATCCACCTGCACAGGTAGTGATGAAAAATCTGGTCCTAGCAAAATCAGAGGTGATAGATGATCTATGTGTGGCTTCCACTTTGAGAAGAAACTGTTGAAGGCATATACTAAGACATCCTAAGGGAACCAGATCTACTGCAGCATTCAAGGTTCCCAATAGGGATCGGCAAAGGCATGCTGATAATCATGTCTTTGTTTGTAGCACCTCCAGAAGTGTCAGGATTCAATCTATCCAATTCCATGAGACCTGAACTAAGTTCTGGTTCATGAGGAAGTTCATCCCTATGTAAACAAAGTCCTAAGATGGAATGAGGGCTTACTTCTTGAGGTTAGGCAAATGACCCAACCGAGTTACTGATTAACAGTGGAAGAGATCCTGAAGGTGGGACCGTACATGAACATCAAAATAAAGGAGAATTCGAGTTCCCAATAATTGGAGGTATGATACTGCTACTTCCACAACTCTGGTGAAGACTCAGGGTGCTGAAGCAATTCTTAATGGCAGAACCTGGAATTGGCAAACTTCCTGGTCCAAGCAAAACTTGTGATGTGAAGAAAAACTGGGACATGCAAATATGCATCCTGACGGATGATGGATACTGCTCAATATGAAGGACGCTTTGTGCTCAGGATGAAGGATGTCATCTCCATCTTGGTTTATTGAGGTGAGATTGATTATAGGATAAAACATTCCACTTCTCTTGGCAAACAGGAAGATACATAAGTAAAATGCGGAGACTGATTTTTCAAGACTCACTCAAATGCCTCCTTCCATAAATGGGTGTGCACCTCTTCCTTTAATTTCTCCAGATTAGACTGCTGAAAAAACATGGGGGTTCATGACGGAGGGGATTGTTCCCAAAAACTGTAGTTGTTAACCCTTGATCACAATGGAAAGGACCTACCAATTATCCATGATGCCTGACCAAACCTATTACAATAGTCCTTGACAAACACCTACGGGGATGTTTGGGAGAAGAATGCATGGCAGGAGATGGTTTGAGTCCCTAGGGCTATGCATCCCCTTCCTTAGGAAATGAAGGTGGGTTGGAGAACTTCCTCTTTGGGGCTCTTTGGTGACAATGCCTTGAACCTGACTGTCAAGGGGGAGGTTTAAATTTAGGTTGCAGATTGGCCTGAGACTTTGTAATATGCGTCCATTGACCTGTTTCCAGACTGAACTCAGAGTAGTCAATGAGGACAGATAGGGCATCATCATCATCATCTAGCGCACCCAAATAGAAGGATAGCTGGGCATATCTATGTCCAACACAGGCAAAGGTGACATTAGAGCACTATGTGCTAATCATGGTGGGTAGTGGCTCTGTGTATGCTAGAAGTTCCAGCGGGAAGATGAGACCAACTGTCTTTCCTGGATGACAATATATCTACAGTCTTCCTGATCGATAACACATTGCAAGGTGATGACAGTTTATCAGGTTGCATCACCTCTGCTCTGCATACAGTAGTCAATGGAGCATAGCTGCCAACCTTCCAGGCGCACAATTAGTGAAAATAGGGATAAAAATTAGTGAATTTGGACATTAATTAATGAAAAATACCATAACAATACCTCCATCCACTCTGACCGTCAATACTACACTAAATCAAGATCACAAAATAAAAAATAAAACACTACATACCGGTATATGCAGAAATATATCTGCATTTCTATTTATTATGGTATTCATAAACATCACTTGTTCTTGTGGTTATTTATCAAAACATGATACTGTGGCAAACTTGAATTTCCTCAACTGCTTGTCAGATCGTAATTTGTTTTAAAAACAATTCAGGCTTCTTGCCTGCTAGTTGATTTTGGTGACTAAAATTGCTGACAAATTTTCTGCACCTAAGGAGGCCCTAAAGTCTGTCTTATTTTTCCACACTAGAGAAAATACTCTTTGGATGTCACTGTTGCTGTGAGGAATGCACAGTAGCTGCAGCACTTTTGGTTCTTCCAATGGAAAATTTGGAAACGATCTTCAAGTCCGGGAACATCTGTCAGAACAAATGCTTAGCTGATAAAGGTAGATTGTGTTCAACAAGAAAACTCACAAACAATACTTCAGCATTGGTAGCTTGCAGGTCATCCATCGATGGCCTAAAATATTCCAGAGCTGAAATCTGTGAATTCTTAATTTTCCTAACCTCTATGTGCTTTTTGCACGTGATGTGCTTTTTGATGTGTATATCAATGTTTGATGGCTGAATGCAAGGCCAATTTTTGGTATATTCCAAATTAAACTTCACCTTTTGAGCAATACATTTCTTTTTCCTTGGTGGTGAAGCCATTTTCAAGATCTCAGAGGTGATGCCGAATGGTAATTCAAATCAGTGTTGATGACACATGCGTGGAGCAAAATTCTCTCAAAATCATTTGTAAAACTACTCTTATACATATAGATTAAAATACACTAAAATGCTTGTTAATGGGCTAACTGTACCAATTGGCCGTAGTTCAACTAATATCGCGACCAGCAGTAACAGACTGTTTCGGCAACTGCCAATATCACGACTAGCGCTTAACAGAAAATCAGTTATTTTATTAAAGATTTAAAATAATTGAGAATTGGAGAATTCATGAATATTTTGCTTGCGGCATGAATCTGTGAATCACTGAAAAAGTCATGAAATTCATGCCAAAATCGTGAATGTTGGCAGCTATGATGGAGGCATAAAGGAACAATGACCCTGATGTGGAGGGCCCCACATCCTGTAAGGATTCACTGTGATAACAGGGAATGGGGGATACTGATCCAAAACCCTTTCCCTAGACTGAACATGGTGGGCATATTCCCATTCCAGCACAGCATGTAATCGTAGAGTTGGGAAAGGGAGGAACTCAGTCGATCTCTATCCATATACCGTGAGGCCTTTGATTTGTGTGTGTGTGTGATTTGATATTCTAACATAGCTTTAAAAAAAAAAATCAGTCACATCACTACGATGTCTGCAGTGTGACAGTCTAAAGTGATGTCTAGCACTGGGGCATGATGCCACAGACATGTAGCAACAGGTCCCACCCAGTCACATTATCCTGACACCAGAACGACCAGTCGTAACACTAACCACTTAATGCTGAGTACCTAGTGAGGCAACTGTTAGTACCATTTTTATAAGTCTTTGGTATGACTCAGCCAAGGTTCAAACCCACAACCTTCTGCATCCAAGGCGGACCTTGCCGCCTTTGAGTGATGACAAGTGAATAATGGATGATCAGTATGAGATAACCAGTGGCTGGGAACCAGTATGATCTGACCAGTCACCAGGATGAACTGATAGGTCCACCACACACTGACTGGTCAGTTGGACGAACAGCCTTGTCAGTGATCAGTCACCAATCAGTAACTACAGTAGTCAGGCAACACAGACATGTCAGAGCCTTGTTTGTCCAATTCAATACTATGAAGGGGTCAGCACTGCTCTTCCTGAATTGGAGGACACAACATGCAACTGCAAAAGTGTTGGGTGTTGTGCAACTCCTCCCTCATGGAGGAGGACAAAGTACCCAAGATGTGAGGTGTGCAATGCATATCCTCCCTTGTGGGAGTGAGTAACATGCTGCTCTGAATGTGAGAGGCATTTGCCTTCCCTCCATTATGGGTTGGGAACAATCTACTCCTAAAATGTTCAATCCCTTCTCAAGGGGTCTCACCTGTCTCCTAAATTAATGTCCCATATCTCCAGGGACCTGGGAGTTCTCTCACCTGAAGAGCTGATCATCTTGCAGTGAGAACCTTGGGGCTCTGCATGAGAGAAACCTACAGATTCTCATGATGAGGGGAAGGACTTTTCCATTACTCTCTATATGTGCATTTTGATTTGCTAGATTCCAGGTTTCAGTAGACCATGATTTTAAAATACACAACAATTCTTTCATGTGCATTCTGAACAAGTGAAACCTTCAGGGTGAGTGTGCCTAAGGGTCCTTATTGTGGCTACAGTTAGCCACAGGCTGTCCTGACATTATTCTCCGAAATAAAAATTTCCCAGAAGACAACATAAAATAATGACAACATGTTATTATATGTCACACAGAAACTCATCTGTTGTTTATATGGCATGTGCTACATACTTCCCAGTGCAGGCAAAATGTAGACAATGTGAATTTAACCTATCTTTACTTTATAACAAATTTGAGATGTTCCGTTGTAAAACCTTTACTGAAGTGCATTTACAAAGACAATAACAATATGATTGAGTCACAAGATCAATTATCAAGATACAAATATGAAACACATACCAAACCATGTTTAGACAATTAGAGAAAAAAATGTCATTCCTACTATGTCAGGGTAGGCCCTCTGCTGCATTATTTCCTTAACACAGAAGACCTACTTATAACCAACTAATCTGGTCATGAATTCAACACACATCTATTAATATGGCATCCAAGACATTTATGACTGTTAGACATGGACAATTCTCCACACTGTGGCAAGATGTATTCATATCAAACAGATGAGGTTTTTGGGCATGAAAAAGATTAAGCTATGCAGTAGAGACAGGTTATGTGTTGCTGCTATTATTAAATTTATGTAGAACAATCCCACCTCCTTAATAAACCCAGGGCTGCAACAAATCTTTATGGCTACTGTCTGCATCAGAAGACCAACCACAATCATTTTCCATGATTTGATGTCTTGTCTAGAACAGTGGAGGTGGAGTTGCATGAAACTACTCATTATGTACATATGGATCTGCAGCATCACATAACCCTTGCTTTTTCTTTAAAATACCTGAACTTATGTGGAATAATCCTCTTTCTAGCTGGCACTCGTCCAGACCTACGCTCAATCTCATAATCATTGGCCTGGACAGCTGTGTCCACTAACTGCAAGTTCCTACTCTCCAATTCTCCCATGGAACCTGGCATAAACCCCTCCTCCACATACACTATGATCTCTGACTGAGTGCCATGTGGTAAACTGTCAAATGATTGACTGCTAATGGCAGATGGACTACTGACACAGGTGGGGCCATAAGAGGAGACTCTATGAATATTAGATAGAGATTCACTGATATTCACTTCAAAGCTCTGCGACTGGTTGGTTGTATTTGCTTCAGACTGAGTTGACTCTGAATGCTGGTGAGCAGACCTTGTTTGCTGGGATGTGGCATTCTGCGTTAGGTCCCTATTGACTGCTGTCAGAACGTCTGGTGTTAAGTTTTCCTCTCGGAGAGTGATAATACCACTTGTATCCATCAAGGCATTGGCCAATACCTCATTTTCTGTTACCACTATCTGTACTGTATCTTGGCCCTGCCCAAACTGTGACTGTGCAGACACTGTTTGGTTTGCCGCAAGATTCTGCACAAAATTTGCTGCAGTGGTGAACACATTTCCTTCAGAGGCCACATTATTCTGGTATCTAGCATTGTACGAGTTGGGCGGTGTATACACAACACTAGAATATTCGCTACAATTTGACTGTAAATTGCTTATATTATTATTGAAAGCATCTCCCTTGTTATAAGAATTTAACTGAGAACTGGTTACAAGCTGTGATGCATTGCCATAATCATTGGCATCATGTATGGCCAGTAATTCTTCTGCAATATCTACCAGCTCAGCCACAGGAGGGGTGGTGTTACTGAGGGCAGGCGTGGCTTTCTGAAGTTCAGTTATTGCCTGAGCAACAATTTCTGCATCAGCTGATATGGAATCTACTCCACTTGTATCAACTGAAAAAGATCAAGAAGAAAACAAATGTACAACATTTGCATCACTACTGAAAGACAGCAACAGGCTAAATAAAGTTTTACAAACATTTCATAATATAGTTAATTTACCAGCTGACACTCATGAAGATCAAGTTTCTGTGAGGAGCAAAACCTGTGCCACATATGAATACCAAACACAAATCACAATCTATGATGCAATAACTATCAGTTGTGGTAAGGAATAAAGACAAATGAAGCAAGAGATGCTCTACTGTCCAATAAGAATTTCCAGGAATTTCATGGAAAACTTTATTTAAAACTGCAGTGTTGAAACCCTTATTGATATTCTAGAGCTATAAGATTTTCAAATTAACAACTGAGACAGCCATTTTTCATTGAGGACTTTTGGTGAAGAACCCTTGATGATATGACCTTATATTCACAAGAGCTAGAGAAAAGATTGTCAATATATTGTGTCATTCATAATTGAGGTCAAATCAGCACCATTTTCCTAAAGGAACAACTCAATATCATAATTAGCCTTATAAGTTATATCCATTTAGGAGAGGAGGCATATCAATAACAAGATTTTCAAGATAACTCCCACAATGACCATGCTGGATGTCAGATTAGCACCATTTTAATTTGGTATAAACTAGACTTCTCAAGGAGTCTTCTAGTGAAAACCCAATGTTGATATGACTTTCCATATTGGAAGAGTAGTGATAAGATTTTCAATAATATTGCTGCTGTGACCATATTGGACAGATATGCGTAATTTTAATTTATGACCAACTATACAACATAAAAAATCTTCCAGTAAAAACCCCAAGCTGATATGACATTCAGTTCAAGGGAGTAGCAATAACAAGAATTCAAGCTGGCTGCTATTGTGGACATATGAAATATCAGACTGGCACCATTTTAATTTAGGACCAACTACATTATAAGAAGTCTTGCAGTGAAAACCTTATGGTTATATGACCATTTATTCACATGCTAATATAACTGCATGTCTGAGCTGCACCATTTCATTTATGACCAACTAGACATCAGAAGAAGT
The DNA here is from genome assembly GCA_028554795.2 of Sinohyriopsis cumingii. Taxonomy (NCBI): domain Eukaryota; kingdom Metazoa; phylum Mollusca; class Bivalvia; order Unionida; family Unionidae; genus Sinohyriopsis; species Sinohyriopsis cumingii. The sequence goes on along the minus strand of CM068830.1, from coordinate 50,567,515 downwards.
TGACTATTGAAGACCCCTTGTCAATATGACTTTCTATGTCAGAAGGAATAGGGATAACAAGATATTCAAGATGGCTGACACAGTAGCCATACTGGATGTTGGATAGGTATCATTTTCTCTCAGAGCAACTAGGCATTGTAAGTCTTTTGTGAAAACCCCATGCTGATATGATCATCAATTCTGGGAAAGTAGCAATAAAAAAAATGAAGATGGCTGCTGTGGTGGCCATATTGAATATCAAAGCAGCACTAATTTCACTTAGGACCAACTACAGTATCGCACACCCTCCTGTCTGTTTGTATCCCGCTACTGATTTTGAAAATGAAAAGCACCAGGGATATAAAAAATGAATTAAATGACTAATTTTTATGTATATTTTATATCCTTGATACCTTTTGTTTTTAAAATTGGCAGGCAGTTAGAAACAAATAGGAAGATGTACGAATAATGTAGACTTTGGGATGAACATGTCTATAACCAGAGGTCTCGCTAGGATTTAAAAACTAGGAGTCCAGGACTCCCATTTTGGTAAAAAGTTGCAGTCCCTTCTTTCCTACAGAATCAACACAGATGTGAGTGCAACTATGTTTAGATGGAGAGGTTTTCGTAATGTAATCACTTTAATATAGCTTCATTACAACAGTCCATTGACAGGATTGCAAATTTATGGTTTATTTATTTGTCTACGTTCTTGTAGTAATTTTAGGCAATTGTTAAATAGTATCTGATTTGCTGTTTCTTCCCCGTTTTTTCGCAAATATGTGTCAAGTCGGAAAATAGCATCTCGCGAATTCCACAACATAGCATGGTTCTATACTTTTCTGACCTACATAACTTGTAGTTTAAAGTTAAATCTTTAATAAAATAATACCTTGTCTTTGCTTTCAATGATTTGTACATTTTCTGAAAATATCTGCCTGATGATTTAAGAAAATGGACAATCTAATAAACTAGTACATCCCAGACTTAACAAAGTCCGCCATTATTTCCTGTAAGGCCTACTGGTTCACTTACAGTTTCAAACTATTTTTTATAATGAAATAGTGTACAAGAGGCAATTAATATAAACCCAAATTACCGATTCTGATCTTAAAACACATGTTTGTATGTTTTATCATCAAATGATATCATGCATGAAATTGATAGTTGCTAACTTACTTGGAAAAGGGTTAATGGTCAATCAGCTATCAAAACATATGCTTGTAAATGGGCAAGAGTTTGTCTGTCAACGCAATTGATATCAAAACTAGGCCTAGTTACTGATGTATTGATGAATACATTTCCCTACAATACTAGAACTAACCGGGCTAAGGTGAGAGGCATTTAAAAAAAACTATGGTCAGTCAATGTACCTCTTAAATAGCTCTTGTTTGTCCATCAGAGTGAATGGGGAATTTTGCCACTCCATGTAAGGACTTATTCCAAACACTAAATTAGGCATCACACACTTTCTAACATGTAGCTAGTGTCCTATCCGAACTATCAATTCTAGCAGCTTTAGCACTCTTCTGAATCTCATTACAATCTTTGTAAGTTTGCCGTTTAACCCCAACATACTTATCCAAATTTACAAATGGCATTTTGTCTAAGTCTCAACATGTCTTGATTCTCGTGCACTACTTATTCCGACACATTCGGAAATGAAAACAATAATAAAAGTTTGCTGTGCTTTTATAAATGACCACATGTACCATATATACTCGCGTATAAGCCGAAAAATTTAGGAAAAAAATAATGCCTGGAAGAAGGGGAGTTGGCTTATCTGCGAGCCAAGGTCCAAGTCTGAAATTTTTAACGCTTTTTTCCCTTGATTTCCAGTATTTATTGTTTCTGTCGATCGCCGAAGATGAGATCACATGCCTAATGATGCCACATGGCTCATAAGATTTGTGCTGTCGTGAAGTGAAACAAATATTTTTTTCTAACTTTAGTGGTAGGATAATGAATGAAAAACATGTTTTAACGTACTTAACATCTATCTGACAGATGTTCATCCACCAGAAAATGCAGCCATACGTGTTATTTGAGCCATGGTGGTACATGTATTTTCCAAAAGAACTGCCATATTAGTAACCTCCAGTCAAGTATTTAACCCTCAGCTAATCAGTCATCATTAAACTCTACGGTATCATACAAATGCACGCTAGCTTATTTCAGTGTAAATATGAAAAGAATCTACGTAAAAAAATAAAAGAATTACGATACTGAAGGTATATACGACAAACATTTTGATAGAGAGTAGAAATACATGTACGATATTCTTAAAATAACAATAGCGAGAGGCTCCATAGGGGTTTGTTGCGTGCACGCTTAGGAAGGGTAAATAACAGGGCAATATACGAGTCAGTGTGAATAATTGTAAAACAATATAATTTGTGGGATTTCTTTGACAGGTGTTTTAGAAGTAATTGGCAGCCACAGTTTATATACTAATGTTGTTTAGTTGTTTGTAAAGCAATGTGGTTTGTTAGCGGTAGAGTGTTGTACCATATGCTTAATCTGTGGTAAATGCCTCGGGGATAATAGGTTTGTTTTGTTGCACAATGTCAATGACTTTACTAATACATGCCGACTCTCAGATGTATTGTTTAATGAGATATGGTAGTGAACATGGTTTCTGCTCAAAGTTATAAACTGTCACAATACTTGAATAACGTCCACGCTGAAACCAATCATATTTTGATCAACTGAATCACACTACCGGTAGTTTAAAAAAAAAATAAATAAACAACAATGATAAAAATAATTATCAAATACAAATTGATAACCAACCACACATGGAAATAATTACAGGATAAGGTATATAAATAGTATACTACCACTATATACAAGAGACCAGGTGCAATACAAGAGACCAGGTGCAGGATATGTTTTGTGCACACAAGACCGATGAAGTAAAAAAGGCCGCAAAGAAAATGAAAACAACACTGGCTGTGATACCAGGAGGTTTAACGTCAGTGTTACAACCTCTTGATGTCTGCCTTAACAAACCTTTTAAGGACAAGTTACGAAAGATGTGGGCAGAATGGGTTTGTTATGGGGCTGTGAAAATGACAAAAGGCAGGAATTTAATGAGGCCGGACATCGATTTGGTCACTAAGTGGGTAAAAGAAGCGTGGGACTCAATTCCATCGGAAATGATTGCAAAATCATTCAGGAAGTGCTGTATCAGCAATGCATGAATGGAACAGAGGATGATGGTATATTTCAATCCGACAATGACGAGGAGAGCGAGAAGGAGAACGACACACTATCGGATGACCATGACGACAATGACAATGTATATGATGAAAGTATGCCTGTAACAGTAGCTGAGTTTCGTGAACTGTTTGGCGAGTCTGATACAGAGCCAGATTTTGAAGGATTCTAAAAGGGATATAACTTTTATAATTCATGATTTTAGAATGAGGATTAATTAAATTTCCATTAAGACTTAACACTTTAGAATTGTTTTTATTTCAACATACAAATTAGCTTTCTTACTTTCATTTTATTTAATAATGTGATTTGCCTAAATAAGCGTATTCAGAACTCACTTTGTGCATCTTGTGATGTACCAGTAGTCTAGAAATTATGGATTGGCTTATACGCGGGTCATGCACTTTATAACAGTTTTACCAATTCAGTTGGGGGGGGGTCGGCTTATACACGAACGGGCTTATACGCAAGTATATACGGTACATCTCTGGGTCTTTCTGACTCTAAATTCAATCACTGCAAATATCAGCACATTTTCCCACCCAGGTGCCAGTCAAAGCCTTTGAAATTGCCACCCAGCTATTGCATCATGTTCTTTTTGATGTACTCTTATAATGGCAACATGTATACACATCAAGAGGTCTTTCAGTCACTGAATTCTGTCATTGTAAATATCAGCACAGCTAACTCATCAACACATTTTCCCACAAAGCAGGTGGCTGAAGCAGGACTAGCAAGTCTTTGAATTTTGCCGCACACCTATTACATGCGTATGGAGGACTCCTGCCTCAGTGATTTTCTATCTTCCAGATCAAAAATTGGCATCCAAATATGCATAATTAAGCGTTTCCGAGATCTCTGATAACATTTAAAATATATATGTCAAAGTTAAAAATAAAAGCAAATAATTTAAATGATTACGATTTAATATTTAAGTCACTGTTGATGACACTAACATGTATTAGAATCAAATACTGTCATGCCAAATTTTGATCTTAAGATGTGGCTAATGGTGTTTAAATTAGTAGAAATAACTAAAATGGGATGAAAAGGGCCAGAATAAACACAAAAATGTTTAAATGATCTTTATAATTTAATTTTCAAATTATTTGTTAGTAACCAGGATTAAAGTTCCAGTGTATGTTAATGCATTAACATTTCCAAGTCAAGCTTGTTCTCAATTTCTAACTTCTGGTCATTTCATTGTTTTGTTTCACTGGTACTGGATTTTTACATTTCTGTAACAGGACAGTCCATTCTCTTTTTAATTTTTTTTTTGTTGTTGACGGGATCCTGATATGGCTAATAACCTTAACATTTTAAAATTTGTATGCACTCAATGCACCTCTCGAGTTTTTATCTATAGAGAAGGGATACCCGTGTATAAAGTGAACTGTGTTATGTCCCTAGACTGACGTTTATATATTTATATTTTGACTGTACCATAGGTACGATGTCGTAGCCTCGGCGTGGTCCACGAAGTAGGGTACTAATACAGTAATACTCGTACTAAAAGTAAAAAGTAAATCTGTCTTTGGATAATAATTTATAACACCAATGTGTTATTCCTTTTTACCTCAATGAGACATACTGAGGAAAAATGCTCAAAACATCAACAAAATAATTCTGTGCACAGAAGAAAATTAGACAATTTCAAATCAATACATTGTTATCAGCGCAAAGTTAACAATACTATGAATCTTTATTTACCTTTGGCACTTTCTGCTTCTGTTCTATCGAGGCCACTTAGATCTTTGGTAAACTTTTGTGACATTGTTTACAGCGGCCTCGGCCTCTCAATTCATGGACAAACAGAATAAAATTTAAATCAAATATCCTCTTTTCTTATTAAATAAACTTTAGTGCTTTAATCAGTTAGTGTAGATTATAAATTGTCCCAATATTTGGGTGTATTGTTAAAAATCAATGATTAAATAAATGCACTGTTCTTATTTGCAAAGGTTGCAAGCGGCAGCCATCTTAAAACAAAAACCCGGATGTATGCATGTTGGGCTCCAACTTGGAATAACGCAGCAATTCGGAATCCCGAGTTGTTGCGCTGTTTCTCGAGAAATTGCGTGACCTTGCTAACCGATATAAATAGACCCGAGCTGCTGGCTGAGCATCAGTGTCATTAGAGTGTTAAGAATGGAGGATGTTGACAGTGATATTTTTGAATCGTTCTGCACGGAAAAATACGTAAGCAACAAGACCACAAATAAATCTGTGACGAAGGTGTTTGTCAATAATGTATTCAATCTTCTGGATGGGAAAGTTCAAGATGTAGGTTTCTGCAACAATTCGTCAGCGAAATTGGCGAAGTTAAAGCATAAAGTAAGTATATTTTCCCATCGCTTTCATCGGTTTAAAGTTAAATTTAAGACAAGTTGTGACATTCACTTGTACAAATAGATTATAAACTGTATTAATGACTATTAAAATGAAGTTTCCTTATTTCCTAAACTCAACAGCAATTGCTGAGCAATGATTTAAAACTTTGAAACTTGTTGTCTTGTTTATATTTGGAATCAACATTTATAAGCCTAACAAATTCATTTTGATTTACGCAAATAAATATTAATAAATATATTTACATAAAATCAATCAATTTATCTAATAAATGCATTGTACTTGGCTTGCAGTGAACATACTGTAAGAATTATGCTGCTTTTTAAAAAGTACATTTTTAAGTTAGAAATCAAGTGCAGAGGAATTCTGTGGCAAATCTAACTATTTTTGTAACTCAGTTGAAGAGAATAGTAAAGACCCAGCGAAATTGTGGCAGAAGTTGAATTGTAATAGTGTATTGACTACTGATGGTAGCTGTAGCATTCACCGAAGACACGGTCATAATGCAAATCATTTTTTTATATTTTAATTTCATATTCCCTGTACATTGGTAGCCATCCCAACGACTACCTTACAATTCTTTTTCTACACAAGTCTTGTCTTCTGTAACTTTGATTGAACAAATGACATTTTTTAAAGTCAATCATTGCAAGCCCCCCTTCTTCATAACTTTTATTTATTTTTCGTTTTATCTTGTCAACTGATTCTTTCCACAAGTTCTTGTAGATTAAACTATTTAATTTTTATAATGAACCAATCTGGAGGAATTGGTAAACTTATTAATATCTGATTTAATTTGAAAAAAAGAAAGTGATTTTATCACAATCTTTTTCCCATAGGGGATAAGAACTATCAACAACCATAGAGTCATTAGTCTATTGATGTCATCTAATTTGCGATCATAATTAATATTTTTTATGTGACTTAAATCTGTAGAGAAGATAATGCTTCATATTGTGAAACTATAAACTACCCAGCATAAATGATTCTCTATACACAAAATTGGATGTAGCTGTATTTCATGCTTCCTATAATAGTCTTGTTTTCTTTCTTTACATTAAGGCCTGATATCTTTGCGTGCATTGTGTTTGTAAGAGCTTTTTCCAATCCATCCAAAATTAATGTTTTATCATCTTCGTAATGATGTATTAGAAATTCATTTTTATCTATAATAGTACCATTTATATCTTTAGTCTTTTTAATTAAATCATTTTAATATGTTGTCTAATATACAATCTGCTCTCATGAATAAATTAATCACAGCCTTCAAGTTCATTTAGCACAGATGGAACCATGTTTTAAAGAGTTTTACTTTTTCTTTTTTTTTTGGGGAGGCACCAGACAGATGCCCCTCCAACCCTACTTAATCAAAGAGAAAGTAGTTCTATGTTTTTATGTTTCCCACAATGATTTGTTGTATCTGTTGTTTTTATTAAAAGGATTTTACAAAGCAAGTTTTATTTAGAATTTTGTCGGGGTATTCCAAATGACCCTAGTGTGTCTAAAGGGTTGTTTTCCGAAATAGATTTCCATCACCTAATTTCGGTTTTGCTTCCCTTTGTTCTTTTGGTGACCTTGCTAGTGGTCTCTTACGTCCCGTGTGTGTTATATTTGGTGCTATGTGTTGTGTTTGCTATATATTGTTTCTATGTAGGGACTTCAGCCGTGTTCAAATCTCAGCCCTGTTGTCCTATCACCTCTCTCGGAGGCTATATAATTTTGATTTTGGACAAGATAGCGTTGCGTTGTTGTGAAATTAAAACCCTAGTGGTTTATATGTTTGCTATATGGTGTCGCTCTCGTATTTTTCAATTAAGACAACTGTGCTCGAGGTGGGTTCAGTATTTTATTTATTTATTGTACTTCGCCCCTCTTGAGCAGGTTGTCTACTAGTTATTTATTTCCAAAATTTCTAAAGTTTATTTTTGTTCTAAATTTTGTATAGAAATAGAAGAGTGAGAATATAGTAGGCAAGGAAAAAGAAGAAAGACTAAATGTTAAGAGTCAGTTTTTGTGTTATGTTGTATTGTTGTAATTCCCTTTATGGGCTTTTTCCATTCTCTTCCACAGACCTGCTCACTTCGTGTGGCGCCTTGTGATATAGCCCTGTGGTTCATTGATAGTACTTGCTCCATAAAGGGCCCTGTCCCTCCCCCTACTTCCCCTAAATGGGAGGTTTGCGATTTGCAGAGGGTTGTCCGTCAAGAGTTTTACAGTGTAAGAAATATTCAACATAATCACTTGGCAACTGGAACCTGTAACTGAACATAGAGTAACACAGTATATGACTAAATTATGCTAATTCAAGTGTCATGAGATTTATCCATCCTACAAGTCACCTCAGCAGTTTCACAGTTTGATACACTGACCTGTATACAGAACAATTACTTGAACAAACCTACAGAATATTTGTATTAATAGAGATTAAGTTTGGCCATGGCTTGATATCCTTCCTTGTGCATTTATTTCACACTATGGATGGAATTGTTTTCACAGTAATACAGAAATTTCCTTGTTACCTGGACAAGGTGTGCTATAAAACCACATAGACACCCTATTGCGTGTGAATTGCAATTAAATCATAACTCTGTTACCATTAAGGTGTGGTATAGAAGAGGTACATGAAACCAACAATATATTGTCAATGTATGTTTAACATCGTATAACAATAAATGAAGGAAAACATTTATTTTACATAGGCTATAAATACATATATGGTCTGAATTGATAAAGCCAGAGTTATATTAGAATAATGCATAATTTAAAGCAGTAGAAATAACCAACAGCTATAAAGATGTATGAGGAATTGTATCATGATTTAGGGATAGTGAAGGATATAGGATCAAATACAGAAGTTCAAGAAATGTATAAAATATTTATGTATGTATGGGTATGTGTGTGTGTGTATATATATATATATATATATATATATATATATATATATATATATATATATATATATATGCCTAATGTATCCACACAGGAGTTGCTAATGGAAATAGTAAAGTTAATTAAAAAGAATTTCCATTATGTCAGTATAATTTAACTGTCATAATATTTTTGTATACAACGGAAAGTTTAGTTCTGGAAAATCAAGTAAACTTGTATGAAAATGGGAGAAAAGAATCGAAGTCATATATAATTATAAGACTGTACCTACACAATCTCATAGACAGAATAATCTACGGGAAGCTGAAAGACCCAAATGCTAAAATTACCGATACAAATCAGATATAATTATAAGAACCTTGACAATTGGTAAGGTATGCAGATATGAAAACAGTATAAAATATACTGCATTGTAGGTGGCAAAAAAATGACAATGATAATAATACACCATTTTTAAAAATATTTAAAAATAGCAAACAAAACTATCTCTTTAAGTAGTCTTATTTGCTGATCTATTAATTAAAAAAGAAGACAAAGAAGGTTGAGAACAATAGAATACCAACATAAAAAAAATGACAAAACTTGGCAATCATTGTATTTGCTTATACTAACAGGTTCAGCAGAAGGGTTATGGATCAATGTCCATACCAGGAGAAGATGCGGTCCATACCAGAGTCTTGACTGTACCCAAGCGAATCCGAGACCAAAAAATCTCGGGAGCAACTTCGGCTCATGTAAGTTAAGGAGAAAAATTTATAACTTTCATTCACTATAATGAGACTCAAAGTAATCAAGTCAGAAATCATTATGACAAGATCTATAGTAATCGAGTTATTATTAACTATGGCAAGGGTGGAAATAATCAGTAATCACTGTAACAAGGCATGTGGTAATTAGGTCAGTAAACATTGTAAAAAGGCATGTAGTTATCAAGTCAGCAATCACTGTGACTCGGCCCTAAAAGATCTTGTCAATAATCATTGTATCAACACCTGGAGTATTGTAACAAGGCCTGTAATCAGTGTAATGAGGCCTGCTGTAATCAAGTGAGTAATGGCTATAACAAGGCCTGGAATTTTTATTCCATTTGATGCCTAATTCTTATCAAATCTTGCAAATAATATTTTCAGAGAAGTGGCCGACTGATTGTAGTACCCGCCGAGGACTTTCATCCAACATTAAAAGCACTCCATCAGGCCACTGGCCATGGGAATGAACGCGTAATGCTACACAAGGTATAAAACAATAAAATGTATTATGCTTTCATCCATCCAACATTAAACACACTCCATCGGACCACTCTACATGGGAAGGAATGAGTAAAAATACACAAGGTATCAGAAATCCGTGCCTTGACCAGTTGGTTTATTTCGTACGGGCCGGTGACACCAATATGCATTATATTTTCAGCCAAATTGAAGACTGGCATAATTATTAATATTATTATTATTATCAAATTAGTTTCTTTATATTTGTTAAATATGATGTCATATTTAAAAAATAAACTGTCTCATAATATTTCTATTTCTATACATAACTTTGTTACATATTTTAGAACTACATTTTCTTGATAAGCTATGTACTTTTTTTTTTTACCCAGGTTGCTGATCAATAGGAAGGCCTGCCCAAAAGTGCTGTTCAAAAGTACATCAGCATGTGCAGAACATGCAGTAGGAATAAGGCACAAGTTATACAAGCCCCACCCAGAGTTATAATCAGCCGGGGCTTGTTCTCTCGTTGTCAGGTGTGTTCAACAATGGTTAATAACCTTGCTGCATTTGTGAGTCTATATATGTGTAACAGTAATATCACTAATTGATAAATACATTTATCTGTATATATCATGTACAAAGATAGTTCTATTATCTCCTGTTCCATACCAAAATTATAGGAAATTCATACTTGTCAACATTCTTCCTAATCACTATGGATCATTATTTTTATTTCATATTGTTGTAAAAAAAAATACAAACAAACGAAATATACATTTGCTATTTGGCAGTTTAGGAAAACAGCAGAAAAACATGGTTGATAAAAATCATTAATAATTTTACATTAATATTTGCAGATTGACCTTGTCGACATGACGAGGAAGCCATCAGGTGGTTATAAGTATATACTCCACCTGATGGATCACTTCAGTAAGTTCCACTTACTGGCACCACTGGTCCAGAAGACTCAAGCAGAGGTTAATCTCGCTTTGTCCCATATGTTTAGCATCATTGGAATACCAGCCATTCTGCATACAGATAATGGATCAGAGTTTGGAGCTCTTGATAGACTCCTGCAGCAGTGGCCAGGGTCAAGTGATGTTGTTCATGGACGTCCCTGTCATCCTCAGTCTCAAGGATTGGTGGAGAGAGGGAATCGGGTACTGGAGGAGAAAATTGCAGCAATGGAGGCCACCTATCATGGTGATGGCCCAGCTCCCTGGCATATGTGGCTTCCTCTCATACAATGTTAGTTTCTGTTTAGGTTAAGTGATTCAGTTGACAGTTTGATTGCATGACATCAGTGTCTAATATGTGCTGTATTTATCCATTGATAAGTTTATGCTTCATTTAATTACATCCTCCACATGTTATCAAAGAGCTCATGTTACAGATACAATGTCGATTGACCATCAACAGCTTCAATTAGTAAAATGTCATACCGAATAAAGCACATATGATATCCATTTCTGGCACTGATGTAACCAACCAAGTTAAATGTTAACAAGACACCATGAAGCAATGATGTGCACTTAAAACTGGTGTTCAAGACTGTAGCCTTTCTCTGCACATTATGTTGCCAGGTTGTACTTTTTTAAAGCCCATTTCAAAGAAAAGTGTGGTATATGGTACTATCTTTCAAATGTCGGTAAACACTTTCAGATCAACTCAACACCATAGTGAGCAGGGTGATAAAGATGACACCATATGAGTGTGTATTTGGGAAAAAACCACCATCCCCACCACCACTTGGATGGCCTGACAGAGTGATTGCCCAAGAAGAGGTGGATGTGGAAGAGTCACAAGAGGATAGCCAAGAATGTGACCCGTTGCTTGACCACAGCTATGCTGGAGTAAGAAAAACTTTATTATTATTATTATTATTATTATTATTATTAATATTATTATTATTATTCCCTCACTTAAAGAGTAATCATTTTTCTTTGTAAAGCCATTTTCTCCAACTACTAAGTATTTGCTTGAAATGCTTGGTACAGCATTAATGATTTGGCACCAAAGTTTCACTTTAATTAGGGCTGGCCCAAGGATTTTTTTTTCACTCTAGGCAAACTATGAAGAAAAAGTATAACTTCCATCACATATATTTTTGGGAAGAAAGATTTTTTTAAAAAAAGTATTCATAACATTCATTACTTACTTAAAACCATGAGCAGTATATCATATTCTTAAGCTGTTGGAAACTATAAAATGGCATCCATTAACTCATCTTGCTGTTGTCAGTGAGACATTTATGCCCTGTGTACTTTTTTGGCAGACTACAAATGGACCAGAAGCAGAAGATGAGAATGTCAGCCATGAAGCCCAAGTAGAGGTTAGATGCACGTTGTTGATCGTTAGTAATAGCGTTAACATTCACTGATTTCAGCTTCTTTCTATCGAACTGTGTTGGAAAGGAATGGGGATATCATTCACATCTCCCCTGGTGAAATGATAGGTACAGCTAGAGAGTCATAAGATTCCTGATTATATTTATTTAAGAAACAAACACTGATGTACATGTTCTCCTGCTCCTTTTTGAGACCAATTTCTTATTATAAAGACACCAGATTTCGTGAATGATATTAGATATTAATTAGGTACAGCTAGAGAGTCATAAGATTCCTGATTACTTAAGAAACAGACACTAATGTACTTTTAATCTTGCTTCTTTCATTGCTGTAAAGATCCAAGACATTAGCATTCAATATAAATGATATTCAATAATTTATGCTTGTTCTTATTATATGTCAGAATGCCACACACAGGATATGGAAGCCAGAGGAGCTGGCTACAACAGAAAGACACCGATCTAGAAGAGTATTAGCTAATCAGGCATATCTTCAAGAGGCATCCAGAAGAATGAATGCCCGAGCACCAGATGTTGTCCGTTTCAAAGTTGGTGAATTGGTGTCCATCAAAGTTCCTAGGTCTGATCGCCATAAGACGGACTGCAAAAGGATCCTTGAAATAGTAGTGAACCAACATGGAGAGAAGGATCCAAGTTTTCGTATTCAGTATAGATTGCTTGTTGTGCTAAAAACATGAAATTATATCCGATTGCCATCAGTTATGACTTTTTCTAGCTATGATAGCAAAGTAAAGTAAATATTTCTTATCTTTCTTCTTAGATGCAAATATGGAATGCTTGCAGGCAGATACAGAGGCGATTCCCTTCTACCATTCCAAGGAGCCATTCCTGAACTAAGTGTGGATGGCTGGAAGGATGAGAAAGTCATCTCCTTAAGGACTGCTTCCATGTGCTTCTCCAAAGCTGCATGCCCTGCAAATGTTTGCAATTGCAGAGTAGGATGCCAGAACAGGCGTTGCATCTGTTTCCGGAACAAAATTCAGTGCCAGGCTGCCTGCCATGCTGGTAGATGCTGCCAAAATGGGTTTGTATTCATCAAACATTTTTTCACTTAACGAATATGAATCTGATACAGATTAGTTTGAAAACATATTCTATGCCAATAGAAATTATGGATATCAGTTGTATTGAGATTGTATGTGTATATATTGCTTTTATTATAATGTTATCTCTTGTATGTGAAATTTTCAGAACGGAACATGATAATACGAGGTCAGAGGACTTAGAAAACGTGGGATCAGAGAACTTGACAGTAGGACAGAAGACCATCAGTGTGATATTCCAGTCACCTTCAAGGTCTTTGTCCAGCAATTAATTGAGTCAGTAAGTTATTCAGAAATTTTAGCAAATAATTTATATAGATTTACATTTCATGTTTTTTGTTTTTGGTTGTTTGTGTTGGATTTAAGACAATAATTATTGACTATATCATACAGCAAGATGGTCACAAAAGCAGACACTCAAATTTGAGTGAATGATGCACTTTTGACCCACTGCTAATATTGCCTTATGAACCAAAAAATAAAAGAGAATTAATATCATTACAGGGTTTTCAAGAAACTGAATGTCAGTCCTGCTTGAGTGCTATTTCACATGCAGGATCATGGGAGGCACTAAGTTCTACTGCAAGGTACATTGTTGAGAGACTGCCTGACCTGCAAACAGAGGAACCCATTCCCATTATCCGTGCTAAGAAATTGGGAATCTATGGTGATGGGTTTGTATTGTTTAAAACGTACAAAGTGATACAAAGAATGCTTCACTGTAGCATAGATATATCAGATTTGTGATAAAACTGTAATGACACCAATATAAATGACAAAGAAACCATTGTAAGTCATTATTCACATATTTTTCCCATTGTTATATGTGTTGAATGCATACAGTTTACAGCATCACTTGCGAATACTGACACTCTAATACACTGTCACTTTGCTCATGTGTTAACATTTATGTTTAGTATTAAGGACAGATCTGCTTTGTGTTGAATTACCAATGTGTATTATTAAGCATTTAATCTTTTACTTTGAGTAGCTTTATCCAGTTCATTCCTCTGGACATATGGTCATCACAGTGTTCCAGACATCTGCGGATGATAACAATTGTCTGTTTAACTCCATCTCTCTGGTCCTTTGGGGTCACGCTAAGAAGACAGTTTTTCTTCGCCTTGCAGCTGCCATCTATGGCATTGTTAACCACGAGAAAATGGTTGATCAGGTGATCCTAATAACTACTCACTGATCTCATTTTGCCATCAAAAAACTTAAACTATCAAATTTTGTGAAATAATAGAAAACGTTAATATGTGTATTAATAAACTGTTTATGGCTTAATTCCATACAATCCAGGTAGCATTCTCTTAAGGTTGACAATGCATGTGCCATTTTAATCTGAAAAGATAAGATGTGTTTGTTTTTATTTACCAGTTTTTCTACATTTAAATCCATCTTTCCAGTACTAAATTCCAAAATGTTGCATGCAAGCATCATGCAACAACTTGGAATAACTCCAATAAGTTCAGTGGGACAACAATAGCAAGATCCTTAGACCTTTAATATGTTCCAAATATTCAATATCTGCAACAACTCTGTTTAAGACTTTTCCTATATTTACAATATAATTTTAAAGGATTAATTTTTTAAAAAATGGCATGTATGCATCACACAACATTCACTGAAGTTAACCCCCATAACTGTGAAATACAAGTCTATGGGTCAATATTAATAGATACTTTGGACATTTAATATCTTCCTACTATTAATGTTATGCAACATCTCCCCTCTAGGTATCTCCTACCTTGAAATTAGTCTTTTCAGAACTAAAATTTTAAAAAAAAAGTATGGTGGCATGAAGGAACAACTTAGAATAAACACCCGAGGCTGTGCAATATAACCCTATGGGGCAACATTAATAGTCTCTTGAGATGTTTAATATGTTCCAGATTATAATTTTGTGCTACATCTCCACTTGAGACATTTTCTACATTTAAATCCATCTTTCCAGTAATAAATTCCAAAAATGTTGCATGGAAGCATCATGCAACAACTTGGAATAACTCCAATAAGTTCAGTGGGACAACAATAGCAAGATCCTTAGACCTTTAATATGTTCCAAATATTCAATATCTGCAACAACTCTGTTTAAGACTTTTCCTATATTTACAATATAATTTTAAAGGATTAATTTTTTAAAAAATGGCATGTATGCATCACACAACATTCACTGAAGTTAACCCCCATAACTGTGAAATACAAGTCTATGGGTCAATATTAATAGATACTTTGGACATTTAATATCTTCCTACTATTAATGTTATGCAACATCTCCCCTCTAGGTATCTCCTACCTTGAAATTAGTCTTTTCAGAACTAAAATTTAAAAAAAAAGTATGGTGGCATGATGGAACAACTTAGAATAAACACCCGAGGCGGTGCAATATAACCCTATGGGGCAACATTAATAGTCTTTTGAGATGTTTAATATGTTCCAGATTATAATTTTGTGCTACATCTCCACTTGAGACATTTTCTACATTTAAATCCATCTTTCCAGTAATAAATTCCAAAATGTTGCATGCATATGTTTCAAGACCTTTCCTAGAGTTACAATAGTATTTAAAAGGATTAATTTGTAAAAACAATGGCAGAAGACACAAAGAAACAAAGAATACAAAATACATCTAAATAAAATATATTATTATTATATTAAAATATTTTTACATATATTTTAAGCACAAATATTTTTTGGAAACATATTTAACATATAAAAAATATGCCATGGAAACAAAAATCAGATTAAATAAATATAAAGATTTTAAACAAATATATAAATCATTGAAAACTAATATGAAATAATTAAATAGCAGACTAGTGCTTAGAATTTACAAAAGTAAAGACGCCGATTAATGTGGAATTCCAAGTTGTTGCACTCAATTTCTCGAGAAATGGCTATTCCAAGTTGGAGCCAACTACCACGCAATTTCTCGAGAAAGAGCGCAACAATTAGAAATTCCAAGTTGTTGCGCACAATTTCTCGAGAAATGGCATATTCCAAGTTGGAGCCCAATATGCACACAATAAGGGAGATAACTACAGTGTAATACAAGACTGAATGACAAAGAGATTACAGCCGTCACCATATATTTTTTTTTATAGACAAATATTTTGCTTCTTTTAACAAATATGATATTGACTATTTGTCATTCGGAAATATTTTATGCATTTAGCAAAAATGCCAAACCACCTTAAATGTTACTGTTATTATTATTGCTGCTGCTACAACCAACACTAATTATTATTATTATTATTATTATTATTATTATTATTATTATAATAAATGTAATAATAATTTTAATTGCTTTGAACGTTTATTCAAACGATTTTCAAAATATAATTTATCTGAGTTTGGAAAACAAGGCACAAGGTCATGCATAGTATGTAGAAGACAGATTCACCTGTGATTCTTCTTATGTGTAATTCGTATAATCGTCATTTATATTAAAAGTGTATAATTTGGTGTGACACCTTTATTGTATTTAGCTGCTATAATAGTAGTATAGTGGGACGATATAGCGACAATAAGAATTAGCATTACAACCCCCACCCCACACCCCGGAACAAGAAAGATGAATCATTGTTGGTTTGGTCCGTGAATGTGTGATGAAATTATTTTTGTAGTGTCCGTCTTTGCTCCATAAATTCTGGGGAGTGATTGTTATTGCTGCTTGAATTATCAAAAGGTTATGCTAATTGTTCTGCTTTATCTTGGTTGGTGTCGACTCCAGTTATTTTTGGTGTTGTTTTCGGGACCTTCCCTCTCATGGCTTTGACTTTTGCCTAGACCTCCTTAGAGCTGGTATGACTGAGTGTGGAGCAGTATGCGTGCCATGAGTTAGTTTTCGCTTCTTTTATTACGGTTCTTGTGTTAGCTTTCTTTTGCTTATATGTTAGGGAGTCCGATGCTAGTTTTGTATGTTAAAAACGATTGAGGGCTTTTTTTCTTTTCTTTGATGGCTATTCGGCAGTTGTCTGTCCACCATGGTGTACTATTTTTGCTGGATTTTCCGCTTGTTTTAGGTATACTGTTTTGTGCTACTCCATTTATTGCCTGTGTAATATTGTTGTAGTATTGGTTTGTGTCGTTATTATGTAGACCTTCTAGTTGATTCTTGCTCAAAATTTGTTGGAACAGATCCCAGTTGGCTTTTTACGGACGCCAGACTTTTTATGTGTCTAGCAC
Source organism: Sinohyriopsis cumingii (assembly GCA_028554795.2). Lineage (NCBI taxonomy): Eukaryota > Metazoa > Mollusca > Bivalvia > Unionida > Unionidae > Sinohyriopsis > Sinohyriopsis cumingii. The sequence continues at coordinate 50,550,263 of CM068830.1, read as the reverse complement.
GGACGTGAAGAAAAACATCCCTTACACTCACTTCACATATTATCTACTACCTTCACAGAAGGAAAATGCAAATTTCACAATATCTACTATGCACACAAACTTATGATAATTCATACAATTCCAAATTATACTATAAAAAAACAAATATATTATCCGCACACGGGAAGTTGAAAAAAAAAATATTTACTATCCACACAAACGTAGTTGAACGCATACAAACCCCAAAATCTGCTATCAACACACGGGAAGAAGAGAAAACCACAATATCTACTATCCACAGCAACGAACGTGAACACATAGAAACACACACACTGTCCTATCCACTCACGGGGAAGAAGATGCATACAGACACACTACTATCCACACAAATGTACGTGAACGCATAAAACCTCAAACATACTATCCACACACGAGAAGGAGAGAAAAACCGCAATATCTACTATCCACACAAACGTACGTCAACTCATACCAACCCCAAAATATACCATCCACACACAGGAAGAAGAAAAAACCATTATATACTACCCACAAACCCCAAAATCTACTATCCACACAGGGGAAGAGGAAAAACCAACCCCCAAAATCTACTATCCATACATTGGAAGGAGAAAAAACCAAAATATCTACTATCCACACACAGGAAGGAGAAGAAGAAAAAACACAATATCTACTATCCACACAAACGTACGTGAATGTATACAAACACAAAATATAAAATCGAAAACCCTAATATCTACTATCCATACACGGGAAGGATAAAAAAGTCACAATATATATTATCCACACATACGTACGCGAACGCAGCCAAACACATATACACACATAAACACAAACGTACGCGAACGCACACACACACGCACACACACACACATAAACACGCACAGATATCAGGAATGGAGTGAGCGTTTATAATCACACTACTCCACATTCACACCAACTGGCAACTTGAATAGTCTCTTTTCTAGAGATTTGATTAGCCCTAAGAAGGCACACACACACACATACACATTTTCTGCTCCAATCTTGCTCCCAACTGACTGTAGCTTCTAGGAGTGCAGAGGCAGCTTCAGTGGCCTCATCATCCCAAGCTTCATTGTGCGGGTCCCGGAAGATTTCCCTGTTTTCTCCTACACCAGACCCAGGGATGATGTTGTTGTTGACATGGTTGCTCTCGCAACTCCTCCTCCCAGTTTTCTATCTGGGAATCACAACTCTTGCTACTGGTGGCAGAGGCTGTGTTTCTGGCAGTGGCTGTAGTTGACGTGGTGCTGCCAGAGTCCTTAGCATGAGGTGAGGCAGGATTCAGTTGCCTCCATAGTTGGAGTTCCAAGAGTTTTGTGATTCTGCTGATCATTGTTTCACATCTGATTAATCAACGATGGGTAGCCAGACTGACGAGCGCTCCCCTTTATATATAACAAGCACAGGCGTGAAGGAAAGTACCCCTGATACCAAAACATGACCCATATCATCACCCAAAACAAACATGGAACGCGCGGACCTAAAATAATCACTCGCTCACTTTTTACTTACAAACGCTAACTACAAACCAAAACACACTATATTTTGACAAGCTACCTAAACTAAGTGCTTATAGACACACTTCTATTTTGTTTATATATAAAACAAAGAAATGGCGTGCTTATAGACACACTTATATTATTTTTAGCTTACTAACATACAATTGGCAATTAAATTAGTATCTCTTTTCTAGAGTATTGGAAGTAACCCTGAAAAGGGCTGATTTTTTGTGGACGGGGAGTTATGGCAATCTTTTATCGTCTGGCGGCAGGCTTTCCCACAGGATATGGTCTGCTTCTTCGGAAAGAGAAGAACTCTTTCGTGTTTACATGGCAGTCAACAAATCCTCTGCCTGGATCCTGCTGTTGCTGCTGTTCTGTCTGCTATTTCTGCTTCTGAAGTCTGAACTTCTCCGTCCACTCTTCTTGCTCCTTCTCTCTGAAGAACTCTCCTATCAGGTCGACGACCACTTTCAACATTCTGAAATTCTCTGTTTCTTCAGGTGTTGGTGTCAAGCTTTGCTGACATGGTGCGAATGCACGTAGGCTTCATTTAGTTTAGATAAATTAGAAGGCATTTTCATTTAGTTTAAATAAATTAGAAGGCATCTTCACATGAGTATGGGTCAACAACGGATGGTAAGACTACTACTAATACTACTAGTAAGCTTGGATTATAGATGTTTTCCTACGAATGTAAATGTACCTCTGCTTTAATCCAACACTGCAGGATATTTAATTACTCCTGGGGAAGGGATTTGTGCCACATCCCTCAGGCATTTATGTGCTCACTGAACATCAGTTAATTGCGCCTTCAGATCGATGGACTAATTGTCTTTAACGACCTGACTGAAGGACTTTCATCATGAGTGGGAATGGAGACAACACGAACTCATGTTAAAGTAAGATGTTGTTTCAGTCTGCTTTCAATTGAACCAGGTGTCAACCAAAGCGTTATATGACACCCGTAGCAACTGGTTGCCATTGGAACGTCACATCGGGACACCTGGGTTTGGACGGGTGGAAATGGTTCCACATCTCCGTCGCAGTACAGTAAGTCCTGGTGAGGCAAAGGAGGAGAGGTACCCGGCAGCAGGCAAAAACGCAGTGTCCTAAAACGTCAGCCCGTACTTAATCAAATCTAATCCAGTTATGTGTGTAAGCCACCTGTGCAATTGTTCAAATCAACTAAGTCAAAAAAATTGCAAAGGATTCAATTGTGAAGTTGGAATTTGGTGTACAAAGTGTACATTCGATAAACTAATTAAAAACCAATCTGTACAGTCGGAATGACTTATGAATAGTTTGTATCACGCATAATACAAATTGGAGAATACAAATTTTGATGGTGGTAACCAAACGAATCAAATTAGGATATTAAAAAAGAGATATTATCAAAACTGGTTCTCAAGCCAAAATGAGAACCATATACATTCAACCAGGTAATATGACTGTTGCTCCATCTTTTCATATCGAGGTCAGGAACGTCGTCCAGGCAGGACCGGAAATGGTCTACACTGCTACATGGGTTGGCGGGTTCCTCATTCGTAGGCAATAACATACGTGCCCTTCTTCTAGATGAAGTCCGCCATTTACCTTTTGCAGTCATGAGTACGTTTCGGTCTCAGTGTTGATACTGGACTATTGGGTATAACGGTCACTGATAAATCCGAACTTAAATCTTCAGATTCATTGGCTATGTAATTGGGCCATGCTCCATTTTCTTCTATTTTGTTGGATAGTCACGGCAATGTGCAGCATGCTTTTTCCGCTCCCTTCTTCTTTCTTGTCGATTTATGACCAGCGCTCCGGTGTAGTTGTCCCTGCTACGTCCCTTGTCTACCAGTGAAATTATTCTGCAATACTTGTTGTTGTCCACTGCTAACAACTGTACTTGTAGGTATGGTGGCTCATCTTCTCCCTTTTCTAAGGTTAATTCATGGCCATACGTGGACGCTCAGTTTTAGTGCTCTCCGATGTTCACTGGACGACGTTCCCTGGTTAAATGATGAAAATGTATGGATGGTCAGACTATGGTAGGTATGTTAAATTAACGTCGATTTCGCGCGTTAGGGCATGTTTGACGGTTTATTCCATTACAGCTGGATGTTTAATTACTCCTGGTGGAAGGAATTGGTGCCTCATAACCCAGGCATTTATGTGTTCAAAGAACACTGATTAATTTGGCCATCAGATCCTGGGACTAATTAGTCCCTAACGACCTGAACGTAGGGCCGTCATGAGTGGGAATGAACCCAACACACACTCATGATTAAAAGATGGAATTCAGTAGCGACTGAACGCACCAGGTGTCAACCCAAGCAGCATGTAACGTCCGCTACGATTGGTCGGCAGCGATGACGTCAGATTAGTACACCTGGTTTTTTGACGGGTGGAAATAGTGCCACATTCCGTCAATGGTACGATGTCCGAGTGAGGTCAGGAAGAAGGGTCTTGAAAAGCCAGCCATGGATGTCGTGTACTCCCCAAAACGCCCTCCCGTACATATTTCAAATCTAGTCCAGTTTTCTAATGGACAATACAAATGCCAGTGATGTGTAAGCCACCTGTGCATTTGTACAAATCAAATGAGTTTTTTTAAATTTTGAAAAATAATTCATTCAAAGTTGGAATTTAGTGTACAGAATGTAAATTCAAAATACTAATTAAATACCAATCGGTAAAGTCGAAATGACATATGAATAGTTTGTATCACGCATAAGAGAAAATAGGAGAATAAAATTTATGATAGTGGTAACGAAACAAGTCAAATTAGATACTAAAAATAGAGATATTATCAAAAGCATTTTCCAGCCAAATGGAAACTGCATGACTTCTTACGGCAATTTGTTAGGCGCTCGATTGTTTCAAATCGAGTGATCCCTGGGTCCTCAGATATCATTCAGTCCCAATACATCGGCGGTCCCACTCTTGAAAGGGCCTCTCCTGAGGGATCCGAACCGCGACCGGGCTGCTGCTTCCCAGCCTGATAGGTAATGGCTGGTATACTTGAAATGTAAGGTCACCCTTTTACACAGCAAATAATCTCCACTATTATTTCATAGTAGAGACCGTTGACAAAATAGGTATTATCGGTCAGCTTTCTTTGTTCTTCCGTATTTCTACAGGTCTCCGTGCCCGCTCATGCCGCATGAATTTCATGGACGTAATGCAACCGACAAAGTACCATTCTGAGGCTCTGAAGAAAGGACCCCTAAATGGCGCTTTAGGAAACCTGATTCCATCCATCCCCAAGATATAGTTTTCCAGTGAAGTAGTTTGGCAAATACTCGTTGCCGTCCCGGACAAACAACTTAGTACTTGTCTGGCTGGTGGCTCATCATTATCATCATCCTTCGTGGTAATTTCATAGCCGCCACGTGGACGGCTCCGAAGTAGAGCTGTGCGATGTTCACCGGTCGGCTTCTTGAACTGGAATAAGGAAATAATGAATGATGGTCAGACTGATGATGATGAGATTTGACTAGAGTCGCTTGCGCACATAGTGCATGCGCGACGATGGTCGGACTGGAGACTGTCTCGCTTTATGTGGTTCAAGCGCGAGCAGCAGGGGGGGGCGAATCCGACATTTTGTCCAAACGTCATTTGGCTTAATTGATACTTTCTGCACTCAGCGGATCCGGTGTCGTCAGCGCCTGGTAAAAAAAAAGACGACGTCGTCGTCGGGGATCGTCCAATCGTCATTTAGTTTAATTGATACCTTCTGCACGCCGATCCCAGCGTCGTCAGCGTCCGGTAAACACATCGACGACCGCGTCGATGTCATCGCCCCCCCTGCTGCTTATAATTTAACCGAATATTTGGTCAAGTCCGATACGATATCGTGTACGAGGGTCATGTAAATTTATCGTTACAAATCCATGTGGGGTCGACTGAGCATGACTAAAAAAGTTTCGAAAAACATTAAAGTCCATGTCACCGCCGCACCATGTCTGCCAAATATTTCGTAGCGTGTGTGTATCAACGCCGTTGAATACAGCAAGAATATTACAGTTGTCTCTGATTACTTTTGGAATCTGAGTATACCGTTGAGTGACATATATCACGTCAGTGTTTTTATACCTGCCTCTGGAAAATATCCTAGCTGGGTTTTTTTGATTGTCTAACATAACATCATCGTACACGACTAGATTGTTAACGGCGCCATCAATATCATCGATACCTGGTGCATCATTGATATCTGTAATAAACTCGATGACATTTTTTTTAGCGATCGCTGATGCGTTCTCGTTGAAATCTTTCAACACCTCGTAGCATCGTTGATCATCTACGCTAGGAGCAACCAAATACAACTTATCCCACTTCATCCATCTCATTATTAAACTGAGTAACAATTGCGTCTTGCCGGATCCAGATGGTCCGATGATAATCATCCGGATCGAGTTTGGTAACGCTGCAACATGCTTAACTGGTTCTCTTGTTTTAGTCGCTGAAAAGTCAATTATATTCATGTCTCTATACATAAATTATGGATCTATATTGTGTGAAGTGTAGAGTGCGTACTGGCACAAATGATATGACAACCGTTACAACAAGAAATAACAGATCGGCGCTTACTGGCAAGTGTGTACAATGCGGTACAAAGAAATTTAGATTTATTTCTATTAGACCCGGGGATGTTTTTAAAAAAAGCGAGGAGGTGATATTGCAGCCAAGTTATCAAAACTCCCCGGAACACCGTGGGCAAAGTATCCAGGAGAAAAACACCTTCCAGGATATAGCTACTGTGGCCCCGGAACACGATTAGATATCAGACTCGATGATCAAAATCAGCCCAAACCCGGTGAGTATCCAATAAATGCTATCGATAAGGCGTGTCATGCTCATGATGTTGCTTACAAAAGTAGCGATCTGCAACAGCGTCATATCGCGGACGTAAAATTAATTCACGCGTTACATGCTATTCCTGATAAATCCGTCAAAGAAAAATTGGCCTCATGGTTGGTAAAATCGGCTATGAAAGGTAAATTAATGATTGGAAGCGGAGCTTCTCGCGCTGGTAATTGAAAACGCTAGCGTTTATAATAACAACATGGAATCCATCTATTATTCTCCGAGAGGATACTGGAAGGGGAGGGCCGCAATTGGTAAGCTTGCAAACGCTGCAAAAGTAACGAGGGCCGTTGCGGCTAATTGGTTATCCAAACAGGCTATATGGCAAATTTATCTACCACCGCCTAAACAAATCAACTTCTCGCGCTTTGATGTCAGCGTACCTAATGAAGTTCATCAGGCTGATATACTATTTCTGCCGCATGACAACGGTTACAAATACGCGCTAACCGTAGTTGATGTTGCGAGTCGATACAAACAAGCGGAGCCGTTAAAAACAAAGTCAGCAACTGAAGTAGCCGCTGCGTTTGAAAGAATTTATCGAAGAGGTCCTCTGCGCTGGCCAAATCTATTACAAGTTGATCCTGGTAGTGAATTTCGCGGCGCTGTTTTATCAACGCTGAAACATCATAGCGTCGCGGTACGACGAGGTCATACTGCGCTACATCGTGATCAGGCAATTGTTGAGCGATTCAATCGGACTGTCGCTGAACGGTTATTTGGATATCAATACGCGAAGGAATTCATCCAAGAAAAACGATCTCGTGAATGGGTCAAAAGGTTGCCAGGCGTAATTGCAGCGTTAAATAACGAGATTACCCGAGCAATTAACATGAAGCCCAGCGACGCGATTAAATACGAGTATATACCCGGAAGATCAAAAATAGATAGCGTTTCCAAGCCGATTCTCGGCGATGTCACCGTGAGATATCTGTATGAACCAGGAGAGCTTGAAGGCGGTAAAAAAAAGAGCTACTGATCCTATTTGGAGTGTTACCACACATAACATATCAGCGATAACACGATCAACTGGTAGACCACCGATCTATAGACTGGATTCAACTGCTCCGCAGCGGGGGTTTACACGCGAGCAACTACAAGAGATACCTGACGATACTCAATTGCCCCCGCGTGGTCTTAACTAGCGCCGTTGCGTCTATTGCACTCGAGGCAGGTCAACCTCACATTGTTTTTGACATGACCGAGACTGTTATCGATCCTGTCCACGGTAAATTGGCGAGCGTCTTTATCCGAATAACGCCAGCGCATTACACAATTACAACTCGCGCAGTGATTATTCTGTTGTTGTCGTAACGCAATTATTAATTCGGCATCAATATCAAAACGCCGCTGTTTTTTTTTATCCTGTTGGCGGTAACCCGAGAGTTTTCTATCAATGACGCTTGCATCGATGATGTCGTTGTCGTTGGTGACTCCGTCACTGACTCCGTCAATAACAATTCTTCGAAGCTGATTTATCCTCCGTACTCGGGACACCGCAAGATAGACTAGACTTGACCATTCGATGCGATTATCAACTATCCAAACAATTGTGTCCGTGATGGTTAGTCCCTGCGAGGAATGTATTGTTGTTGCGTATCCTAGCGTCCACGGGGATTTATCAGCACGTAGAACGTCCTCGACGACGCTGATATCAACGAGCACAATATCATTCAGCACGAGAATTTGTTTTTCTGTCCGGCCTGGAATTTCAACTTCAATGTTCTGCCGCCGTGTATCCGCGGGTCTATAACATAACGGCACTGGACGCGTTGGAAACTTTTCCTTATGCAACGTAAACAACTTCCGCTGAAGTGTGTCTCTGACTATCTTTCTACTCGCTACAATCAAATCGTTTGGTCTCCATGTTTCCCAGAATTCATTTAACGGCGTTTCCGGAATCACCTCGCGGATTATTTCACATTGAATTCTATCCGGTTGTAATCTGATTAATTTTTTAACCTCGCGCAGTTGTTCATCAAGTGCTCGGTAATCAGTATGGGTTTCTTCATAATAGTCCACAAAACCCTTTAACCAATCATGTGGGCCCTCGCCGACAAATGGTGGTGGTTGGCCATGGTCGCCACACATGATCACCGCTGTATTCGCGAGCAGCAACCAATCAAGAAACATTTGTAAAGTATCTAACTAAACAGTACATATCTCATCCCAGATGATAACCTCAGGAATAAATTTTTCCCCCATTCGATCAGGAGTCCACTCACCGCCGCTGTATCGAAAAAAGCTGTGATAAGTAACGGCGTCAACATTTCGTTGTTTTATCTCTCGCGCTAGTCTATGGGTCGGTGTAAGCACGATTATACTTGCCCGCGTTCGAAATAATTCAATTGCCCGAGTCGTCTTTCCTGACCCGCCACAGCCGCTTAAATAAACCGTCTTGTGTCTACAAATTGGATCAGAACACGGTGGTGCATTAGACCATTCTGACAATTTATCACCGCGTAAGTAGTTGTTCTCAACGGTGACATCTGCTGACGGGGAATAATCGCGTCGTATTTCATTTTTAATTCTCCATGTACCCCAACTCTCGTCCGGACTAGTAAACTCGGCTACGTTTTCCTTATACGCTACGTCAACATAAAACGAATCAACGGCTACTCTAACGGTGGTGTCAGGAAATCTATTTATCATCGAGAATAAATTGATAGCGGCGTAACCCAGCATAGATGCCCTCAAATGCGGGTATGCCGGGCTGTCTCCATCGCTGTAGGTAACAACTGTACCCAACCTTGTTCCATTGGACAAGAAAGCTGTTTCGCAGTTCACGTATCTATTTTTCGCCACTGCGTCCTTGATTACGAAATCATATTCTGCGTCATCTATAATCAGCCGTGAGCAATATCGTTTGTAGTCGCAGTTTTTTCCACCTTGTGTGAAGTTACCGATTATTCTTCTACCGAGATCTTTTGCCTCGTGGTTTCGTTGGTTGAATATCTTTTTGGACCATTCGACGATATATTCCTCGTCGGCATCGATGTGTTTTCTGGATTCGTCAATTATGCTATCTAGACGCTCTGGTTCTGGTAACCAGACTTCAGTCTGCGCCCGGTATGATATAATCGCGTCACTGACAATCAACGAAACTAGCATTTTACAATCAATCATATACCGTAGCAGCGCTATTGGCAACCACTTCTTTTCAGCCATGTGTCTACCGATCCAAATATAGCAACAGCAATGAAGTCCTGCCGCGAACTCAAATGATACTATGCGAGCGAATCCGGTTAAATCAAAATCAGGCAGTGGTCCATTAATAGCAACACGAGTCATTTCATGTCTGGGGTGTCCAAATCGTTTGAAATACTCAGCGGCGGATCCATACCCGAGAAAACTCGCTGGATAACAGGCAACCATATCAACGGAAATCATAGCGTCGCGGTTGTATTTAGTGTTCCATAGTCCACCGTGATAGTATTCCAAACAACTGGATTGTACATCCGGTAGAAATTCCTTGCGCGTTGGACTCCACGCATTTTTCCTTGCTGCAACATGAGCTACAACCGATGGAATCGTAAAACAATTTGTTAGCAGTTGTTCATCATGCTCCTCAAATTGTATGGCGGTTTTTTTCATCCTGTTGTGAAATGCTTCAGTGCGATATAATTCACCGTTTGGTCTTACAAACTGATCAAAGGTATCAGCGCTGCGAAGTAACCACACTGATACAGGGTCGTTTTTACACAAATAAGCGATAGCATCAAATAGTTTCCTCTCCGCGAGAAAACCATCTTGTATAAATTCCCCCGGGATATACTTTACCGTTCTATCCCTTGGAAACACTGTGATCGCGGGCGTCCATGCGTGTTCGTTATGATCAATAATTTTGATTGGGGCTCCATTTGATTTATACTTCGATTCGTATAATACTTCACCGGTTATCGTTGTAACGGTTATTGGAAATCTCAACGACGTTTCTAATCTCGCTATGTCGCTGATAGTTGCTCCACGCTCTTTTACGGTTAGTTCCCACTGGTTGATTTTGCTACGTCGTAAATCAGTCAATTTGTTTCCTCGACACGCATTTGTAAAATGCTCTATTACTCGTTCTGCTACACAATTTATCCCCGTTGACTGTTTCATTGGTTTCAGTTTTCCGATATCAGGTTTCTTATTTAAAGGGTATATTCCATAAACAACTGCTGTTTCAGGATACGCTCGTTCATAGTATGGTCTGTCAATTCCGGTTAACAGCCCCGGCTTGGAGTCGCGGCTAACAATGACTGTTTTCTTGTCGCTGAGAACTGGTTCAAATTTATCACGTATGATCCAATCACCTGATTCCACCCGGACAATGAATTTTACTCTGAAGAAATACCTTTTACCGTCAAGTTGTGATATTATCGTTGCTGCGCGGTTGTCGTTCATGGTAGCATCAACAACGCCATCAATTCGAAATGTTGACCAACTATGAGATGCGCCATCACGCTTGAATTCATCGATACAATCGCGTATTTTACTCAACAGGGTTCTATCGTTTATTAACGCTTTTGGTGCGGCCTTGAGGACTCTATCGAGATTGAACTTAATATTTTTCCAGGGCTTAATTGCTGCTAATCTCTCGAACTCATCCATATAATTAAAACAAGTATTTAAATGAAAGAATATAGTATAATGAATCACTGCAAATGGTTGATGATTGGGTCGACAACCCCGTGCAATAAATCATGTAGAGGTGAATTCTGCGGGTACCATTTACAAAGCGTTCGTAATGGTTCTCTTGGCCCCCTCCCGTGCTTGGTTTGCCACGTCGGTGTAAGAGGAAAATCGCAGTTGTGTATCAATTGTGGCGGAAAGCGATACAGAGAGTTAAAACGCTATTATGACAAGCGAATTAAAAACGCCGTCATTGACCCTACCGCTGACTTCGTCATCAAAACCCCCCAAGACTACGTTGAAAGATTCATAATTAAACCAAATAATAAATTAGACAAGTAGTATTATTATACAAATGGACCGAGAATTTCAGCCGCATCCCCTGCTCGTCAATTACGAGGCGTCTCGCGACGGCATTGTTAGAAATCGTAGACTGAAGAAGCCGGTTGGTACCGTAAATAATCACGGGTATTTGATATTTGGTGCCGGGGGGGAAATTTATCTTGTTCACAGGGTGGTATTTGAAGCATTTAACGGACTGATCAACGACGGTCTCGTTATTGATCATATTAATAATAATAAGACTGATAATTCTCTTACAAACCTGCAAGCCATCTCTCAGAGTGAAAACAATAAAAAAGGCCAAACTGGCAAGTTTTCAAAGCAAGCAAGGGGCGTCAAATCGTTTGATACGTCAACGCACGAGGAAAAAATATTTCAGTCGATGAATGAGGCGGGAAAATATTTCGATATTTGTAGAGCCTCAGTTCGAGATGTTGCAGAGAATATAACTAAAACAGCGATCTCAAAAAAGACGGGGCACAGAATTCGATTTTCATATATAAATAAGGCCACCGGCGCCCATGGCGCTGACGAAGTCGCCATGACAGTGTGAAACGTTATTGTCTGTTCCGGAAGAAAACGAATTATTAAACACCTTCGGAATTGATACACGGGGGTTTCATTTTTTTTTTATTTAAAAACAAGATGTTCTATAAGAATAATGAATATCGAAGACATCAATAATATATTAGCCGAGATTTCAAAATTAAAAAATCAAGGAATTGAATTATCTGATGGTCTCGACAGTGAAAAAATATTATCCGATTATGAGATTATTAACGAACAATCGAAACGGGGGCGTTTTACCCTGGCCCGCGAGTACTTTTTTATAAAACGATTACAACATACGATCAATGAAAACTTGTACCACAATGACGCAAATGCATTCATTGGACTATTCACTGCCGTTGAAATAATACGAAAAAAACTCGGACGTGTTTATGAACGACGCCGGGAGATTTCTAGTAAGATCAAAAACATTAGAAGGATTATAGACGAAAACTCCGGCGAGAAATTAGAAATTGCTTCGCAATTGCAATAATGGTAGGCGAATCACTTACTACTCGGCTAGCCAGAGAGCGGCTAGCGGCGCTTAAAAAGTTCATACCGTTACGAGACAGGGTCCGAGAGCAACTTCAAACGCGGCAGCAACTATAAACCGATTTTACTGTTGGAAGCGAACAACTCTTTGCCCCGGTAACTAAAGCGACCAAAGATGTTACGGCGGCAACTGTACCCGTCCTCGATGCGCTTGAAAAGATAGCGGCTCAGACCGAAGAAACAAAAAGGTCTTTAGAAACACTCCCTGCAAAAATAGCGGCTGCTACAACACGGAGGCCACCACCACTCGCTATAATGGACCCACAAGAACCTTATGTTACAATGGCCGACGAAGAAGAACTAGGTGCTACCGCAAGAAAACCAGAAGAAGAAATACCGGAAGAAACATCGGAAGAAACACATAAGAAAAAGAGAAAAGGGGGAATATACCCCGTAATGTACTTAAGAAGAGCACAATAGATCAAATTAGAGGCCTCAGCTATGATGAATTAATTGATTTTACTGCCTCCAATTTTGCTAAGAGCATACGAGATAAGGAGCATATCAATAGCGGTTACGAGAAAAGTATAAAGACGTTAAAGGATTGGACAAGAATAGTGTATTTAGCGAGTAAACACGAGAATGCATTATCACATCGTGGTGATCCCGATTACGACGCATTCCATAGAGAAGTTGAAAAAAGGGTAAAACTAAAAAAAGGAAAAGGATACTCTGTTGGTAAAGAATCCTACGGCGTTACCTGTCCTAACAGTGTTCTCAGTGATATATCACGGCTAGAGGTACTAATCGGAGGAAAACGAGCCGGAAATAACTCTCCGGAAATAATCAATGAGGCCGCTGATATTTGCAAGCGGTTATTTACGGGCGGTATCATGGACGTTAGTGCGTATCGAACGCTCATAGACGAACTCGTGGATGATTAAAAAAATTATCGTTTTGTTAATTTTGACCGTTTTTGGTCGTTTTTTGACCGTTTTTGGTCGTTTTTTGACCGTTTTTTGCCATTTTTTGACTGTTTTTGGTCGTTTTTGGTTGGTTTTTGAGGGCAAAAACCCCAGGAAATCATTTAGAGAAAATCGATGTTTTTGCTGAAAAATCGAAAAAAACGACTATAGGCAACAAAAAAATGACCAAAAATGACTAAAAATCAAGAAAAAACCGGAAAAAAAACCGGATTTTTATCGAGGGCAAAAACCTAATTAAATTTTGATAAAATTTATTCCGGTTTTCCACAGGAGGAAATGTCAGAATAATTATTCATAAGAACTATGACAGTTCCCCCATCGATGGAAACTGGTCAGAGTAAAAAATGTTTTACAAAACTAACCCGCCACACATGTCAACCGTTTGCAAAATTATATAATATTGTAAATCCGCGTCAATTTTGACCGTTTTTGGTCGTTTTTTGACCGTTTTTTGCCATTTTTTGACTGTTTTTGGTCGTTTTTGATTGGTTTTTGAGGGCAAAAACCCCAGAAAATCATTTAGAGAAAATCGATGTTTTTGCTGAAAAATCGAAAAAAACGACTATAGGCAACAAAAAAATGACCAAAAATGACTAAAAATCAAGAAAAAACCAGAAAAAAACCGGATTTTTATCGAGGGCAAAAACCCAAGGAAATTTTGATAAAATTTATTCCGGTTTTTGATTGGGGGGGGGGTGATCAATCACTGGTGATCACAATCACTAATTGGAAAACGTGTTTTTATAATAAGGATGATCATACACTACAACCACGATAAACCAGTACTCGTCTACGTGGTAAACTCGCGATTGCCTGTTTACCGCGCGTACTATGGAGACGGTCTCGGTAGCACCATTGCGGGGTTATTCACAAGAATGGCTCCAAAAGTAGCGCCGTTAGCCAAACAATTAGGAATGAAGGCTATTGATGTTATTCGTGATAAGGGTATTAGTGCTATTGGAGACGTTGCCGGAAAGGCGCTTTCTGGAGCAAAGGACAAACTAATGTCGTTGGTGAGGAGAAAAAAACAGAAACCACCGGTGATGCCATCAACGACAGTGATGCCTGCAAATGTCAGTAAAGTAATAAATAACGCCGTGGAAGAAAAACTAGAGTCGTTGGCGGCTCAGTCGTCCACCAACGCGCCCATAAACGCAATAGCGGGGGAGTGGTCTTAAACAGAATTCAAAGAATTTACGACGAAAAAATCGCAATTGAAAACATCAACATGATAAATAATAAAATGTTTGCGCGAACCGCTGATCCCGCGTTTGATATAGATGCCCCAGTGCGCAGGGATGATTCTGTCCGTGATTATCAATATTATTCTTATTATGCAGCGCAACCCGACCTACGATCGCGAATTGAACTTCAAGTCCAAGATACCAGTAAATATTTTTTGCCGTGTGAAGCGTTTATCGAAATTGAGGGAGAACTTGTGACAAATGCCGCCGATAATGCACCATACGCAGATGACGATCGTGTTCGAGTTGGCTTCGTTAACAACGGTATCATGGCGTTATTTGAGAGTGCCAGATATCTTATTGACGGGCGAGAAATTGAATCAATAGAACGCGAGGTTGATGTTGCAACAACGATAATTGGGTTAGCGAGATACTCGGATGATTATACAAGATCGGCGGGCCCATCTATGATGTTTGCAAAGGACACCACCGATAACGCTGATCATTTTCAGTACATCAACGTGCTGGTGGAAAGAGATACCGCAACTGACCCACAGGCTGAAGCAAATAACCCAGACCGCAGAGCAAGACCAGGCGCTAATTTCAATATTATAAAGAGTCTTAACGATAATTACAATATGGGATTCGCAGCACGAATATTGATGCTAAAAAGACCACGCCGACAGTTTTCATGCGCGATTCCACTCCATCACATATTTGGATTCTGCAGAAATGTTAGAAAAGTCATCTATGGGGCTAAGCATACAATCGCGCTGACGCGAAGGGGCGATGATAACAATGCAATATGGCGTGCTGCTTGCGTCGCTGCCGGTAAAGTCATTTTAACTAAAATGGCATTGTGGATGCCGGTGCTGACTCCATCAGTTACCACGGAAGCACGATTGTTAGCATTTATGGAACAGGGAGGGAAATCGTTGTTGAGTTGGCTAGCGGTAACAACTGATGCTAAAGAGGATAACGTCGCCGATACGTTTACATGGCACTTGGCGTCAAAACAGGGTGTTTCAGCCCCGCGTCATATATTCATAGCGCTACAGAATAGGGAACGATTGGGTAATCAAGAACGCAGCCATATGATATTTGATCAATTAGGAGTCAGGGATGTTTCGCTGAGAATAAACGGACAACAGGAACCATCCGAGGATATACAGCTTAATTACGGCGACAACCATATCGCACGTGTGTATCATCGATTGCTGTCATACATGGGTCGTGATCAAAACGTCGACACTGGTTTGCAAATATCGCAACTTGATTTTAAAAAGCTGTATCCGATTTATTATTTTTCGTTGGAACATCTTGATTTAACGAGACAATCCGTCGTTGATATACACTTCCGAGCTCGTATAGCCCCGGGTGGTGTTAATTACAGAGCGGTTGCTGTCATTCTCAGCGATAAATCAATGCTGTTGGAAGGTGTTGGTGGACGAATGAGAATCGTTGATGCGCCAGTGGAAAACATGTAATTGAAAGCACAAACACGTTTACAATAAAATGTCGTATAGTGTCGTCAGTGTAGAGTTGACTGATGGTCAAATCAAGAAATTACGATCAAAGTCGGCTAAACAATGCGGGACCACAATAACGCTGAAGCCGTCGCAGATGGCGGGTGGTAATCATAAGATATCGTTGACGGCGCGTCAAATAAAACATTTCAATAATGCGATGAAGAATAAAAAGGGCGTTCAAATAGATTTTTCAGCCGCAGCGATTAAAAACATGGAAAAGACCGGTGGGATATTTCCGCTGTTAGCTGCGATTCCAGTGTTGATTGCCGCGGAGGCCCCAGCAGTGGCTAAGGCGGCTGCGTTAGGGGCCGTTGGTACCGCGGCGGGGATGGCACTGAAGAAGGCAACCGGGAAAGGCTATAAAAAAAAACGATCCGTGGCCGGAAAGGGTCTAAGACTACCGGGAACCCCGTATTCATGGTACTCGGGAAAGGGTCTAAGACTACCGGGAACCGTTTATTGACCCGGGGGTCAATGACTCCTATGTCTAATTTTGATTTAATAGACGCCGCGAACGCGCTAGCGATAAAAAACTTCAGGGGTGTTTTTATGAGGGATCAATTACCGGCGGCACCAAGGAATATTGAAACAGGCATAATTAACCTCGATGGGTCTTCCGGAGCGGGGACTCATTGGGTTGCGTACGCGATTGATCCGCGTGCGATCGTCTATTTTGATTCATACGGGTTAGCCCCGCCGAACGAGTTCATGCGGTATATCCGGACGTGTTCAGCCCCGTTTTTTTATTCCACGTTGCCAACACAGCGATTAAGCGACCCGCCGATATGCGGCCGTGAGGTATTGAACGTACTCGCGGCGATTTCATCGTCGCGAAAACCACCTCATGTGGTTGTAAACGAATACACTAGTGGGGTCGTAGAGGCCCGGCGGGTTAATTAGAAACGCCGTTTTTTTTTTACAATAACGATGATTGATATTTGGGGACGACCGGTTTCGGCGCTGAAAAAGCCCACGGAAACGCCCGCCACCGATGACATAAAAAAACTAATTGAGGATGAAATCGCTGATATGTTGAATTTAACAAGTGTTGACCCAGGCGAAATAGTTGTATTTCAAGACCGCCAGGGTAAATTGAAATCCAGTAATGTGTCGCTGGATGACGTTTTAATACGACAGCGTGATGCCGCCGAGGACGCTATCGCGTTGTATACCGGCGACGGACGACTCAAACCGGGTGAACATATATCGACGATAACATTAATCCGAGACGGTTTTACAACGCTGTCGGGCCAATTTACCTCGTTACGGAAAAATGTTAACAGGATCGATGACAACTTTGATAAATTCTTTGGTAAAAAAAATACCAAACCGGATGAGATTACAACAACTATAAATGATATCACTGCGTATGGACAGGAAATAAAAACAATCAAAACTGATGTTGCAGAGAACAAAAAAAATGTAGACGCGAATGGACAGGAAATAAAAACAATCAAAACTGATGTTGCAGAGAACAAGAGGAATATAGACGCGCATACAGGGGAAATAAGAACAATCAAAACTGATATTGCAGCGAACAAAGGGAATATAGACGCGTATAGAGGGGAAATAAGAACAATCAAAACTGATGTTGCAAGGAACAAAAGAAATACAGACGCGAATACAGGGGAAATAGGAACGATCAAAACTGATGTTGCAACGAACAAAAGAAATACAGACGCGAATACAGGGGAAATAGGAACGATCAAAACTGATGTTGCAGCGAACAAAAAAAGTATAGACGCGTATGAAGGGGAAATAAAAACAATCAAAACTGATGTTGCAGCGAACAAAAGGAATATAGACGCGCATACAGGGGAAATAGAAACAGTCAAAACTGATGTTGCAGCGAACAAAAGAAATATAGACGCGCATACAGGGGAAATAGGAACGATCAAAACTGATATTGTAGCGAACAAAAAAAGTATAGACGTGCATGAACAGAGAATAGGAACGATCAAAACTGATATTGTAGCGAACAAGAATAATATAGACGCGCATGGATGGAGAATAGAAACAGTCAAAACTGATGTTACAGCGAACAAAAAAAGTATAGACGCGCATACAGGGGAAATAGAAACAATCAAAACTGATGTTGCAGCGAACAAAAGGAATATAGACGCGCATACAGGGGAAATAGAAACAGTCAAAACTGATGTTGAAGCGAACAAAAGGAATATAGACGCGCATACAGGGGAAATAGGAACGATCAAAACTGATGTTGCAGCGAACAAAAAAAGTATAGACGCGTATAGAGGGGAAATAAATACACTCATTACTAAGGTTGCAGCGAACAAAAAAGATGTGGACGCGCATATACTGGAAATAGATATACTCATTACTAGGGTTGCAGCGAACAAGAATAATATAGACGCGAGTCGGCGGGAAATAGAAATAATCAAAACTGATGTTGAAACGATTAAAGACGGACTACCGAGAGTAGCAGAGCAATTCAAAAAAATAAAAATCCCTCATGAGAACACCATCAACACAGTATACACAATTCAGCATGGATCATTCGATTGGACTCCTACACAGAATACAGTAAATATTACCGCAACTGTTAAGGGCATTTATCGATTGACATTGATTTCGGCGATGCAGTTCAGTATATCATCGTCGAGTTCATCCGGGTTTAACAATACAATATCAACAATCATTGACAAGGATACAATTGAACGGTTTATAATTAAGGCCGTTGATAGCAGTCTATTTAGGACAAACATCACATGGTATGCAGAATTTGCAGTTGATCTAAGTAAGTAATTGAAAACACTAGCTCTTTTAAAATAAAAATGACCACCAGGGTAATTGAATCAGAGGTATCACCGACGTCACATCAATATCGATTCGATACCGCAAAAGAATTCTCCGCGAATTTGAAAACGCTTTCCGAACAATACCGCGCAAAAATAAAAAAATACCGCAGAAAAATAACCACCATCGACGCGGTCGTGTACTCGGTGTCGGGTATAGTAGCCGGTACCGGTGTTATTTTATCCACGGTAACCACGATAGCCCCGATCGCTGTTCCAATCGCTATCTCCGCGATGACAACAATTGCTGGAGTCGCCAACGCAATCACTAAAAAGATATCATCGTGTTTTCAGAAAAAACTCGACGAGTATACAGTAAAACATCAAATAGTATCCGACGCGTACTCGAAATTATCCGGGTTGATCTCGTTATCGATTGATAATTTGTTCATATCCGATGTTGAATTCTCCACGATGGTCCAGTTGTATAGCTCCGCGATGTCAAAAATCGAGGATTTTTAACTGGAATTCGGAACCACCTGGTTGTTAAAATTAGACACTAAAGACAACGAATAATAATAATGTCGCTGAACCCCGAAGGGTCTCAATTACTTCAGCGGATCGCGGAGAACACCACTCCGGTACAAACAAATATGATATCGATAACGTCAACGAAGCCAGAATTCAGTGTGAACTTCCCGTCGCCGGTTCCAGTGAAGGAAATAGCGCTGGCAAAATTGCGAGTATATCACAGTTGGCCTAATATCCGAGCGGACGCATTTAACGGACAACAACCTAATAACTCGCTGGTTTTTGCATGGACAAATAAGCCCGATGGGACCCCAGACTGGAATGAGGTTACAATACCAACTGGGTCATACCAAATAGAACAAATCAATAAGGAATTTCAACGCAGGATAAAATCGATTACAGGAAAAGAATCAAAAATCGCTATTACGGTTCATGAACCGACGTTATCGTCGACGATTGAAATAAGCACACCGGGGTATATGGTTGATATTTATAACAGTTCAATAAGAACCATACTAGGATGGCCTAAGAATCCACCCGCGGACGCCCCCCCATCAACTATCCTCAGATACGATAACGGAGATGGTGGTAGGCATATTGCTCCACACAACGTAAATATAGCATCGGTGATAGCAATCAATCTGGTGTGTGATGTTATCGAAGGGAGTTACCAGGTGGATACCAAGCAATCAAATCAAGCTCAACAGGGGTATATCCTTTATTCGTTTTCACCAACAGCCCCTCCGGGATTTTTGATCGTTGAGAGTCCGATTAATCCGGTCTATATGAGATGCCATAATCGGTTTTTAACGAGAATTAATTTTAGAATTACAGATCAGTCAAATAACCTAATTGATTTACAAGAGGAGGAGTTAGTGATCACTCTGTTTGTAAGATCATAGCAGCAGGGGGGCGATGACATCGACGACGACGTCGATGTGCTTACCGGACGCTGACGACGCTGGGGATCGGCGCGCAGAAGGTATTAATTAAACCAAATGACGTTCCGGACAATTGTCGATTTGGCCCCTCGACGATGACAACGACGACGACGTCGTTTTTTTTTTACCAGGCGCTGACGACACCGGATCCGCTGAGTGCAGAAAGTAACAATTAAGCCAAATAACGTTTGGACAAAATGTCGGATTCGCCCCCCCCCCCTGCTGCTGCGCGGACGTGATATAAAACATCCTTACGATTTTTGTTGTGTTGGAACGTTATGATAGTTGATTTTAGGGTGAGGAATATAAAGAAGTAAAAGAGCATGTATAATGATAAATATTGGAAACAAACGACTGACACATTTTTTCAAAACACAACATTTTTTATTCAAACAACTAACATCCAACAATTAACAAGAAAACAATTTTTTTTAAAAAATAAGCAAATTTTTGACAAGGTTGACAACGTTGTGAAGTCAAACTAGACTGAACCATTGATGTACACTACGTTTCGTATCTAAAAAGAAATAAGAGATAGCCATAATGATATATAAAAAAAAAAACAATCGATCTACATTGTCATCACTTCTAGAAGAGTGAGGATTGACGATCAAAATAACTAACTATATGTTCTAAAAATATTTAAGACTGCGTCGATGAAGAAAATAAATTTTTGAATGAGTCGTCTGGGTATTTCTTCTCATAAAGTCGTCTTCCAAAGGTGGCAATCCATACGAATCAAAATACTCCTCACAACTACCACGGGAAAGTAAACGACTACCAAGTGGGTTCCTTGGAGATGAATGTCGTCCGTGTTAATGACACAAGCTTGATGATCTTGAGGTCTGCGATGAGGAAGTTCATCTTTAGCACACACGACATGATTCCTAGAAGCAGTGTACGAACTATTATTCAAAAGATAATAAAGTTCCCACTTATCATATTTTGTGTTGTTTTGTTTTTCTGGTTTTTCAATTCAAACCTAACGTTTTGCTTCAAAATGTGTGACAAGTAACCGTTTTTTCGCTTCGTCTCCGCACTCTTGAGTCATGAGAGCGTGACTGTGATGGATCTCTAGAGTCATCACTGTAAGAGAGGAATGATCACGCAAGTCTTTATACCACTGATGCAACACGGCTTCTTCTGAGATGACACTCCAAGCTTCTGCTAGATACTCATCCAATCTGTCTCCTTCACTAAGCATCAGACATTTATCGTGCTGAAATTGACTGGGATGATCGTTTATACATCCAATGCAATCATTCTTGATCAATTCCGTAATTATTTCTGCCAGGTGTATGGTAAAACAGGAGACTAAATGGTGTTCTTGTTCTGGCCATCTGGACTTCATTACTATGTCCTCTTCGTCTTTGTCTTTGGGTTCTGCTTCCACGGTATCCTCCCCTCCAAGTTCAATAGATTCACCACCATTCAAAGAAGGATTACATGCTTCCATCGTTTTTAATAGTCTGGAATGACTTCTCTCAAACTGTTGATTTCTGAATTCGGCATACAGGATGAAGTTCACTGTGTTGTTTAAGGATATTGGCTCTGCAAACGGAAGTTATACATGAATCTGGCCGGATTTTATGGGGTGGAAATGTCCCTTGTCGCTGCCTTGGTCTTGGGTGAAATCAAAGGCCCACAAAGTGTAAGCTTCTGCATAATCCTCGTACGTAATGCCTGACTGGTATCGGTTCCTAACTGTCCAGTGGCTTCGTACAGGGACAAGTACGATCTCAAATAATTCTTCTTATCGTCATTAAAAGCAGGTTCCAGTGGCCTGGTACACAAGGTGTTGCCATCCCGACTGACTTCGATCTTGGACGCATTGTAGAGCTGAAACTCAAAAAGAATTTCCTCGAAGGCTCCATTGAAGGCTGTATGTTTGACGTTACCAATGGTCAGACGTTTGGGTAACTGTCCTTGGAACAGACGATCTTAGATCATGGATTGATGTTCAGCGATAATTGTGAAGGTTTTCACTTCCAAGCATCGTATTGGATACTTGGCGGTCGTTCTGGTCAAAGTGTGACTGATGTCGTTTGCCACTTTAGGTAACACTTCCACACGTCGTACGTAGAGTCTGGCTTCTTGAACAATTGTTTTGTAGTAGGCAGACTCAACTATCGAATGGAAAGCGGCACTGCTACGATTCAGTCTCAGGCGGACATTCACGCCGTTCAGCAAATACTTCTCTTGCAACCACATGTTTAAATGCAAACGATCCAACAGTTCTAAATTTTTTAATCCCTTGGTTTTGTTTCGTCAACCATTGAGTCCCACATTATGGTTGGTTTCTTTTTCTGTATTCAAATCGGAATCGTTGAATTTTCCTGCGTCAGGTTTCCATACCACGCAAGCATCCAGATGAGTTCTTGGCTTCTTTTCCATATGTCAAGAGATTTTCCAGGTACGCTCGGTAAGGGTAAGTGTCCATTCTGCTACTGACCATTATGTTATTCAAATACAAATCCACTCCACTGAACAAGAAATGCATGAAATTGTTGACAGGCGTACTTTATCTTCGTACTTTATATCGGGACAGTCCGTCAATGTGTCGATCGCTTTGACTTTCAGGTACAAGTGACTGCTATTCAGATCGATGTAATATTCAGGCTGTCCTTTGAGTTCCAATTCGATGGAAGCTGATCCCTGACAGAGTCCCTGGCAGAGGAGACGGGATGAAATTCGACCTATTGTGATTCTTGCACCGTCATCATGGTGGGTGGCATAGTAAACAGATCCAGTTCCGACTTGGAACAGAAGCAAAACTCTCGGTTCATCGTTTTCTTTCTTTCTCTCTGTGATTTTTTAATAATGAAAAACTTATACATCTTGACTAGTTCCTTTTTTCTTAGTCTTTTTGCTCTATTAGTGTGAAGTTCGATGGAGGGGTGTCTTCGTCGTATATTTCTGCCTTGTCCTTGCTGTGGTGTCTGGAAAGCGGGAATGCCATCGCATTTATAGGAGTTTCTCGCCGACCCAAGATCTCTTTGCCCATTTGAAGCAAGCTATTTTTGCCTGCTCTCAAGATAGCTTCTATATGGTTTTGTTTTACGATGATGCCAGTTTTTAGAAATTCTTTACCGTGCGTCAACGCGGCATCTTTTAAAGCGTGAAATCCTCGTGTCACCATCGGCTTCAAAACGGGGGCCACCGAACGAAAGGCCGATGTCCAAATATCTCTTAAGCCATGTCCTCTCTGTCGAGGACTCCTCGGTACACTGGATACATGACTTACAACTCGTTAGAGAATTGTTTTCGAACATGGAGTTTCACCGTGACCTTTCCTTCCGAGAATGAAATATTTTGTCCCAGATCTCCTTCTATAGCAATGTTGACAGTGTCGAAATACGACTTGGTGACGGGTAAATAATGAGGATGTACAAATTCGCGATGAACGTGATGGGTATTTCCACCTTCCTGATCACTGGTTGTGGTAGAATCCACTTTGAAAGGAATGACATGCAGTAACGGTACGGAGGTGTGTCCCACCACGTTGTACAGTAACGTGTCAAGGATCAAGGTCAAATAAAATGGAATAGATGGACAGCTCACGCATTTTTAAGTTACTAGATCTAACCGGTGTATTGTAGTGTCATGAAATGGTGTGTTCACCACAAAAAGCTCTTATTTAGATGACAAAGCACAAAAACAAAACAAATATAAATAGTCAACACAGTTTTTAAGATGACTTCCAGGCTTGTATGTGTTGTCTCACAAAATTTAGTGTTCAGAGTGGTGAAATATAATATTTGCAAATATGCAGAACAGATGTTTGATAAAGCATTTTGAAATAACATTAGTTGCAGTGGTAAATTGCATGTGAAAATCAGCATAAATGTTCAATTTGTTCGAATTCACATAATCTCTAACTCAGATAATCCCAAATCCCAAACTAATCTTGCACAGAAAAATAAGTTAATGGTTCTCAAAATTTATTCATCTGACGTACCGAAGTGGTAATGATTTTGTGCATTCAATCAAAGTTCGGAAGCAGACCCAGGTTTGGGTTTTACAGTCCAATGGTGAATATGGTAGAGGCACCGTCTGGAACCGGATGTTAATAGTGTGTCGCGTTTGTTGGC
This sequence comes from Sinohyriopsis cumingii, assembly GCA_028554795.2. Classification (NCBI taxonomy): domain Eukaryota; kingdom Metazoa; phylum Mollusca; class Bivalvia; order Unionida; family Unionidae; genus Sinohyriopsis; species Sinohyriopsis cumingii. The sequence goes on along the minus strand of CM068830.1, from coordinate 50,525,874 downwards.
TGAGGGGACACGGGCCAGACTGTTAAATCATAAAACATCAAATACGCTAGTGAGGTCAAAAAGGTCCATATTTTTAGATACCTATATTAAAACATAATAATATTCATTTGACCGGAGAAGTCAATGGCATTTCATAGCAGATGAAGTTTATGCACCCCAACCCATATTTTATACATGCATTTTTCACATCCAAATGCCATTTTTGACAGCATGTGGTACTCACAGTGCAAACGCAAGTCCTTTCCCTCGATGAAAATTTTGAAAACCATTGTCTGTTATATAGCTTGATGCAATTCAGAATAGTTGTCATCCAAGCCGTTTTTGAGATATTCTACTTGCCTAGAACCCACGTGTCTACTGCTATGGGAGGCTAGCTCTTCTTCCTAACCGACTATTGGTATTTCACTATCAACAATTGCAGAGCAACTATGGAAGGTGTACATGGCTGACATCAATTTCAAGAAAACACATGCCCGAAACACATTGTTCACAAATATAGCCATATCTTCAAATAGCCTTAAGTTAAGAAATTTGACAGGGGCCAATTTACGAAACTGGACCGTGCCACCTGATATACTTTTTGTCGTTTTGAGCGACACAGTCTGGAACCGGATGTCATGTGTGTGTCGCTTTGAGTCGAATGCGGCACTGTGTGTCGTTTTGTAACAACAAAGTGTGTCGTTGTGTCGGGTATATTATTTCGAGATCTAAATGACACAACCACTACAAAATGGATGGAAAATTTGTGATTTCAAAATGATACTTGAAACTGAGTGGGAAATTTGATAATGCCAATACCAAATTTCCAATGGATAGCAGACGGTTACGTTGATGACGACACAGTTTCCTAGCCGGTTATTTCCCTCTATGGGAAATTTTATCTGATATAACGAGGAAATAAACGTTGAAACAATTTCAGAGTAACATTATAGTAGTCATTATGAGTACTAAATTTAATGTGTCGGTAGTAACTAGTCTACCCTCGAAAAGATATTTATTGTCTTTGCCATATAGATGTGTTTGATGTTCATCAATCCATGTATGTTGTATGTGTTATATATGTCTATGTCTCGCCAGTCCCACCCCACCAAGAGTTCTATGGTTTTTGCTCTACTGTTTGGACCGATTTATGTCAGTCCCCTGGCAAAATTTTTACAAACCTTCAGTACCATGACGTCACACCACCTGTACCATTTATATTGTCCCTATACAATCCCGACCGTTGTCCTTATACAACCCCGCGACCTTTTTGACTGGATTTACCATTGTCCGTGTAAATCTTGTCGTTATATCGTCCCAGGCCGTCTTGTAATGCTAATTCCGATTGTCGCTATAAATCTTTTTGCTATATCGTCCCAGGGGGTTTGTAACGGTAATTTCCATTGTCGCTATATCGCCCCACTATACTGCTTATAATAAATATATAAATATGCATTTATTTGTACAACTAATCCCTTAATCTTTTAATGTGTAGTTTGCATTTATTTACACAAAAACTAAATTCGTTTATATATATATATATATATATATATATATATATATATATATATATATATATATATATATATATAATGGAATAACGATTAATTTAACTGGCATGAATTTATGTGCGTGTTTGATACATGACACCGTTTACATGCAATATTTATAACAAAAGTTGCGCAACTGCAAACGCGTTGATACATCTGGAACATTTATTGTCGGGTTTATTCCACATTCAGTGTGTTACGCTATTCTTCTTTTTCTAATATTAAAATGCCGGACGTGCAGTCAGACAGATGCGGATCTAAATCTTGCACTACTAGATCGCGTCGGCGCCAAACTGTGCCGCTGGGCAAGATACTTTACTGCTGCTATTGCCTTGGCAATATAGTTGGGTACTGCGAAACAATTTTTACCGCCGTATACCGCGGCATTTCTGAACGTACCTCGATACGTAACACGGTATACGACAATTATATGAGGGACCAACAATTTAAAGTTCTTGGGCAGGGACCTGACACTTTTTTGATTAATTTCTGACCGTTAATAGTTCAAAAATATATTTTGCTTTAATTTATAGCACCTCATGCCAAAAATTAAATGACCAGCACTTTATTGTTGATGAATTTGCTATGTGTATATTAACTGTTGTATACGTTGCAATCTAATTGCTGTAACTAAAATGGGATGATCAAGCTTACGTTATAGATGATACTGTCAAAGACATCGTGAGAGCCTATTGATAAAAATTGAAAGTGCTGATACTGTAGCCAACATTTTACTAGGTATATTCTTAGTTGTAATAGGGAGAGAGGAGTAAACATAAAACGCACTTGCTCAATAAACTACAAACTATTCAGTGAACTTGAGAACAGTACGTAATGAACAGACAGGAAACAAGAACGCTCCTGAAAATCGTAGGATTCTCAGACTTACAAAGGAATACATATTCTTAACACATTCACATACACTAGAAATACCTAAAACATGATTTTGTTTTTAATCCGACATTTTTCCGAAAGTTTCATTTGGTTACAATACGTTTCACAAATTTCCTTTGGCCCACTACGTTAGCATACCGGACACGTGTCAAACATGTGATAAAAGGCGCATAAATGTAAAAACAAAAAAACCTATGTTGATTATTTCGAGAGGGCAGAAAGAACGAGTCTGATGCGATGTAGGAATATGTCGAAGTTGTCAGGCCGAAACGTATGATCCTACACCGTATCAAAACACTTCCTTCCCCGACTCAAAACCAAACTCTTTTGTGGTTTTGTATTTATTGCAAATCTTAATTTCAGTCACACGTTCTTTTTAGTTGTTGTAATGTGCACATTACAGTATGAATTTGGCATTTTACTTTTTATGAAAGATATTGTACAACTTCTAATACAAAATCGCCATGTGACGTACTTAACCGGGGCTCGGTCGTTATATATATATATATATATATATATATATATATATATATATATATATATATATATATATATGCTGTGCAGTTGTGTCTTTGGTGAGATATAGATTTACTTATTAGCCTTGAATGTTTCACAAATGTTGTATGGGATATATGGATTGATTGAAACTGCAGTCATAGGCAGGTAGAACGTAGGTTTTGGACCAGTGAGTGAGCCTTTCTTTCATACAGCACACTTCCGGTTTCATTAAAGTAATCGGTTAGGCACCAATTTAGGTATGTAATTTCACAGGGTGTCACGTTTGCTAAGCCCAGGTATTAGGAAAAAATGTATAATTGCCGTAAAAGGACATATGCCTGTCAACAAAGATGAAAGTGTACAATGCAGTTATCCTCAGTCTATCTTGTACGGCTGTGAAACGTGGACTGTCTACCGAAGGTATATCAGTCAGTTGGAACAATTCCACCAGCGCTCTCTGAGACTGATCATGCGGATCAAGTGGCAGGACCGAATCACCAACCAGGAAGTCCTTCGTAGTGAATGGGGTGAGATTAGCGACAATGGGAATTAGCATTACAGACCCCCCTGGGTAAGATTAGCGACAATGGAAATTTAACATTAACCACCCTGGGTAACATTAGCGACAATGGAAATTTAACATGGGCCAAAAACATTGGGTAAGATTAGCGACAATGGAATTTTAACATGGGCAATGGAAATTTAACATGGGCAAAAAACCCTGGGTCACTCTGGGGACAAGGGAATTTAACATATGGAAATTGAACATGGTGAGTCTGTATAGCGTCAAGGGGAATTGAACATGGTGGGACTGTCTAGGGGCAATGATGGTAGAGGGTCAAACACAACAAAGACAGGACATACATACACTAGTACAAGCGTGAGATTTGTATATAAAGCATTACCAAGACCTGAAATCTTGCTGGGGTGTTCAAAAATTTGCATATTTGTAATGATGCTATAAATAGCTATAATCAAGGAAATGTTCAACGACAAATTGGATGTGACTAAAAGTAACGCTAAAATGACGAAATTGTCCCAGAATTTAAAGGAAAATAAACATATCCCCGAAAATTAAGTTACAATGGTTTAGACTAAAATGGATAAAATTAGTAACTACTTACAATATCAACTTGTGTGACGATCGTGGATAAACACCCATGTATCTATTTATAGCTATAATCAGCTAAAATTCATATGAAATCCCACTATCTATTTATACTACAACTTGTGGGTTATTCCTTTGGAAAATCCCACTATCTTTTTATAGCCTCAGCTTGAGTGACGTTCCTGTTTATGAACTCTAGCACGTATGTAGAGCTACAACCTATGGAAATCCCCAAGTCCATATTTATAGTCTCGAAATTTCCAGCGTCAGTGACGTCACTGTACTGAACACTAGGGGATAAATGTCAACAGTGTCGCAAGTGGCTGACCTGAATACACGCTACTGCAGGTAGGTAGGTAGAGTGTATATGATAGGGATAAAGTGAGTTTTTATAGGGACAAACAGAGACCAATACACACACACACACACACACACACACACAACGTACGCGCGCGCGCACACACACACACACACACAGAGAAGAGGAAAAAAAAACCCAATTATAATATCAACACAGAAGGGAGATAATACAAACCCCAAATAAACTATCCACACAAACGTACGCGAACGCATACAAACCCCAAATATACTATCAACACAGAAGGGAGATAATACAAACCCCAAAGAAACTATCCACACAAACGTACGCGAACGCATACAAACCCCAAATATACTATCCACACAACGTCGCTAACGCATACAAACCCCAAATATGCTATCCACACTCGGGAGGAAGAAGAATAAAACAACCAAATATACGATTTACACAACGTACGCGAACACACACATACACACACACACGCACACACAGAGGGAAGAGGAAAAAACAAACCCCAAATATACTATCAACACAGAAGGGAGATAATACAAACCCCAAATAAACTATCCACACAAACGTACGCGAACGCATACAAACCCCAAATATACTATCAACACAGAGTGAAGAAGAAAAAGTTTTTTGAAAGCACCTAAGCCCTCACCTGCAATGACCAACTCTGCCAAACACCTACACCCCACCCCCCCACTCCCAACACTACAAAACCCATTTAACCCGTTATTTTATGGCATCAGTGTGTGATTTAGGAAACATCAAGACACAAAATGATGGATGAATAGACTGACTATTGTTTACCGACTTGCATGCCTAAAGAGCGTGCGTGAAGGAAAACATCCTTCCATTTCAATTCTAACTAAAACATGATCCAGAGGGATAGAGAGAGGTGAAAGAGCACAATTTCATAAAGTGTGAGTAAAAACAAAACACGCCATCCTTATTATACAATGTCAAGACCAAGAGACACTTACGTTTTCTTTCTGGTCTATTCTCTTTTAGAAGGTAGTATGAAATTTCACATCAGGGCCAACGCATCGGCTCACATTGTCAATTTTTCCATTTCCATGTCTTTACTGCTACAAAAGTTCTTCATCATCTTCAATTTCTTCTTCTTCTGAATTCCTCTTCTCTGTTTCGTCTTGTTTTTGTTTCTTCTCTTTTCTCGTAGGGCACTCTGAATTCCAGTGTCCTTTCTCCTGACAACGATATTAGGTATCTTGACTTTTGTCTCTCTTTCTTAGACGAAGCAGGTATTCTGGAGACAAATACCCATTTACCTTTGCAGATATAGCAAACTTCATTAGCACTTACACACTTTCGTATGACTCTCATCAAATCAACGACCAAAAGAGTAAGTTTTGTTGCCACTTTCGCATGTGAATTATGCTTTCGTATGACTTTAAGCAAATATTTGACCAGCAGGTCGATCTGTGCTGACTCTTCCATCTTCTTGATCGTTTGAGAGTGGAATGAATACTCTGACGCTAAGACACTCTCCTTATATACAGGGACCTGCTGCGTATGAAACCTAGTCGAATGTAATTTTGCAATAAGATGAAACGATTTCATTGAGGAAGTAAAAAGCAATGATGTACCGTATCGCCTCACACAAAACCTGAAGTGTTAGTTCAAATCCGTGTCAGCGATTTCGAAGACGACATAACTGAGCTTTAATCAGTGCTCTCCAATTATGCCACAAAACCACGAGTCCTGATTCACGCCAAAAGAAATTTTGTTCGGTCCATAAAAAATAGTATCACATCTGAGAAACGCAAAAATGAACTTCCAGAAAACTGAGAACGACGGCTTACACCTACAACGTAAATGTATGAGTTCAAGTAGTGCGTAAAACTTAGTCAAATTAAATATTTATAGTCAAGACGAAACGATCTCTTTTCGAACAAGAAAGCAGACACCAAGCGACAATGGCGATCCGTGTCACACAACACTTTTCAAAATGTATATTATCAGAGGTTTGTTCTAGCGATCTGCACGGTTAAATTAAATGTTGATGTATTTTGCAATAAGACGGACACAATTTCCATGGGATCGCCCATGGTACGATTCTTCGTGCATTAGTTTAATTTTAAAAAATATTTTTTTATATAAATCGCCTATAGGATAGACCCAGTAAAGCATGGCCATTCTCGTCACTGTCTGAATAGCTACTCAAGTCAATTCGAAGCGAACGCGGTAAGAAAATAAGTATAGCCAATGAAATGGCTTACAACGGGAGATGCATTGTTTTGTTCTAGGACTGTGTGGCATAATAATCCCTATGTTCTTGCGTTGTTACCATTACAGTGCAGACAGACTGAAATGTGAACTTACAAGCCCTCTTTGTGTGTGTTGTACCATTTCCTCTTACCACATCAAAATACTGAGTGTCACAGTATTGATCGCGTTTTCAAGCTGACCATTTTTTTATATCTCACTTAAACATTTCGACATAAACACTCACACTCACATCGGTAGAGTCAGAACAGACGTGTTACAGTATTGAGGGGCATGTTATCTTTTTTTTTTTTAAACTAATAAATTTGGGGCTTGTATGAAGTAAAGAACCGAAAGTACAGTGAAACTGAAGGATGATGACCCAATCTGTCTGTCTATTGATGCGTGTATTTACTTAAGAAGAAATATGACCTCTAAAACACAAAGAGATACGGCAAGCATGATTAGATTAAACACAACGATGTTTTCCTTCACGCCCGTGTAATTTAGAGTTTCAATCGTCTTTGAAGACAAACTTGGTCTCCTTTTGTAGGGCTTGAAATAATAAAAAAAAAACTGAAAAATCTTAAGCACTTTGCTATAGATAATTTCATCAACAGACTAAACAACATAAATACCGTTACAACAATAGAAAGCCTTAAATCTTCTATCAAAAAGAAATGCATGAAAAAATTAAAGATTAACGATAACTAACCAATGAAACCGAATTTAACAAAGGCAATGACATGTGAAGAAATGCCTCTCACTTTGGAAAGGTAGGCGAATGTACTCTGTCATGCACCATCAACTTGAAAAAAATTATAAACAGAGAGAAACCTGAATTCAAAATTCAGTTGTTTCTATTTCTTCAAAATTGTTTCGTTTCTTTTTTCTTTTTTTTGGAACAAATCTAAGCACTAATATAGAGTCGAAAAGGGAATATGCACATACAAGCTTTGATATTTCTGAAAAAAATGAGGGGATATTCCTAACGTTCATAACCACCTATATATGCTTGGACTTTTCTGTGACTTATCCACAAAACAAGATGTACATATTTCTGGTCAAGCTGCAAGTGTGTGCGTGTTTTTGAAAATGGTAAAAATGGGATATACAATTTTCTCGTGACACTTATAAAGTGAAGAGTCTGTGCAAGTGTCAAAAGCCAAAGTCATATAAGTTTTGTATTTTGTACGGCTTGTAAAGATTTCCACTTTAGAAAATGTGAAGTATCACAAGTTATTATCGCAAACAGAAGTGGAACATAGGGGCTTGCAAGAAAGAAAATAACCCAGACAGTTGGTGTCATCAAGAGTGCTAGAGACGGTACCCGAACTTGCTTGCCTGCTTACTTGAATTAAAGTGATTTTCGCTCTAATGGAGCATATATCACTAGTTTAATAACGCACCGCGTGATTTTTAATTACTCCTGGGGAAGGAAAGAGAGCCTCATCTCCCAGGCTTTTATGTACTCACAGACTACTTTTAAATTTAGCCACTCAGGTGTAGGACTAACTAGTCCTTAACAACCTGACTGAAAGGCTTTAAACATAAGTGGGAATAGTCTCACCACACACTCATTTTTTCTGTCCGAGCGTGGTAAAGGAGGAAAAAGGTGCTCAAAAAGACAGCCATGGGTGTTAAGTACTCAACAAAACGCTAGCCCGTACTTATTTCAAATCAAGTCGTGTCACCAAAAAAGACGACGTGTACGACATCAAAGGCATTGTCAAACGCAGAAACCGTAAAGTGGGCAAACGACGTGTCAAAGAAGTCAAAGTACGTTGGAAAGGATATCCACCCAGTTTTCATTCTTGCATCGACGCTTCGCACTATAAAAAGAAGTGACCATCATGCCCTTTCACACAGATTCAGCTACTGCTATCACTCCTTCACCCAATTCTTCTCTGCAAGATTTACAAACACAACCCTTGTGGGTGTGATATGGAAAACGTGTGCCTAAAACGCAAATCATCTTTTTCTGCCAAGCCTTCGTGGTGTATTGTGTCATCGGTACAGCCATTGCCAATTTGAGTTTGCAACAAGGAGACAAACACTTGTGGACCATTGTATTGAGCAGTTACATCGGTTACCTGCTTCCTAATCCCTCCCTGAAATTCTCCTCGAACGGGAACAACGGGAACCTTGTGTCCAGTGTCAGTGTCAGTCACCACTCCAACAACAACCCCATTTTGGGCGGAGACACTCCTCTAACTTCCAGTATCGCCTCGGAGAGCCACAAAACTCTGGAATTATGAGGAATAACAACCAATTTTACTTAACCTTACCCAGTGACAGTTCCATGGAGGTGTTTCCCAAGAACACGTTGTGCTGTTACACGGTCAAATTACCTCAGACCATCCAGTTAGATCACGAAGCCCATTGGGAAGTGGCTTTAGTGGAAATCATTCACCCAACACAAATCAAAAACATCACCGAAAAGCAAAACACTTTCGAGGTGGAAATCCTGAATGCCCAATTGGAGGAAGAAATCAATAAAATCGGGTTTTTAGGGGACACAAGACCAGCCAGCAATCCAGCCTTCATTATCTACATCTTGAAAAAATTCCTTCAGGTTATTATTTTAGTGGTGAACATTTGGTGGACACTATTTGCGGACAGGTTCAACTTAGCCTTTGGCAAAGCACTGAACAGAGCCAAAAAAAGTGTGAAGATTGAGTACCATAAAGTGGCTCATCGTCTCGTGATCAAATTTCAAGATACGGACACAATGTCCCTCAGGTTCAATGGTAGTTTGTTTGAAATTTTGGGTGGACATGCAGAAATGGTCGCAAACAATTTGAGCCCCAAGATCAAAAGTAATATGGATTTTTACAGAGTTTTTGGAAACCCGGTAGAACTGAACCAAGGACTTAATTTGATCTTTGTGTATTCCGATGTGGTGGAGTACAACGTGGTGGGACACACCTCTGTTCCGTTACTGCGTGTCATTCCTTTCAAAGTGGATAGTACCACAAACAATGACCAGGAAGGTGCAAACACCTATCACGTACACCGTGAATTTGTTCATCCTCACTATTTGCCCGTCAGTAAGTCGTATTTAGACACCGTCAACATTGCTATAAAAGGAGATCTGGGACAAAAATATTCCATTCTCCAAAGGGAAAGTTACAGTGAAACTCCATTTTCGAAAACGGTTCTCTAACGAATTGTAAGTCAAGACAGCGAGGAGGGACATTTTCACCCTATAAAATCCGGCCAGACGTGTGTGGAATTTCAGTTTGCAGAAAATCTACACGCAGATAATACGTTGAACGTCATCCTGTATGCTGAATTGGACAATGCGATATAAACCAACAGTTTGAGAGAAGTCATTCTACACTATTAGAAGTCATGGAAGACTTTTATCAATGTTTGTATAGTAGGGATTCTTTGGACATGGAATGTGAAGATCCTGAGGAAGGAGAACCCCAAGACAAAGACGAAGAAGTCATCATGATGAAGTCTAGATGGCCAGAACAAGAATCACATTTAGTTTCCTGTTATGCTATAGTCTTGACAGAAAAAAATTAAGGAATTGATCAAGAAAGATTGCTATGGATGTCATAACGATCATCCCAGTCAAATTCAACACGATAAATGCCTGATGCTGAGTCAAGAAGAAAAATTGGACGAATATCTGGACGAAGCTTGGAGTCTCATCTCGGAAGAAGACGTGTTACAACAGTAGTATAAAGGCTTGCGTGAACGTTATTGTCCTCCATTAACAACTCAAGAGATCCATCGCATCGAAGCTCTGTTGGATCAGAGTTGGGAGACAAGGCGAAGAAACGGTTACTTGTCAGACATTTTCAAGCAAAAAGTCAGGATCGAATTGATCACTTATCATTACCTGTGAAGAAGAAAAAAACAAAAAATGGATACCTGAGAACTTTATTACCTTTTGAACCACAGTTCGTATACTGCTTCTTGGAATCCTGTCGTCTGTGCTAAAGATGAACTCCCTCATTGCACACCTCAAAACCATCAAGCTTATGTGATCAACACGGACGACAGTCATCTCCCAGGAACCCACTGGGTAGCCGTCTACTTTCCTCAAGAAGGATGTGTGGAATATTTTGATTCCTATGGACTGCCCCCTTTGGAAGACGATATCATTGACTTTATGAGAAGAAATGCTCAGACCACACGATTCAATAATGTGAAATAACAAGGCACAGATTCCTTGGTGTGTGGACAGTACTGTGTGTATTTTCTGCATCATCGCAGCCTGGGCTATTCCTTAGAACATTTAGTGACTCATTTTGATCCTCGTCATTCTTCTAGAAACGATGTGAAAGTACATCGATGGTTTTGTGACCAGTATGCTTATCTTTTGTCTCTAACTAGGAAACGTAGTGTCCATCAATGGCCTAATGACTTCCAACAGTGGAAATCACAATTTCATTCACAACGTTGTCAGCCCTGTCCAAAATAATGTGTTAGTTGAAAAAAATGTTTGGTATTTTAAAAAATTGTTTGATGTTATATTGTTGGATTATTGTTAAAAAATGTTAGAGTTGTTTGTTAGTATGAATAAAAAAATGTTGTGTTTTGAAAAAAAAAATGCCTTTGTGGTTTGTTTGGCTATAAGAATGTTGATTCATGCTCTTTGACTTCTCTCTATCCCTCTCATGACACTCATTGAACGTTCCGGCTCGAAAGCCGTGTAGTAATGTTTTCCTTCAAGTCCGCGCTTTGACCATAAAAACGGGGCAGTCTCCAGTCTGCCCATCCATTGTTAACTTATCTTCCTACGAAGATGTGCTCAAGATTAGCCAAGTTGAACGAAGCCTATGTGAATTTGCATAGGGTCATGACAAGTCTGATACCGAGACCTGAAGAGATAGACAATATCATAATGTTGAAAGTCACTGAAGACCTGAAAGAAGAGCTCTTCAAGGAGGAATTCAAGAAGGAGAAAGAAGAATGGATGGAGAAGTGCAGACTTCATAAACAGCAGAGAGAGCAGCAACAGCAGCAGCATGAATTTGACAGAGGCTTTGTCAACAGTTGTATCGACACTAAAGAGTTCTTCTTCTCTTTTCCGAAGAAGCAGACCTTATCCTGTGAGAAAGCCTGTCGTCAGAGGAGGCCGCCATCTTATACCCTAAGCGAATGCCATAGCTTCAAGTTCAAAAAAAAATTTCAGGGCTACCCCATACTCTCGAAAAGAAATAACATTCCATTGCCTATGATATGTTAGTCAGTTAGAAGAAAAATACAGAAGTGAGTCTATCAGCACATGATTTCTCTATCTTGGTTAGAAAGTGCGACTCTAAGTCCTTCGTTTCCGTCGCTTATCAAAATTTTAAAAATAGTAATGTTCTGTAAAAAAGTGAGTGAGTGTTTCTTTTAGGTCTGTGCGTTTTTTTTTTTTTGTTGGTGATAATATGGATAACGTAAGTTCGGGTACAACGAAATTAAAAGAATTAGGCCCAGAACTCGATGTGGAGGGAAGAAATATACGCAACAGTAGAGGGAGCAAGAAATGCAGACCTAGCCAGTTAGCACTCCACCCACCTCGAGAACACAAATAACATCTAGTCAACAGCCGACTATACCTAACAAACAACCTGACCCGGAAAGAGTGGTGGCAAAACAAAGGGCCACTTATGTTAGACAAACGGTATGGCAAACTCAAATGTAATTATCGGAGGCACTACGTTCTTTTCTGGGGCCCTGAGTGGCCGAATGGTCTAAAGCGCTCTCCGTTACGGATCACTGTCATCTCACCTTTGTCTGCGTGGGTTCGAGTCTCGGATTCGGCTAATGTGTGTATGTGAGAAAGCTTGCCAGTAGCTTCTCGTGGGTCGGTGGTTCTTTCTGGGGTTTTCCCGGGTTCTTTCTCCACCATTAATACTGGCCGCCATGTATAGCCTATCGCGTGCTGAAAAATGGCGTTAAACCCTACAACAACAACAACGTTCTTTTCTCACTCCGATACTACAGGCAATCTCAGCTGAAAGAACAACCACAACAACAATAACAGCGACAGACACCATAGCAGCGGATTTGAAACTATCTACCTCAACTAAAGGATTAGTATCAGAACCAGAAGAGGAAATTGAGGCGGTTGAGGAGGAGGAGGGGGACGCTGACCCTCGTTGAGAAGTACACCGAAATGGGGCTAGATCAAGCATTGTATGACGTCAACAAAGCAGGGCAGTTTATTAGAGCCATACAATACGTTGCCTACAAATCTCTAGACACCTTTAAACCAAGACCTTCTCAATGGGGATTAGGGTCAGAGTTCTTCCCCAATTCTACAAACAAACCTACACTGGATACCCCTCAGTCAACTGGTAGAAGCCGCTGCTTACATTGCCGCCCATCATGGTTACGCATTTCCTGATATCAAGAATCATGAGACTAGGAGTGCGGGAAAGAACGTGAAAGCAAAAGAGAGACGTGTTACCTTCTAACAGAAAAAACAGCCTTTTTCAGGGCTCCAAAAGATTGCTTTTTATTAAATAGGGAACCATATTTGGCTTGGTATCCCTCCTTGACTAAACTATTCTCGAAACAAACTTGACCCATTGGAACACCGCAACAAACTTAACTTTTTAAACCTAACAGTGACCAAACTGGTATATGTCTCTTAGACATAATAATTTAAATAAGATCAGTATGGCTATTTTTATGTACACTAAGTACTAATATTAGATAGATATGTTAGGAAGTAGGAAATTTAACAGACTCGTTAGATTTGAACTAATTGCAGAAGTGGTTAACACATTATTGGTACTTTTTACTGTCCATTAGCAAAAACGGGACTTGATTTGAAATAAGTACGGGCTAGCGTTTTGTTGAGTACTTAACACCCATGGCTGTCTTTTTGAGCACCTTTTTCCTCCTTTACCACGCTCGGACAGAAAAAATGAGTGTGTGGTGAGACTATTCCCACTTATGTTTAAAGCCTTTCAGTCAGGTTGTTAAGGACTAGTTAGTCCTACACCTGAGTGGCTAAATTTAAAAGTAGTCTGTGAGTACATAAAAGCCTGGGAGATGAGGCTCTCTTTCCTTCCCCAGGAGTAATTAAAAATCACGCGGTGCGTTATTAAACTAGTGATATATGCTCCATTAGAGCGAAAATCACTTTAATTCAAGTAAGCAGGCAAGCAAGTTCGGGTACCGTCTCTAGCACTCTTGATGACACCAACTGTCTGGGTTATTTTCTTTCTTGCAAGCCCCTATGTTCCACTTCTGTTTGTGATAATAACTTGTGATACTTCACATTTTCTAAAGTGGAAATCTTTACAAGCCGTACAAAATACAAAACTTATATGACTTTGGCTTTTGACACTTGCACAGACTCTTCACTTTAAAAGTGTCACGAGAAAATTGTATATCCCATTTTTACCATTTTCAAAAACACGCACACACTTGCAGCTTGACCAGAAACATGTACATCTTGTTTTGTGGATAAGTCACAGAAAAGTCCAAGCATATATAGGTGGTTATGAACGTTAGGAATATCCCCTCATTTTTTTCAGAAATATCAAAGCTTGTATGTGCATATTCCCTTTTCGACTCTATATTAGTGCTTAGATTTGTTCCAAAAAAAAGAAAAAAGAAACGAAACAATTTTGAAGAAATAGAAACAACTGAATTTTGAATTCAGGTTTCTCTCTGTTTATAATTTTTTTCAAGTTGATGGTGCATGACAGAGTACATTCGCCTACCTTTCCAAAGTGAGAGGCATTTCTTCACATGTCATTGCCTTTGTTAAATTCGGTTTCATTGGTTAGTTATCGTTAATCTTTAATTTTGTCATGCATTTCTTTTTGATAGAAGATTTAAGGCTTTCTATTGTTGTAACGGTATTTATGTTGTTTAGTCTGTTGATGAAATTATCTATAGCAAAGTGCTTAAGATTTTTCAGTTTTTTTATTATTTCAAGCCCTACAAAAGGAGACCAAGTTTGTCTTCAAAGACGATTGAAACTCTAAATTACACGGGCGTGAAGGAAAACATCGTTGTGTTTAATCTAATCATGCTTGCCGTATCTCTTTGTGTTTTAGAGGTCATATTTCTTCTTAAGTAAATACACGCATCAATTGACAGACAGATTGGGTCATCATCCTTCAGTTTCACTGTACTTTCGGTTCTTTACTTCATACAAGCCCCAAATTTATTAGCTTGAAAAAAAAAAAGATAACATGCCCCTCAATACTGTAACACGTCTGTTCTGACTCTACCGATGTGAGTGTGAGTGTTTATGTCGAAATGTTTAAGTGAGATATAAAAAAATGGTCAGCTTGAAAACGCGATCAATACTGTGACACTCAGTATTTTGATGTGGTAAGAGGAAATGGTACAACACACACAAAGAGGGCTTGTAAGTTCACATTTCAGTCTGTCTGCACTGTAATGGTAACAACGCAAGAACATAGGGATTATTATGCCACACAGTCCTAGAACAAAACAATGCATCACCCGTTGTAAGCCATTTCATTGGCTATACTTATTTTCTTACCGCGTTCGCTTCGAATTGACTTGAGTAGCTATTCAGACAGTGACGAGAATGGCCATGCTTTACTGGGTCTATCCTATAGGCGATTTATATAAAAAAATATTTTTTAAAATTAAACTAATGCACGAAGAATCGTACCATGGGCGATCCCGTGGAAATTGTGTCCGTCTTATTGCAAAATACATCAACATTTAATTTAACCGTGCAGATCGCTAGAACAAACCTCTGATAATATACATTTTGAAAAGTGTTGTGTGACACGGATCGCCATTGTCGCTTGGTGTCTGCTTTCTTGTTCGAAAAGAGATCGTTTCGTCTTGACTATAAATATTTAATTTGACTAAGTTTTACGCACTACTTGAACTCATACATTTACGTTGTAGGTGTAAGCCGTCGTTCTCAGTTTTCTGGAAGTTCATTTTTGCGTTTCTCAGATGTGATACTATTTTTTATGGACCGAACAAAATTTCTTTTGGCGTGAATCAGGACTCGTGGTTTTGTGGCATAATTGGAGAGCACTGATTAAAGCTCAGTTATGTCGTCTTCGAAATCGCTGACACGGATTTGAACTAACACTTCAGGTTTTGTGTGAGGCGATACGGTACATCATTGCTTTTTACTTCCTCAATGAAATCGTTTCATCTTATTGCAAAATTACATTCGACTAGGTTTCATACGCAGCAGGTCCCTGTATATAAGGAGAGTGTCTTAGCGTCAGAGTATTCATTCCACTCTCAAACGATCAAGAAGATGGAAGAGTCAGCACAGATCGACCTGCTGGTCAAATATTTGCTTAAAGTCATACGAAAGCATAATTCACATGCGAAAGTGGCAACAAAACTTACTCTTTTGGTCGTTGATTTGATGAGAGTCATACGAAAGTGTGTAAGTGCTAATGAAGTTTGCTATATCTGCAAAGGTAAATGGGTATTTGTCTCCAGAATACCTGCTTCGTCTAAGAAAGAGAGACAAAAGTCAAGATACCTAATATCGTTGTCAGGAGAAAGGACACTGGAATTCAGAGTGCCCTACGAGAAAAGAGAAGAAACAAAAACAAGACGAAACAGAGAAGAGGAATTCAGAAGAAGAAGAAATTGAAGATGATGAAGAACTTTTGTAGCAGTAAAGACATGGAAATGGAAAAATTGACAATGTGAGCCGATGCGTTGGCCCTGATGTGAAATTTCATACTACCTTCTAAAAGAGAATAGACCAGAAAGAAAACGTAAGTGTCTCTTGGTCTTGACATTGTATAATAAGGATGGCGTGTTTTGTTTTTACTCACACTTTATGAAATTGTCCTCTTTCACCTCTCTCTATCCCTCTGGATCATGTTTTAGTTAGAATTGAAATGGAAGGATGTTTTCCTTCACGCACGCTCTTTAGGCATGCAAGTCGGTAAACAATAGTCAGTCTATTCATCCATCATTTTGTGTCTTGATGTTTCCTAAATCACACACTGATGCCATAAAATAACGGGTTAAATGGGTTTTGTAGTGTTGGGAGTGGGGGGTGGGGTGTAGGTGTTTGGCAGAGTTGGTCATTGCAGGTGAGGGCTTAGGTGCTTTCAAAAAACTTTTTCTTCTTCACTCTGTGTTGATAGTATATTTGGGGTTTGTATGCGTTCGCGTACGTTTGTGTGGATAGTTTATTTGGGGTTTGTATTATCTCCCTTCTGTGTTGATAGTATATTTGGGGTTTGTTTTTTCCTCTTCCCTCTGTGTGTGCGTGTGTGTGTGTATGTGTGTGTTCGCGTACGTTGTGTAAATCGTATATTTGGTTGTTTTATTCTTCTTCCTCCCGAGTGTGGATAGCATATTTGGGGTTTGTATGCGTTAGCGACGTTGTGTGGATAGTATATTTGGGATTTGTATGCGTTCGCGTACGTTTGTGTGGATAGTTTCTTTGGGGTTTGTATTATCTCCCTTCTGTGTTGATAGTATATTTGGGTTTTTTTTTCCTCTTCCCTCTGTGTGTGTGTGTGTGTGTGTGTGCGCGCGCGCGTACGTTGTGTGTGTGTGTGTGTGTATTGGTCTCTGTTTGTCCCTATAAAAACTCACTTTATCCCTATCATATACACTCTACCTACCTACCTGCAGTAGCGTGTATTCAGGTCAGCCACTTGCGACACTGTTGACATTTATCCCCTAGTGTTCAGTACAGTGACGCCACTGACGCTGGAAATTTCGAGACTATAAATATGGACTTGGGGATTTCCATAGGTTGTAGCTATACATACGTGCTAGAGTTCATAAACAGGAACGTCACTCAAGCTGAGGCTATAAAAAGATAGTGGGATTTTCCAAAGGAATAACCCACAAGTTGTAGTAGAAATAGATAGTGGGATTTCATATGAATTTTAGCTGATTATAGCTATAAATAGATACATGGGTGTTTATCCACGATCGTCACACAAGTTGATATTGTAAGTAGTTACTAATTTTATCCATTTTAGTCTAAACCATTGTAACTTAATTTTCGGGGATATGTTTATTTTCCTTTAAATTCTGGGACAATTTCGTCATTTTAGCGTTACTTTTAGTCACATCCAATTTGTCGTTGAACATTTCCTTGATTATAGCTATTTATGGCATCATTACAAATATGCAAATTTTTGAACACCCCAGCAAGATTTCAGGTCTTGGTAATGCTTTATATATAAATCTCACGCTTGTACTAGTGTATGTATGTCTCTGTCTCTGTTGTGTTTGACCCTCTACCATCATTGCCCCTAGACAGTCCCACCATGTTCAATTCCCCTTGACGCTATACAGACTCACCATGTTCAATTTCCATATGTTAAATTCCCTTGTCCCCAGAGTGACCCAGGGTTTTTTGCCCATGTTAAATTTCCATTGCCCATGTTAAAATTCCATTGTCGCTAATCTTACCCAGGGTTTTTTGCCCATGTTAAATTTCCATTGTCGCTAATGTTACCCAGGGTGGTTAATGTTAAATTTCCATTGTCGCTAATCTTACCCAGGGGGGTCTGTAATGCTAATTCCCATTGTCGCTAATCTCACCCCATTCACTACTGTCCTTGATGGAGCCAACACAACAAACATCAAAGCCAAACTAATTCAGGCCCAGCTTTGTTGGACTGGCCATATCATCCTCATGGATCAAAGCAGAATCCCAAAGCAGCTGTTCTTTGGCGAGCTAGCCGAGGACAACCGAAACCAAGGCCGCCTTCGCAAGAGGTACAAAGACAATTTCAAGACGCACATCAGATGGATAGACCGTCAAACCCACCAGCTCGAGCTAGTTGTCTCAAACAGAAGCCACTGGCGAACCCTGAGGTTGACCGCAGCCAGCGTCTTGCTGAAACGTCACAGATCTGAGGAACGTGAGAAACGTCACAGATCTGTATCTCAGCCTCCCCCAACCACTGGTGTACCATGCCCAACCTGCAACCGCCTGTGTGCATTGGAATTTGGACTCTGGAGTCACATGCGCGTCCACTGTCATTGAGATCGCACAACTTGTCTTTCTCGGCTCGAGAGACTACCAAAAAGAAGAATTTCCGCGGTCATGTGTTTGATGTCTACACATTTCCGCGGGCTAGAGTTAATCTCTTACGCAAGGTTACCGTGACCAGCCAGAAGACCGGAATCTTGAATCGGCACAGGCGTTAGATTGCACGACTTCTCGCCTATGTGTTACAGCTTATTCCTAAGATCAGAAGGAAGTCCGTGGAGGGTGAAGGAGACGTGTTCTCATCCATCTCCACGTTGACGGACAGTGAGAGGAACATTGTCCGCTAAGTTAGATTGGATCGGTTCACAGCGATATCCAATCGGAATTGAGGTAGGGATTGTGATAACAATTTAGACCCGAATTATAACTTTCAGAACTCTGAGAAAAATTTAGTTACCCCTAGACAGATTGCTGAGCAATATAGGGTTACTCCGAGGAAGCCACTCGTAATTTGGCGGTAAAACTTAGGAGATTCTAAGGAAAGACAAAGTTTCGAAAAGGAAACTTTTTAGGCGACAGAACATCCGATTCAGTTGAGTCCCGAGTCTCCAAGAGGTGGAGACGAAAGTGAGACTAACAGAGCAGTCGGAGTCGACCACAGTCTAGTCATTGGAGAGAAGGTGTATAGAAGGCGGAGGAGGAGGAAAAGGAGCCGAGGATGATAAAGTTGAGAAGGAGAAGTAGTATAGAGAAGTAAAGGAAGAGAAGGAATTTGGAGAAAGACGAGAGGAAGAGGAGAAGGAGATTTGGAGGGGGGGGGGAATAGGAGAGAAGATACACAAATGATTAGAATACAAGGACGGGTGGAAATCTATCTCAAACTATTAATTAAGTGATGCAGTATGTTATTACAGGATCTAGCGGAAGGAGAGTAACTGGGAAATTTGAATCATTTGACTATTGAATTGTTATTAAATTAATATGTTACTCGTTGAATTTCACTTTTTTGCATATTCAGTCATTTAACCGTCGGCATTGCTGACTGGGGCTCGGAGCTTTACAACTATATTTCACTAATCTAACTTCCAACCAAAATCGAGCATGGGTGGGACTTATAATAATTTAAATAAACTATTGGGAGCACCCCACCCGAACCATAACAACCCTCACACAGGGGTAAAGACTTCTTCGAACGTGGAGGCTTTTTAACAATGTCTTGAATCTTGTCATGACTCTCTATCTTACTTTGTCTGGATTTTAAAAATTCCAATATAAAATTTAATCAGTTCAGTGCTTGCTGTCTCCCTCCCTCTCATGTCTGATGTCACATGACACACCAGCTCCATCTCAAAAATTACTGTCAGACATTATGTCCATAACACTTTTGTTAACCGCAACTAACTCTTGGTCGGCATAGATACGTGAGATGCACATAAACTGCTCGTCGCTACTTACGGTGCTCTCCCATTATCCCCAGCGACCAAAGCGGCCATTTTCATCAAATATGACTGCATTTCTTAAAATTGCAATCGATTGTTTGTATTTTTTAATATTTAAAATTTTTAGCGATAAATCATTCCGGATATTGTATGACTGGATTATTGTTTAATATTTCAAGTTGTAAAAGTCGTTCCATTCTGGGTGGGTGGTACGGAAATTTTAGGTGTTTGATACAGAAGCAACGACTGACATCTGCATTGTACACCAGTGATCAGCCATTCATGACTCAATGGATATGTAATAAAATTTTATATGTAATATTCACCATTAGTTTGTGACAGATACAACCATTGGGAAAATTAAAGTTCATATGTTGAATTATTTTGTCATGAAACATGAAAACACGACTTTAATATCGTGTATGTCGTAACGGGATTCGTCTAGAATTTCCGTAAATTCCTTACTGAGGGAAACTACCGACGTTCCGGCACAGTAAAAAAGTACCGTTGTACGTAGACCTACCAGCGAAGGAATAAAGAAAATACTGCAGTATGTCGTTATACAACGGTATGCCGAGCACCTCTACTAAGCATGATATAAACTTGTATGTCCTGGTGTACCGTTAAACATCGACCAATCCAATTCAATCCATACTGCCAGTCCGTCTATTACTTTGCATTAAAACCAATGAAAAATACCTGCCTGATTTCTCTGTATCAAAACACTCCGTGATAGTGTCAATTATACCTTAATTTCCATTTTAAAAAGGGGAGAGAGAATTTATTTATTTAACCCTCGCTTTTTATCTCCTATAAGGCTCATAAAGGTGTATACTTTAAAAAAATGAAGGTCACTCGAGGTCATTGACCGCTACAGTTGAGACCTTTCATACATGTCTCAAATAACGGTCGATTTGATAGAAGAAATAAGAAGAAAACAAGACTCGTTTCGTTAAAAAATTGATAAACAAGTAAACTATTCAAAGGTAGAAAATTTTATTTCTTGAATCATTAATTTACTTTCCTAACGCGTTTTGAAATAGATCAACGAATCTACCCCGAATTTGATCTATGAGATGAAAGTTATACATACCGTTATATTAACTTAAAAAGGGTCCATTCGAGCACAATTGTGTAAGAATTATATCACCTTATACTTGATATTTGATTTAAACCAAAAATCTAGTGTGTCATCTCAGTAAGAGTCGGATCGAAGATGAACTTAACATTAGTGATGAAGACTTTTATTTCATTGTCCTTGATCAATTTAGAAAATTCACTCTTATGCTCTGGACATAACAGGCACCTGAAAAATGCTGTGAACGTAAAACCGTGAAATGGCATTTCAGTTATGCGGTAGTAGAATCTAGAATGAAAAGGAAATATTTTGGGTTCTCCACCATAACGGACTCGCATTATATATCAAGTTTTAAAAATTCGATATTTTTGCGTAAAATGAAGTTATATTTGTTGCTAAATTATGATATGAACTAGAAATCTTTATACTAAATTTAAATCTGTTATAACACTTATTGTCTGTCGCATTTTCTTTATTAGCGGTGATAGGGATATTCTGAACATCAGACAGTCGGAGACAGAGGCAAAAGATAAGGATATTTAAAACAAATTTTGAACCAAACATTTCTTTTCAGTGTCTACTATGTTACACAAAATATTAACAACCCTAATTAGCCCTGATTAACATTTCCAGTCGTTCGGGTTCTCAAGCTTCTAAAACCTCCGACACAACCAACTCCGATGTCAGATCGATTTTTGCAAATATTGTCTGTTGCCAGTACTTGCATGATCACGTGCTGCTTGCAATGGAACGTTGAATGGCCGTGGACACTGACTAGCTATGTTTTCTTCATAAGGTGAAGTTGACTGGTTGTTGACACTGACCGGACCATGACCTCTCATGTATAATTGGGTTGGTCGTGAGTAACCCTTGCCTATTACATTCATATATGAGCAGTTTGCTAGAGCAATGACTACATGCGCTAGGCATTGTAAAAAAGCTTTCGGTATGTAAAATGTAAAATGCGTTCCGTATATATGTGAAGGATATTGTTTGGCGTTCATTTAGAGCAGATTCTAAAATGCACAAATTAACATTTATTATGATATGTTCATTTGGAACTTTCAAGTTTGCTTCTTATCTAAAAAAATAAAGCAATACACACACATACACACACACAAACATACACGCGCACCCCCAAAAAATATTACTACAAGCTCGGGCAAAAACAAAACAATACATGGAAACGTGATATTTGTGAAATATTTAGTTGATACAGGTCTTGGGCATGGTTTCAGGTATACGCAACAACAGGATATGGAACAGAAAAATTACCAGCCAAGCAGTTGGTATTGAACCGTCTTCAACTTTTGCTTTCTTTAAACGCGTGGATAGCAAAACATAAACTTTAAGAAATACAGATGCCATACCAACAAACAAAAAAACCCAAACATATTGTAAACATCCAGAAAACAAGAGAACCTCGAAGGGTCATTGACCCATAACGTGCTAATTTCCAAAACTTAAAGATAACAATTTCACTTTGAAGTCACTGAAGCCATTTATAAGCGATAACAAAAAATTTCAAATTAGCTGTTTTTACAGCCATATTGGCTGTCACATCGGCACAATTTCAATTTACGGCCAGTCAGACGCCGTTAAGTCTTCCAGTGGAATCAAGATCAAACGGTTGTCTTTTCCCCATCGGTTACTGCACAAATAAAATGTTTTCAAAAGTGGAACGGAGCATTGCAGATTTAAAAACTACGCTTTCCAAACTGTTATTGTGGAAAATAAACGGCTAATATGGAGGCTACTTCAAAAATAAAAATAACTGCCTGTCGTAGAATGTCACAAGGAACATTTCTGTGAAGTCTGATCTACAATAAGGTGGTGTTATGGCAAAAATCATTTTCCACCTGCTCTTCATGGAACCAAAATGGTTGCTATCGAGGAAGGTCACCGAATGGAACTTCAGTGGTATATGCCACAAGGTATATTTCCATACAAGTTGAACAAAATTGTTGAGTGATTTTGATGATGTTGCAAATGAACATTACTTTTGATTTAAACCAGACAGTTGCTTGGAGAGTACCAAAAACACAAATTTCATAAAAATTAATAGGAACAATCCTGCGAAAATGTACTAAAATTCGCGCAAACATTTTTGGACATTTAAAAAATGTAAGTAATGTTGACGGACATAATAGTACTACAAGGCCATATGCACACATGGTCTTCAGCTACCTCACTTTGACTACAACGTTATAAAGTTTCAGTGACCAACTACCGTGTACAGGTGTAAAATGTGCCTAAGGACAATGCAGCATCCTATCATTGTGGCCAAGGTCAAAACATGTTCGACTTGTAGCAGTTACTACAGACCATGTCCGAAACATTGCAAAATTGCAATCAAGGTAAACAAGGGGTTTACTCTGTGTGTGACTTGGATTTTTAACGTAGCGTTAAAAACAAATCCAGCCATATCGCTACGATATCTAGTGATGTCAAGGACTGGGGCATCATGCCGCAGACATGTAACATGATGTCCCACCTAGTCACATTATCCTGACACCAGGCCGACCAGTCCTTACACTAACCTCTTAATGCTGTGCGCCTAGCGAGGTAGCTGTTTGTACCATTTTGGTAGGTCTTTGGTATGACTCGACCGGGGTTCGAACTCATAACCTCTTGCATCCGAGGCGGCGGCTCTAACCACTAGGCCACTGGAGCGGTCAAGGGGTTTACTAAAAATAAACTTAACCAAAACCCTAACGAATTTTTTTTCCACGACCCTGATCTCCAAATACATAGGGGTGAGGCAATCATAGAATGAACGGTCTTATTTTCATAATGACGCATTCCCAAGTTTGATAAAATTCTATCAGGGGATTAGGAAATATAAGCATCCCCACCCCTTAACTTAAGCATTAACATACATTTATCACTTGGTAAAAGGAGTGAGTAAGCATTTCTAAAAATTAACTGTCGGTTTCCGAACCTCACAAGGATTCATACCAAGCATGATGAAAGAGTTTGTAAATATATGCAAATGAAAATTAGTAACAAACACCTTCAACTCTTGACGATGACGCAGACAATAGGGACTGCAATGTCTCACCCCTACTAACGCTGGCTCTGCAAAAATATCATTGTAATTACATTTTGTCATCATCCTATTCCAGACACAAAAGATTATTGACACCGACCAACACAGGGACAGGCAGAGTATACCACAACACCCCCTCCCCCCAAATGTGTGGATGATGATGATGACATCAACAGTGTCACTGGTGCTAAGGCAGCTCTAATGCATTTAAAGTGCAGCCCAACCTCAAAAAGACAAAACAATCAAACATCACAAATTCAATTTCTGTATTCTTTCAAAGTTCACTGAAATTTTAAATAAATATAAAGAAATCAACAGAAATAATTCTCTACTCACTCCCAAGTCTTGTTACTGCTACATCTGAATAAAAAATAATTGTTCTAAAATGTTTCCAAGATACTTGTTTTTGGTTTGAAAATATTTATAATGGTAGTAACATAGGTACATAAAATAGGCAGAAACACGAGTCTCTGACCTAAAATGTCAGAGAATTTAAGAAACAAAAACTGTCCTGGGTTCATAACATTGGGATTCTACGTAAAGCTAAATTCCTTTTCAAATATTTCATTGAAGTTTATATACAATATTAAATAAGGCAGTAAAAACTATGCAGTTTTCTGGACAGTCAGAACATATTTCGATTATATCAACTTAAGGAAATTAAAATTCTTATACCGTGAAATTTGAACTTTGGATTTAAAAACTCTAGTCGTTTAAATATTGCGCATACTGGCCATTTGTTTGTATTGAATATGCTTACATCTTTAATCTGATGTGTTTAAATTATCTAGTTTTGTCAATACTAAGATATACAGTCACATACGAAACTGATGTTTGAAAGATCCAGTTTCCAACTCCCCCACCCCCAATGTAATCAAATATGTACTCACTTCTACAAAGTTCTGGTAAACATTAATTATCTTGAGAAAACAAATTCAGACAGTATTGGCTCTTGTGACTTGACATAAATGACAAAACAATAAAACAATAAAAAAAGAACATTTTTTAAAATTATATCTACATTAACTCACTATAATGAGCTGATAAATCCCAGAGATTACATTTTTGTTGTTGAAATCTTTGTTCATAAACTCTGCTTTTGAAGCAGTTACTGTCCACCCCTAAAAAGGCAGATTTTACTGGGAAGAAGACTGGTTTTGAGTTACTTTGGAGTGACAACCAGTATAATGTTAGTAGGACTTCTTACAAGGATAGTTCATTCATCAGTAATTACCTAGGTTAGGCACTATAGCTGAGGCCAAACATTAAATACATACAGGCTTACAATACAGTTATTAATACAATATACAATGTTTAGTCATTAATACTGAAAATTAACCAATGATTTATTTTAACACTGTATTCCAACCACAATGGTCATAAAATGGTCATCAGAATAGTGTATATAACCACGGTCTATTCTAGAACAGAAAACTTGTGTAGGGGTTTCCTGAATACTGAAGGGATTTAGCAAATTTTGTTGAGAAATTTGTATCATTCTTGCAACTGTGCATTTAATTTTACAATTCTAGAATGAAGTGTTTGAAGGATAAATTCTGAACTCAAAGCTTTACCCAAATCAATTAAGCATGATATATAGGCCACAATGACTTACTTTGGTGATGAAAGTGTAGCACTCATCAAGAATCATCCCTTCACAAAGTTTCATGGTTCCAGGTGTAGTAGTATTTATAAACAGATTTGGTCATGAGCAGATGCAAAAATGTTATCAAGAATGCTGCAATAATGTACATATACATGTACAAAAGTAAGCCCCTTTTAATTCCCTTCACGTGAGTAGGTGATATGAAAACCATTCCAAACTATTGCCTAGAACATAAGAAGATTGAGGATGTCAATGCTGACAAAAAAACTGAGTGAAATCGTAGTAAACAGCCCTCCAATTAAATATCAAAGATCAGAGGTCAATACAGTCTGGAAGTCCAATTAAATGTTGCTGAATTGTGAAAACCAGTCCTGACCTGTCTTTTTGATGCAAGGCCTTATATCAGATTTGATTTCATTTAAGTCCTTCATCAACTGCAGAGCAGAAATCTTGTGTGACGTGAGCAACACTATGTCCCTTCCACAGACATGGTGGTAATGGCAGTGGTGGGAGAGGATAAGACAAAAAGGTCACAAGAATAGATGTTCTATTGGTGACTTTTGCTCATTTAAAAGATCAAGCTTCATAAAAAAGAATATCAAGTCATCAAGATCGCCTGGAACACCAGTGAACTTACAACAAAATAGAATACAAAAAAAATATCAAATTATCTTACTTAATATTGGCAGTATACTGCATGTATTTTGTTTACATATTGCTTTTAGGGTTCGTCTTATGCTCCCAACTCCTGTACATGTATAAACTAAAAGGACTAAGAACAAATCTTATTCTAAAACTTTTACAAAATTAAAACACTTGCAAAGCTCCCACCCCTTGAAACAAGAAGCATTACATGAGTTTTAACAAATCTAATTTCTGTGCCATTTCTTAAAAAGTTAAAACTTGTGAAGCGTTTTCCTGACAATAACCTGCTAGTATAATTAAGCAAATTCCACCTGAGGTAGACAAGTAAAAAGTGGTATGCTTGCATGTATTCAAATGTAGATGACCCATTATACATATACATGTAAAAACACAAATATAGTTAACATAATATTTCCCATATCATGTTAAAATCTGAATAACTTTCTAGACATTGTGGATTTAAGGACATTATTGGAGGCATGACTATTGCTAATTAGCTGTATTATTACCTTAGTGGTAAAATTCAGTTTGCAGTTGAATAATTACCATTAAAATCCACAATACAATGCAGTTATAATCTAATTAGGAAATGGGGGAAATAAAATATCCACTTAAAAAAAAACCATAACAGTAAATAACATCCTATGACGTTTAAAAATTTGTATTTACAACAATATCTGATTTGGCAAGCAGTTCCAAGCAGCCACCCAGTTAGGAATTACACATACAGTTAACACATGCCATTTTAATGTCAAAATGCAATTACATCTCAGATTAATTACCAATATTACAGGTAAGTTGTGTAAAAATACACCTTATAATATGCAAATTCATTCACCTATTAAAAAATGTAATGGTTTTATAAACTGAAGAAAAATAAATGTAGCAGACAGACAAAAGTTAACTGGCACATGTAGTTATTTGAAAGTGAAGACAAAAGTCATGTCATCCAAAATTTGTTACAAAGATTAAGCAGTACATAAGGATACATATATATATATACCAAATTACACGATCTGGGGAAATAAACCTCAAGTTCAGATATAAAAAAATATAACAACCAAATGTGGTATTACTAATGTTAATGGTCATAATGAAAACAATATAGAAATAAAGTGACTGAAGTTCTAGGTATGTAAAATGTGCTCTGTAGGATTCTTATGCAAGCAGGTTTATCAAAATATTACTTCACTGTTAATAACATTTTTAAGGACAACATAATTTAATATTAATTACCCTTACAACAAGATATAGTAAGTGGTTGAGACAGTATAGCTGCACAATTAAAATTCCTTTTAATCTGACAAAATTAAATGTGCAAATGCAGGTCAATGAAAATGATTTGTCTCCCAAGAAAAAAAAAGAAAGAAAAAAACAGGAAATAAATGGAAGAGAAAGTGTAGTTAGAAAAAGACTGCATATAATGAGATATAAAATAGATTTTAAAGATTATCATATATTGACCTCAGTGACATTAATGTCAGGGATATTTTGCCAAAAAGTCAACCAATATTTCTATATTATAAGGCAAACTGACATTTCTAAGATGGCCACATTGGGCATGCACCATTTCAAATACAGATATCTCAACAAATCTTTGTGTGCATGGAACCAGTTTATAAGATGCCATTTTTTGGGGATCATTTCAGGCTACCATATTACATTGGTAAACAATGAGTCAAATTGATAGTATATAAATAAAACCAATAAATTTAACCACTAATATTCATCAATTTCAGATTTAACAGCTCTCGGGGAAGTTTCCAATACTAGAAAGACTGCATACAAGCCTTGCCTTCCATATGACATTCAATAAAATCAAACACTCCAATGGAAGATAACTAGGTGATACATATCCCAT
The DNA here is from genome assembly GCA_028554795.2 of Sinohyriopsis cumingii. Classification (NCBI taxonomy): domain Eukaryota; kingdom Metazoa; phylum Mollusca; class Bivalvia; order Unionida; family Unionidae; genus Sinohyriopsis; species Sinohyriopsis cumingii. Next base: position 50,497,726 of record CM068830.1, on the reverse strand, counting down.
AACAATTCCTCTAGAGTATGATGCATCTACTGCTGCGACTATCAGTGCTAATTGTAGTATTCAAAATACTGTCATCCTCAGGTGGGGTAGACTCCATATTTCCATCAGTCTCGCTTAACTCACACTTTACAATGGAAATGCCTGCTTTTTCTCCATTACTGTCCCCCTCTATCAACTTCTTTTTCCTGATGAACCCTATGCTATGTGTGGCAGCATCTTTCTGAGGTCTTCCAGGGGTTGGGGTACGAGTCTTCTCAAGGGATGACTTTGTTGTTATGGTTTTCAGTTTTTTCCCAACTTTAAACCTTTTTGACTTCACCTTGGCTGACTTATTTGCCTTTTGATTTTTAGGGGATGTTTTCATTTGTATAAGGCTTTCTTTTTGATTGTTTATAATGTTTGGTGATTTTTGCTCTGAATGAGATATTTCTACAGTTACATCCTGTAGAGTTTTCTCAACAGACTGTACTGAACCTGCTGAAGGACTGGATGTTCCTGTGGGACTGGACAGCTTAGATCTTTTACTGACTGATGGTGTTTGCTGCTTATCTTGCTTAGAAGGTGACACAGATCTTTTCCTTTTGGCAACAGATGATTTTTTGCCAACAACTGCTGAAGTGCCCATGGGTGTGGAATAGCAAGAATTTCTTCTGTTAGGTATCTCAACAGTTACCTCATGTACAGTTTTCTCTGCTGACTTTATTGACTCTGCTGAAGGAGTACATGTTCTTGCAGGGCTGGGGAGCTTAGATTTTTTGCTGACTGATGGTGTTTGCTGCTTTTCCTGCTTCAAAGGGGTGGCAGATCTCTTCCTTTTGACTAAAGATGAATTTTTGCCCTCAACAGCCAATGTGCTCATGTCGGTGGAATAGCTAGATATTCTTCTAGATTCTGGTGATTTGGATGCTGGTGTCTGGAGAGTGGATAATTTTTCTGCAGGTGTTAGCTTTGTTTTCAGAATGATCTGCTGTCTAACTGGTGTCTTCACTTTATTTAATGATGGTGATTTTGAACTGACTTGATGCTTGCCTGGTGTCTTAAGTTTCTTTGGTGATGGACATTTGACAGGTGATATTCTTTTCTTGGCTGACGAGTTTGTATTCATCATCACATATGGAGATTTACCATCAGATGTTGGACTCTTCAAAGAGGTTGGGGATTTCAAAAGTGAACCTTTTTCTTTCCTATGGCTTGAGCTTTTCCATTCTGTAGCTGGAGTTTTGTTAGCTCTATTGGCTGACTTGTTACTTAGAGCAGTTTCAACTACTCTAGTATCTGGATTCTTCGCTTCAAATACAGTGTCTTCTATTAGAGGGGAAGTCGGCTCAGTGATATTCCTCCTTCTTTTGGGGGTTTTGGAAGCAGCCCTTATTGATGGGGTCTTTGAGGCTTTCCTAGATGGGCTAGCTGATGGAGATTCTTGAACACTTCTTGCTCTTTTTTCCGCAGGTGAATAGTCAGGACCTGGTGAATTAGAAACTGATCTTGTTTTTCTCTTCTTTGTTGAAGAGCCAGGACTTTTCTTTCCTGCTGGTGGTTTTATGATGACTGTGTCTGATAGTGAGTTTGGTGACACCACTTTCTTGTTAATGTCAGCCTTCTCAATCACTGATGTTAATATAGTATTTTCTGTTCCATGTTTCATGTACACAGAGGACCTGGAAGTTCGACGAGTACGTGTGACAGAAGAGGAATTCTTTTTGGTAGTTTTTCCAGGAACTATCATAGACGTTCTTCGGGATGTAGATCTGGGTGACTTCTTTGTTTCAGGAACCATCAAGGATGTTTTTCGAGTTGCTCTTGCATGTGTGTCTCCTTCCTTTGGTGGGGAAAAGGAAAGATTGACCATATTCTTTGCTCCAGCCTTTTGATATATGGAGGACCTGCGAGCCCTTGTCTTGACACCAGGTGGAGAGATTACAAATGGGACAGGCACTTTGAATCGGCCATTTGGCGTCTGCTTTGAATCAATGTCCTGTTGCTGGGGTGATTTTCTGCCCTGATAGATTGATGTCCTGTAAAACAAAACAGTTAAATTTGTAATCAACACAATCATGCAAGTCACATTTTTGTTTAGTATACAAAGATTTTCATTTTTTCTTCAAGAAACATATTAGCAAAAGCAAAAATGTGACTTTCTGGTCAGAAATGTAGTCAATGTATCTATCTTGATGTGAAAGATATTGTTATTCATTTGGTTTCCACGCAATTGTTTTGATATTCATTTCATCACTGCCAAATAGTTAATGGAATATACTACTTACCCAGAATAGATAAGTGGTTAACACTGCACGAATTTCCATATTTACATCGATTCTGGGCAATTATGACATTTAAATTGCCATTTCCACCGTTCAGCAAGTATGACAACCAAACTGTAATAACAAGTTCAAGAATGCCCGCAGTTTTCACCAATACGAGCTACATTTACCTTCTATTTCTGGTCTGTTTCACTGCTGAATTTGGTGTCTTAAAATAAACCTGTGCTCCTGATATCCATTCTGGAGATCCGACAGGTGATATAATCTCAGTGCCAGAGGAGCTGCAATATACAAAGATATAAAAATATTGAGTCAAATGAACAAACTGTACAAAATAATTATGAAAAGACAGCATGGATAAACTTATCAATATGCCTTGAACAGGGCCAGTGGATACCTTTGAGCCAATAAATGCTTTCAACATTAATCCATTAATAATGAGATTATATCTGAAACATGATACAAAATTTAATGGGGCCCCGAGTGGCAGAGTGGTCTAAAGCGCTTTCTGTTATGGATCACTGCCATCTCACCTGTCTGCGTGGGTTCGAGTTTTGGATTTGGCCAATGTGGGTATGCGAGAAAGCTTGCCAGTAGCTTCTCGAGGGTCGGTGGTTCTTTCCGGGGATTTCCCGGGTTCTTCCTCCACCAATAATAGTGGCCGCCATGTATAGCCTATCACGTGCTGAAAAATGGCGTTAAACCCTACAACAACAACAAAATTTCACAACAATTGTAAATCTACAATTAAATTTAGAAGATTTCAAGTACAGTAGCAATAACATATGGGTCATTCCATATCAAGTGGGCTGGATTTTGAAAAGTTGGGAATTCAACCCCCTTAAAAAATCTGTAAAAAATATATGTTGAAGGACATGTCGTGAGATGAAGACATACAAAATATTAGGCATGTAACTAAAAAAATTTACTGAGACACAGCTTTCTGAAAAGTGAGTGTCACCAACAATTTGTGAAAGCATTTAGCTGGAGTCGATTTTCACATAACTTTTTCCCACATTTCTAAGTGGGCTAGACAGATCAAAATCATAAGTCCAACCAGTGTATCCCCCAGGGGTGTAAAACTGAGGGTTAAAAAAAAACCTTGGTGTCAGAACTGGGGGTCAAATAAAAAATGTGGGGGTCAAAAATAAATTTTCATCTGACTCGTACTTTTTCAGCTTGAAACAGAATATTGCATCTTGCACAACATACTCTCGTTCTCTCTCTCTAAACATACAAATAAACCAACATGCACAATTAACAAAAAAATGCACTGTCCATACAAAGAATAATTTTATTACTTCATTTTTCTTTTAAAGTCGTACTTTTAACAGTCTCCTTATAATCTTTTTGAAGCAATAATACAGACCAACACATTACACATAAGCCAATACAAAAAGCCTAATAATTTTTTTTACTTGTCATAAAATGTATACTATCATTGGTTTCATTGTACTTCGTCCTAGAACAAATTTATCAAAAAATCAAGGCGGCTAATGATTCATCTTGTTTCTATTAAGTTACACATGAACTTTAAGATCTTTATTTTATTGCAGCAAAGTTAAAAACCATAAAAATCTGCCATGACCTTCTGACTGTGACAGTGGAATCCAAATAAACGCATTTGTCTCGGCAAGTTTACTGATTTATTTGTTGTGAAAGAATGTCTTGGGTTATAATGTGTTCTACAGATATATTGTGGCGAACAAGGGCAGATTTTTAAAAATTCTTAAACCCTGTCACGAAAGGATTATTCACTTTTGCAGTCTTGGCAATTAGAAGTCACACCGGTAATCCTAATGGATGTGCCGTATTCCAGTCAAGGGAATTATTTTGTCCATTGTTCATTAAGTTAGATCCACAGTTACTCTTTTGTGTTCTGCTTCTTTCACTTTCTTCGCTAATGATTCTATGGAGATCACTTTCTAGTGCAATGAGCATTGATATTAAACATCAAGACATCTTGCTGAGCTCCATGGAAATCGCATGAGTTCTCGCGAGATTAGGGGAAGCTACTCTGTAATAACATGCCTATGCTAGTCTGGTTCCTTATTTTGTATCTTTCCTGCGTTGCAATCCACTATACTAATAAAGGAGCGCAACACAGGGAGTAAACAAAGAAGGGAACTAGTCGATGCATATGCTCTAAGTATACACGATGCCACCCCGCGTCCAATGCAATGGATATTAAATAAATCCTATCACATCATGCGAATCCTTTGCATCAAAATGTATGCGTCAATTTTCTCCAGTGTGCGTCCCTGACACACAAATGTGCGTAAAGAGAAACACCTAGTCCAACAGAACTTAAGCATAGATCATGGATCTGAAATCCTCTTGAAGCTATCATGCATGGCTGCCACATTATACGGCCACAAAACCCCTATTGACGAAATATTGGGCATGTAGTGAGGTAATGGAGGTACTCCATGATTGATCTGTAAAAAGACCTGTATCTTCATTAGATTTTCAGATTTTTTTGCATTAAAGATGGTTCCAGAGCAAAAAACTTGTGAATTTCCCTCTTATTCCCTCCGAGTTACCCAGACTGACTTACTAAAAATTGATATAACCCATTTTACAGACACCACAAACTTTGAAAAATAAAACATTTCAAGATGACGAGAACCATGGACAATTTTTTAATATGTTGGAGGCACTGAAATCATGTCTAAATACCACCAGTTTCAGATTTTAGGAGGTTGTCTACGTTGTTTCCTGACCTTTTGAATAAGAGGGAAATTCACAAGTTTTTGCTCTGTTAACAACTTTAAGCCAAGAAATCTGAAAATCTAAAGATACAGATCTTTTTACAGATTAATCATGGAGTATCATCCACTGCCTCATTACATGCCCAATATCTTGTCCATATTTGTTTGCATGTGGATGCTGGAATGCTGCAGAATCCTGTGGGGGAGGGGGGAAGGTACATTGCTTGGGATAGGGGTTTTGTGGCCATTAAAACATGGTAACCATAAAAGAAAGTTTCAAGATGATTTCAGATCCATAATCTACATAAAACATTCTGTAGGACTTTTGATTTTGAGCTGTCTAACCCAAATTAAAAATGTGGAGAAAAGTTGTGAAAATAGACCCCAGCTACATGTTTTACCAAGTTTTCAGTGGCACTCAATTTTCAGAAAGCTGTATCTCAGTCAATATTTGAGCTACGAGCCAATTACTTTGTACATCTTCATCCCTCAAAATGTACTTCAACCTATATTTTTTACCAACTTTTTTAGGGGGTCGAATTCCCACCCCTGGCCAACTGGACATGGAATGATCCATATGTTACTACAATCATATTAAGCTACTATAGCAGACTGGGTTTAAAAATAATAAAAAAAACTGGTTGTTTAATTCTACTTCACTTTATCATAAACTTCCAATTTCAAGTTCATTAATGTGTAAGGAACCAATCTCAGAAGAATGACACTGGAAACTGGTGACTGACCATATCCTGAAGTGACTATCAAATACTATATAGTTGCACTTAACTTGGCACCTACATATTTTGCCATCGTGAACACAAAATAGTAACCTGTCTGATGATGTCCAACTTATTCATAGCTGCCAACCTTCCATGCTCACAATTAGTGAAAATAGGGATAAAAAGTCGTGAATTTGGACATGAATTCGTGAAAAATACCATGACAATAACTCCAGCCACTCTGACCATCAATACTACACTGTATCAAGTTCGCAAAATAAAAATAAAACACTACATATATGTAGAAATATTTATTTATCAAGACATGATACTGTGGCAGACTTGAACTTCCTCAACTGTTTGATCGTAAATTTGTTTTCTAAACAGTTCCCACTTCTTGCCTGCTGGTTGATCTTGGGGACTAAAATTGCTGACAAATTTTCTGCAGCTAAGGAGGCCCTAAAGTCTGTCTTATTTTTCCTCACTAAAGAAAATACTCTTTCACTGTCACTGTTGCTGTGAGGAATGCACAGGAGCTGCAGCATTTTTGGTTCTTCGACAGGAAAATCTGGAAGCGATTTTCGAGTCCGGGAACATTTGTCAGAACAAATGTTTAGCATGGTCTCCAGCTGATAAAGGTAGCTTGTGTTCAACAAGAAAACTCACAAATAATGCTTCAGCGTTGGTAGCCTGCAGGTCTTCTGCCAATGGTTTAAAATATTCCAGAGCTGAAATCATGCTTATTCTTAATTTTCCCAACTTCGTGTTTTTTGCAACCGACATTCTTCCTCACATCGTCTCTGCGATGGCACACTGAGTGCAAAAAGCATGAATGAATATCAATGTTTAATGGCAGAATGCACGGCCAATTTTTGATACATTCCAAACTAAACTTCACTTTTTGAGTAATACATTTCTTTTTCCTTGGTGGTGAAGACATTTTCAACATCTTACATGTGATGCTGAACGGTGACTCAAATCAGTGTTTTGATGCATGCGCAGAGCAAATTTCCGGTTAGGCCCCAGTTTTCTCTCAAAAGCATTTGTAAAACTACTCTTATACATATAGATTAAAATAGGCTAAAATGCTTGCTACCGGGCCAACTGTACTATTCGGCTGTAGATCTACTAATATCGTGACTAGCAGTACCGGACTGTTTCGGCAACTGCGAATATCACGACTAGCACTTAATGGGAAATCGGTTATTTTATTAAAGATTTAAATAATTGAGGATTGGATAATTCATGAATTTTTTGGCTTACGGCGTGAATTCGTGAATCGCTGAAAAAGTCGTGAAATTCACACCAAATTCATGAGGGTTGGCAGCTATGCTTATTCATTATTCAAACATTATCACATATATAAAATAATCAAGCAAATGCATGTATTTTAGCTGATCTCAAGTGCGCTATAAGCTCCATCAAGGAATGGAACAAAAACTTTGGTTTTTATATCTGCTTCAATACGCTTGTTTAAACATCTGCAGACTTGATTTTTATAAATAAATTTTGAGCATTAAACAAGTACTGCACTTAAACCATTTTCTTTTATCTAGTCTTATTCAAGTAACGAAGCTGATTTTCTTAGAGGAATGCACTTTATGAATTATTGATATTATTATCAGTAAAATCAACTTATTAAACAATCACAAAGGGTTGTTTATTATAAAACAACAATTTTACAGAAGCATCATTTATAATTAGCACAGAAGACATCATAAAACTTCTTGTTTACCTGGTTTCTCTTCTATTAGGAGTTCTTCCCATTCCGCGTGTCATAGCCAACAGTGTTTCGGAATACAATAACTGGAAATAATAATAATAATAGTAATAAGGATTTAGTACAATGCCTAATATTTAGAAGCTCTAAGCACTTTACAATATTAGACACATATAAACATATATAACAAGATAACAAACACCATTAAATTACAAAACATAAACATGCTGACAATAATTAAGGAAGTAAACGTCATTATTTCTTTAAGACTGTTCTTGATGAAGTGTATCCCCTAGGGGTGCAAGACTGAGAGTCAAAATCTCCTTGGAGTCAAAACTGGGGGTCTGACTGAGTAAAAAGCAAAATCTGGTATCAAAACTGGTGGTCAAATTAGAAATTGGGAGGTTTCTGAAGTGCAAATGAAGGTAAAGGGAAACTGTTGATGTAAGTTTTGTTATGAACAAGTTGTAAGATACACTAATTCTCTTGTGAGATTATGACAGTGATATGCTGTGATGTCACAGAAGCACACACTTCTATATTCCAGTTCATCAACTAGACTCGACAACTATGTCAGATTTAAAAAATATGATGGGAAAGGGCATTTGACTGGGATTTACAAACCTACTTCCCCTACTCCCAGGACAAGCTCAAGTTTCATTCTGGGCAATATTTCCAGGCACTTGCCCACAGGCAAGTACAAACAAACGAGAGAATGAGGGGGAGAATGGGGTTGTGTTCCATTTATAATACTTTATATTCTGCATGTTTTATACCTTGTATAACTGGTGGAAGGAGAACCCGGAAAAACAGGTTAGAACAGCCAAATCATGGAAGACACTGGCAAGCTTTCGCACATACCCACACTGGCAGAGCCCAAGACTCAACACAGATATGGGCGAGATGGCAGTTAGGAGCTGTCCATTTAGTATGTAGGAATGGAGTTTTTTAATATAACCCAAATGCATACGCTTGTGTATGGGGGGGGGGGGGAAGAGTCTACTGTTAATGTATATACACATAGTAAACTGGGTGGTGGCAGAGAAACCAAGACAACAATTTGTCCAATACGCAACCTGTTCGAGTGGGTCCAGTTGGTGTTTGAATTTTTGCAGACACTAAACAAACTTTTTAAAGTTATGCAGCTTATTTCATTGATGCAGCCAGACATTCAACGTTGGTGGACTGGTTTACTAAACATGCTAATATTATTATCCTTGATCGTTTCTGCGTGGATGAAATATAGGCCATTCTATAGCATTCAGGGAGAGGGGGGTCAAGCGTATGTAAGAAGGTGGGGTGGGGAGTGTATAAAAGTATGCATGTGTACTGGGAAGGGGGAGGGGTCAAGTTTTGCCAGATTTTTGCATACATACTAAATGGATGGCCCCTTACTGGTAAATTTGAGTACTTTAGACCACCTGGGGCCCAAGGACATAATGTGAATATTTACGATTTCAAACTGATTTATATATATTTTAGCTCATTACTTATATTTAAATTTATTTTTTTTTACAGATCCATAATTTGCCAACTTTTTCTTCATGTCCTAACGTAACCGCAGGCAGTTTGTGAACTTGCCAACTCTAAACAATCTGCCAGTCAAAGATTGTTTTGATTTATGTTGTCAATTTTAAGGTGAGTGGATCTTAATTGTTAACGATATAACTTGTGAGATTGCTTTGACAGGTGTGTGTGATGTAAAAGGCAAGTTTTTGTAACAATTATCCTACCAGTTGAATTTATTCAAAGCATGATCACTGTACTGTTAATGTAGCACCCATAAGTGGTATTTATGATCTGCTGTTTATGCAATAATTACATGAGACTAACATTACTTATTGCATGGCAAACAATTAAATGAATAAGTGAACACAATCTCAAAAGCCCACTAATCAAATAACTTTAAGCACATCACCAAGTTGAAGGTGATATGATAAAAATCATTCACTTGTAAGTTGAGTATAATAATAATAATAATAATGAGGACTTTGTATAGTGCCTAATCTTTAGAAGCTCTAAATGCTTTACAACATTAAACACCTATAAGATAAAAAACATATAATGATATGATTACAAAAACAAACACCATGAAATTAAAAAACAAAAAAAATATGCTGAGAATATTTAAGGTAGGAAACATTTTTAGGTCTTTAAGTTTGTTCTTGCAGTCGAAATAAGTGAGTTTTGAGAGTACTCTTCAATGGGATCACTGTGTCTTTGTGTCTAAGTTCAGTGGGCAATTCATTCCACATTCCTGGGTCCTGGTATGCAAAAGAACGCTGTCCATAGGACTTTGTTTTCATAGTGGGAATAATGAGTATACGATTGTCAGAAGAGGAGCGTAAGTATCTTGCTGGTGTCTACACATGGGTGAGGTCAGATAGGTATGTTAGACTAGAGTCTTACAGTGAAACGTAGCACAGAGAACAAATTCTGTGTTTGATTCTGGATCGATTGGATAGCCAATGTAGGGTACAGAGCAGCGGGGAGGTGTGATCTGATCGTGGTACTCTAAGTATGATCCGAGCAGCTGTGTTTTGAACTTTTTGAAGTAGATATTGAGATGAACCAGACAGAATTGAGTTACAATAGTCCAGTCTTGAAAGTACTAATGAACACACAAGTGTTTTAGCGGCATCAACTGAAAGATATTTGCGAATGGAGCTGATGCGTCTCAGCTCAAGATATGCAGCCTAGCCTATGTTCATGGCATGTTGGTGCAATGTGAGGGTACTGTCCAGAGCAACACCTAGGTTTTGAAGTGATATGTTGGTGCAATGTGAGGGTACTGTCCAGAGTAACACCTATGTTTTGTAGTGATATGTTGGTGCAATGTGAGGGTACTGTCCAGAGTAACACCTAGGTTTTGTAGTGATTGTGTGAATTTAATGTTGGTGTTGCTGATATTTATTGTCTGAGGTAAAGGATGTGAATGAGAAAGCCTTTGAGTTGTGATCAGACTGGCCTCAGTTTTATCATCATTCATCTGCAGCTTGTTACATGTCATCCATGATTTCACATCAGAAATGCACCTGTCTACACCTTGGATGGTAGAATCAACTTCAGTCGGGTGGCTAGATTTGTCTATTTGGGTGTCATTAGCGTACTATTGGTGAGACACTGGATGATGATCTATGACTCTTGAGAGTGACTGAGTGTATAGAATGAAGAGAACAGGTCCAAGAACAGAACCCTGTGGAACACCACGACATAGATAAACTGGGCTGGAGTATATTCCATTTGCAGATACAATTTATGTCCTGTTGACCAAGTAGGACTTGAACCACAGTAAGGCTGTATCACGAATGCCAAATACATGCTGGAGACGGTGAAGTAATATATCATGGTCTATTGTCTAAAATGCTGCAGACAAATCAAGGAGGGTGAGGACTGTAATCTTTCCGTTATCCAATGCAAAGAGAATGTCATTAACTACTTTTAGAAGTGTAGTTTCAGTACTGTGGCAATGGGCGATATGCAAATTGTACATTGCTTAAAAAACTGTTTGAATTCAGATGAGATACAAGCTGGGATAGAACAACCGTTTCTAAGATTTTTTTATATGAATGGGAGATCAGAAATTGCATACTTAAATCATGTCTGATATGCAAAAGAAACTTGAACATACCAATTTCAGTAATAAAAGTATTTTCTTACTTGTTTGAGTTAACATGATCACATGATAGATCTAATTTGCCAGACAAAATTCTTGGTCATGGCCACTGACCTTTGACTGACATCATTAAACTTGTCCCATTGACCTCTTTGTTGTTAACAGAGTAACTGGGAGTCAAGATAACTAACAGAATAAAATACTGTTCCGTGTTTTAACGTTTAATTACATATTTTACACTCATTACTACATACAGCTGGCATCAGTTCTGAGCAGGCATGGCAGTGACCTGATTGAACATGCTTGGCTGGGGGATCATTAACTTAATGATGTCGCAGCCTCAACATCCACATTTAAGGCTACTAATATTAGTACAAGTCATTAACCAGCACGTTTTTAAAAGCAAACACTTGGGTGGAGTCTCTACGAGTAATTAAAAAAGTGGAAATCCCGACACTGAAGATTAATGAGCCATCAGACATAAACACATATAATTCAGCCTTTATTCAAATGTTCTGATTTATCTCGAAGTTGTTTTCAGCTACAGAGCCTATTAGGCATTTTTTTTCCCCAGCATAACTGAGAGCAACTATAGTTTGTTTACTTTTTGTAACAGTCAACGACCTCTCATGTTACAGATTTGATGATGATCACAACCAAATAATCTATATGAACCATACAAGGCCCGATGCAGGGATTAGAGTTCACTCTTTTTGAAGTAAGTTATTGAATAGCTTTCAAATCTCTTTGAAGTAAGTTTTTGAAAAGCTGTTAAATCAAACATCTTTCCACCACCCATTACTTTATTTGACTGATTGCATAACGTAGGATTATAATAGAAATTTGAAATGTTGAATTCGCGCGTTTTGAACGGTTTATAGGCCAAAGCGAGGAGGCCTCCAAAAAACAAGGCATCATATTAGATGTTCTTTATCTATTTTGAAAAGTACTATTCACAGATAAAGTTTTAATCGTCAGATATAAATGTTCATCAAAAGTAAATTTCGTAAATGTCCAGAAGAAAGCTTTAACAATTTTACCTTTTATCTTCACATCCGGCGTGGGAAAATAGGACCTTGCCTATGACCTTAGCGTATGTGACGTATTAATGTTTGGTATTTGTCTAAACCAATCAAATTACATATATCCTCTACTTTTGAATATATGTATACGTTAATATATTCATACGCTACTACCAGTGCTACGCCACGCGCTCTTGTTATTGTTTTAATTTAAAAATTAATCACATATTTTATTACTTATTGAATATTTTAAAACAGGTATATATTTCGTTTTATTTATAACAGAAATGTACATATATGGTTATAAATAGACTTAATATATGGCTTGTAACCTTGGAACTATTTTGTTATTATGTGAATTTAATAAGGTCAGTTAACGCTTTACTCCTAATTGAAAATTCGCGCGGCACCGATAAGTACAGTACCGTTTTTCAGGTCAAATTGTGTGTAGGTTGGCGACGAATTCATCGATGTAGTATCTCGTTTTGAAAGAAATATTGTGATTTAAATAAGGTGAGTTGCAAAAATGGATTTTCTCCAGGGAACAACCACCTATTTGTCAGGATAAGGTAGTACGGAATCTCCATTGTTTTCAATACGAGGTCACTCTGCATCTTTATCTGCAATGTTTATTCAGCCCTTAGTCTTATGCGTTGATTCTTGTTGGTATGTTTATAATGTTATAAACAGAAGCTTTCTTTGATCTTTTTCTTTTAAGCATTTATTTTTCCGATGGTGAGGTGCATTGGAACCTTGGATGCAGAATGTTTTGAATATTCCCGCTGCGGTCCGCCATAATTGTTAAACAGCTCAATGTTTGAAACCGATGGTTTTAATTGGGGAGGGGGGGGGGGGTTGACCGCCATAATACAAATCAGATGCAATTCGAAATAAGGACAAGGCAGATATCTCCTGATCTCCTGTGAAAGGAATTTATCCTAAATAATAAAGCATTATTGCTGACTTGTATTTTTTTTAAAAATAAATGATAACGGTCGGACAACCATTATGATTGTTTATTGTTTTTTGTAGTTTGCTATAAAAGTTAAAAAAAGGTCGGACTACCAACTTAAATTTATGTTCTTTGTTCTGTACGATCCGGGTAGATTTTATGATTTAGATTTATTGTACCTAGAAAGTCCATAAAAGTTTGTCATACTTTTGACGTTTGGGTTGCTGTATAACGTAGGGCCATTTGATGTAGATAAAACTAAATATTTATAATAAGCATTGCATATAATTTACTCGTAGGCTCACCACACAATAGTACTCCTATGCAATACAAAATCGAAATCAATTTCTTTCATAACATGATTATACTTGTGTAGTAGATTAATAAACTATTTGTTTTTCAGACTTTAGTCCTGCAGTGTAAGACATAGCACATGTTTTTGTTCAGTGGTGTCGTACTATGCAAATAACGGCCTTATATAGCATGTTCCGATGTCGATGACAAAGTTTCAGGAACATCTTGCACACTTGGCAGCCTATATCAACACTTCCACTAATTTATGTGTAATTAATATACTTACTGTGCTGTCTTTATCCTGGCAGTATGAATGTTATACTAGCAAATGGACGCGTTTTCACGTTCCGTTGACATATATCTAAATTTATTGCAATGCGACGGTAGTCTATGTATGCCGAAGTAAGATCAAGTATGTACATGTTGGGGATATGTTTCTTGAACGAAACAAACTGTTGCTTGCAAGTCCAGTAGGCATAATATATTTGTTTTGTTAAAGAATAATATTTCAACTTAACCTAATTTCGGCATTCCTGGCTTTCATCACGTTCCAGCCAACGAAACTTGAAAACGGATGTGAGAATTTGAATTTCTTAGAGAAAAGACATCAAAGTTAAGTCTGAATATAACATTATGACTTTACTTTGTAGAAAAGGGTCGTCATTTCAGTTGTCAGTTGCGTGGAATATTCCTGAAAATTTGACTTCATAAAGATGTCGACATTAAAATAAACGTTACACCGCACAGTTAGTTATGCTGTAAGACCTTGACGCCCACAACGTAAATATTAGCATCAAGGTCTTAATGTAGGACTAACTTCAGTGAATTTTTTTATATAGCTCCATTACATGATATTGGATCAGTTTGTAGCCTCAACCACAAGAAATCAAGTTGAGGCTATGACATAGCTAGCGAGTGGCAGAATAGTTCAACACTATTTGGGCAGAAAACTCCTGCACAAATAGTTTCAAGCATCATTAGTTTCTGCCACTAGTAACCCCAGAAAAAAAAGGCAGAGGACTACTTGTTGGTCAAAGTATTTGAATCCCCTCCAGTTTGTACCCACTGATTTGAAAAATGAAAATCATCAAACACCAAAAATGCATTTCTTTCTTCAATTTACAATTCCATACATCTAAAAAATGTACTTTGCCATGTGCACTTTTTGTTTAACAAATGTGTTTGTCGTGACATAAGTTGCATTGCTGGTGGAGGTCTTAATGCTTGTTATGTCTTTGTTCTGGTAGGCAACTTTTTACCCAGCTGGGTACTTTGGCTTACAATAATTGATTGTCAGCACAAATTTGATAGCGCATTGGGCCCAGGTACAAGTGATATGTTGTAGTTTTAACATCACAATGAAGTTTTACAATTGCATGTTTAAAATAAGGCTACCTACAAAAATTCAATATGGTTTGTCTTCATTTAGCAAATACTGGCTAATAGTAATGATGACAGTGATTTAAATTTTTTTTAGTCAGAGTATTGGAGCTGTAGCGGTGCTACTGGAAATATCTGAGTGATTATGAACGTCCAAAAACCATGTTCAGTACAAATCCTATCATAGGGCTTGCAATTTACGTACATAAGACATGATTGATAGCTATATTGTAAGCAATGATACGAGCCCCTGTGGTCTTTTGTACATGCTGGAAGGGCAAAGACAAATGGATTTGAGATTAAATGTAGGAAAGGCAGAATATGAAGCCTAATTTAAAATATTGGCAATTTGAATGTCTCATGTAATTTTCATTTCTGAAAGTCTGAGGGATATTGTTCTCAAATCTGTCTAACAATCAAAGGGTTATGGTTAATTTAATAATAAGAATCTAAAAAGAAATTAAAGTCGATCATTTTGATCCAAATACCTGTCTACCAAAGCAGGCTATGGCAGTGATGGTCTTAGAACCATAATAGTCTTATGATGGAACAGAAAAGAAATCTGGCTTAGTAGTCAAAACACTGGTTCAAGAAAGCGTTTGACATTCCAGGGAATTTACATGAGCACAGTTCAAAATAAAGTGATTAATCACAGTTTAATGGTGTGTATCAAATTTTAAGAAATTACCAAAATAGACTACTGAATGCTTTTATGACCTGTATTTCTTTTCTTATAACTTGTTAATTTCTTCTTTTTTTTTTTACAAGTTCATTTGATAATTTGTGTATCTTTGTGGAGAATACTTAACGTATTTAAAGTTTTTGCTGACATTGTGGAGTTAAACACAGGTTTGACAATAAATGAGCTGCTTTATTCCTTTTTTTCAGGTTGAGCAAAAATGTTGTTTGCAAAAATCGTTGTTATAAAAAGAAATGGCAGTGATGGATCTCATTTCCCCCTTACAGCCACATCTTGCTTGTTTGGAAGGTAACTGACATTGCTGTCTATTTGTAACATTCCAGATAGTTACTATTGTGCCCATGTGATTGTCATGTTTACATGTGTTGTGTCTAGAGGTTTAAACATTAGTAACTAGATCAAATAAAACCCAACAAGCAAGTTTCCAAAATATAAATTTATTTAAATAAAATATAAAATGGAACACAGTGAAAGAATTAAAACTTACTTGCCATGTGTGAATTCCTAAAATGTAATCCTAATAATGTACTATAAATTTCTCATTAATCCACAAGCAGTTCTAAGGTAATCAGAATGAAGCTTGTATAGTACTCGTGTGTTAAATTGAAAACATTGAATTCCAAAGAATTATTTATCCAAATGTTATTACTTCAATATAATCACTTGAATGAAGATATCTCTGAAGTCCTTGAAACTGCTCTGATGGCCTAGTGGTTAGAGCATCCACCTCGGATGCGAGAGGCAATGAGTTTGAACCCTGGTTGAGTAATATCAGAGACTTATAAAAACGGTACTAACACTTACCTTGCTAGCATAAAGAGTTTAATGTTAGGACTGGTCGGTCTGGTTTCGGGATAATGTGACTGGGTGGGACATCATGCTGCATGATGCCTCAGCGCTGGACATACACAACAAAAATATGAGTTTTATAATGTAACTAAAGCCAGTGGGTCCTTAAAAGCTAACCACACTTAAAATTCTCCATTCTGAATGACTTGTTTTGCTTACAGGGGTGATGATTGTGACATAAGGATACAGATCCCTCAGGTATCGAAGGAACACTGCAGAGTAACTGTCAATGAAGATGGTGAGGTGAGCATTCTGAAAATAATTATTACAAGGCTAATGATGCCTTTTTCTCCTTAGTCTTTACAGTTAATAATGACTAAGACTGAAATTTGGCATTTGCTGGTGAAAAATGTCCATCTAGTCTGTCTGGAACTTTAAGATGTCTAATACAGATACTTCAGACCTGCCAACCCTTATGATTTTTCTGTAAGTCTTCTGAAATTAACCTTAAAGTATGGACCTACGGCACACAAGCAAACACTACAGAAAAGTTATCATTTCCGAAAATCGGATAATTGGTTCATCCAGGTTTTACATATAGTGAAATTAGTCAGGGAAGCAGACCAACTTTACAACAACATCCAGACATTTTGAACTATACCTATTTGTTCATCCGAAGCATCTGCATGATCAAACTGTTTACTTTAGAAATTTTTTTTAATGACATCCAGAAAGAGGTGCATGTTTAAGATGAAATGGAAAGTAAGCCTCTAGGAAAACACAGAAGAACAATATACGTATATTTAGATTCTTGTGAATAAAAGCTGGAAAGGACACAGTTATGTTTATTGGACATCACATGCTAATTTGAGTATATTTCATGGCAGGAGATATGATTGCCAGCATCATGTGAGATGGAAAAAGATTGAATTTCCTAGAATTACAAGTTGAGAAATAGCGACAAGCTATTGAGTTGCATAGGGTTTGGAACTAAAGTTTGTACACCTGTACTAGTAAATAAACGCATACTTTTCAGTTTACCTTAATGTTTATTGTTGCTGCATCAAACTTTTCATTATGTTTTCCAGTTTTACAATAGCAGTTGTTGATATTTTGCTACACCTTACTGAAAACTGGTCAGTCTTAGGGGAAAAAATTAACTGCTTTACTGAGACACTCATCAGGGTTGACTTTTAAAATAGGTAATAACAGATGAATTGCTGGGTTCTCTGCATTAAGAGGTTAGTGCTAGGACTGGTTAGACTGGTGTTAAGATAATGTGACTGGTTGCAAACATCATAGCTATATGACTGAATTTTTTTAAAAGTTATGTTAAAAATTAAGGTCACACACATGCAATTTAATTTGATATTAGGCAGACTATAAATTGATCATTTGTGTAGAACTTCCTACTCCCTTTCTACATCTCCTTTGTTCCCAAACATCATGATATTACACCTGAACTCGATGCTTGTCTGAATCACTATGCCCAAGTCTTATTTGTAACAATAATTCCAGTGTAGCAACATAAAATAATGTTCTATACATTTGAGAAAATAGGAGAATAGAAAACCCGATAGGCAAGCTTTGGAACAGAATATACCAAAAATTGGCTGTGCAGTCAGCCATCAACCACCGATATACATCGTGCTTTTTGCACACAGTGTACCACACATTTTAGCATTGGGCATGGTGGCAGCGACAATGTGAGGATGCACATTGGTAGCAAAGAACACTTAGAGGTTGAGACAGTTAAGAACTCAATGCAGATTTCAGCTCTCTTTGATGGAAGACCTGCAAGCTACCAACACTGACATATTGTTTGTGAGTTTTCTTGTTGGTCACAATCTACCTTTATCAGCTGAAGACCATGCTAAATATTTGTTGGAACAAATATTCCCAGACTCGAAGATGGCTTTGCGAGTTCATGTCAAAATTAACCAATTTTATCCCTATTTTCACTAATTATGAGCCTGGAGGGTTGGCAGCGAAGGTGAAGTCAAACTGCTAACATCTTTTTTATGTAAACATATCTATATGCAGCTACTATTGCTAGCAAAAATAAATCAGACAAACACAAAAATCTCTATGCATGTGACAGGTATAATAACTGACACAAAATCCTTCAGCATGTTTATGATCCACTGCAGTGGACTCTACTTTTATGTTGAAATGCAATTAAAAAAATATGTTTTTATTTCAGTATATTAATAAATGTTAGGAACGTTAAGATTTCATTAATGAAATAAAAATCTTAACGTTTAGACTGGTATTAAATTAAATTTATTTTTCCCAACTCCACTACTGAAACCACATGTCACTAGTTTGCTAAATAGCTGTACAATCGTTAAATGGACCTGTAGGTATAATGGAAGGATTGTGTCACAATTAACAACAATGCTGGCATTTCATACTTTCTCACTGATTATGAATCACAAACAAATTACACATTCAGCATATTCATTTTCAGCCCTACCCCATTCATATATTGGTAATCAGCATTAACCATTTGCAAGACTCTCGCTTTTGAACAACTACCTCATTTTTTATATCAGTGTCCTCTGTTGACAAGATACTATCAAGGTCAAGTAAGCCTGTTGTAATGCTATTAGCCTATGACTTGGGCTATCATCCTCACATTCACACACTTTTAAATGACAGGCCAAGATTTCCATAAAAATGGATATATATAAACAAACAGTTCTTCTTTTCCAGGTCTTTCTGACTAATTTGAGCGAGGTCAATCCAGTGCTCTTGAATAACAAACCACTGCATTCTACAGCCCAACTGAAGCACAGCAATATATTTACTATTGTTGATCGATCTTTCCGGCTGGAGTTCCCTGAAGATTCTCCAAAATCTCCCATAGGAAGAAGTCCATCACCAAAAAAAGATAGTGGCAAAATTTTGTCCCCAAAGGTGAAATATTTTCACTCGTAGGATTTGAAGGAAAGATGCTTTATATTGTCAATTGTGCAGTTTTGGAAAATCAAAATTTTTTATAGTTCCACTGATAATGTGCAGAGTATTGTGCTATGATCTTGTCCATCTGTCAGTTCCCAGTTTGGTTCCTGTACAATAACTTGAGTTGCCCACCATCAACAATTGCCAAAAAAATTTGATGGCTTGTATTTGGGATTGAAAGGTTAAGGTCACTATGACTGAAAGCATGAAGGCTATTTCTGCACAATAATTTGAGTTCAGACATTGCATAGAGTAAGGATGAACTCTGTTGATGAGTATGTCAAAAGGTCTGAGAAAAAATCTCTGCACAACAATTATAGTTCTTCACCAAATACAGTTGCCAGACTTTTTGGATTGCTTCCACTTGGGTAAGAAAAAAACCAGTAAATTTTTACTTAGTAAGTTGGGATCAATTTGAAAGAAGAAAAATGATTCTGCATTTTTCATAAATCAACTTTGAATGAATGAATTGTTTAAAAAGTGGTTTTCATTGCAATACAATTGTTCCACGTGATGTACATCAACAAACCTGTATTGATAGCTTATACTTGGGTTCAAGAAACATGTTGATTTTGGACCCAGAGGTCAATGGAATGGCATCCTGAACTGAAGGAAAAAAACCTGGTTTCTCTGCAGAACTTTAAGTTTTTTTATGCAGAAAAGCAGTTAACTCAGTGCAGGAACACAATGTACCATTCACAGTAGTATTGCATTTTTAACTCAGTTTTCATGTTTAGTTCTCTTTATCATGACCAATGCCTTCAGTGCAAAAGGCAGCATTTTAATTGTATAGGTACTATATATAAAAAATTTGGTACTGCGACCAAATGTATCACTATATTTGTTGTATGATGTACAGAGCTCTGGTTGGCACAACCACTTTGGCAATGAAAGAATGAGATAAACTTGCACATGCAAATCATCTACTAAATGAAGTGCTTGCTTGTGATATTAAATGGCATTAAAGATTTTAACGGTTGCCTGATATGAATAAACTCTTTAGGAACGATTAGATTTGTCCTGTTTAGTTATTGTTGTTATGTTTCCTCCATGGCAGTATTTTCTGCAGGCCTTTTGGCATTTAGTTCTAATTCATTGTTATATTCAATAAAAAAAACATATTGTCTTATATTACAAAACATTTTGAAGCAGTGTCATTAAATGAGATCGATGAATACAGGATTGATTCTAATATATGTATTATACTGTTATGTGTATCCTGAGTGTTCTTTACTATCTCTTTAATTTTACTGGTATAAATATTTTCATAAAATTGGCCTTTTTATTTTCTTGCCATATTGGTTTTATGATAATGTATTGTTGTCAACAAGTCAAATTTGCTTAGTTTTATGGTCACAGCAAACTTGTTTAATTACACAAGGAGTGACAGACTAAAAAGTGGGTCAAGTTCAACTATTTAAAAATTATTCAATTTAAGAGCATTTCCTTTTAATATATTAATATTATTATTTCCACATATTTCTTGGTATTTTCAGTTATATTAATTTCCTGAACGTGGTTCAGCTTTTGAACCTCGAAAATATTTTAACAATAAATTTTCCCAAGTGTATATCATGATAAGATGGTTTCTTACATTCCATTGCCATGTCCCCCTCATGGCCATGGTAAGGGAACGTTTTTTTCTCTGACTTGTAGCCATTTTTCAGAATAGATCATTTGAACCAACAAAAATACCTTTAATTAATCAAGTGTCTTGTGTATGGAGTTTTGGCATCAAGGAGAAGGTCACACCCAGTTTGAGATCTGATGGACATGTTCTGTTGTCCTTGTAGTTCTCCACTCAAGAATTTTGAATGTGACACATCATTTGGAAAATAGCATTACTAATGATAAATCTCACAAACATAAATTTGTAATGATTTTTTCTTATTGACTACTAAAAATAAGTGGACTGGGAATTTGAAAGGTCGCCTAACATGAACTTGAATTGGTATGTCAGATCTTTATGTATGCCTGGAGATCTGATTTTAGAATGAGGGATAATGAAAAAGTGACCTAGGCCATCACATTTTAATCCAAACATATTTTGATGAACTTGACCTAGGTTCTCATCTTGCTATACACTATGGAACTTGATAGATTTTCTGTTGGTTACATGTGCAGTAGCGATTGAAAAGTCAGTAATGCACTCATCCTAGCAGTTTCAATTCCATGTTATGTTGCTTAAGTGCTTATTAGTACTCCATCTTGTTTGGGACTTAACCGTTTCTTAATGTAACAGGATGAATGATGTGTTGACTGGATGCTAATGGTGGTTAAAAATTAAGATCCTATGTCAAGCACTGTTTCGTGAGAATCATTTCTTCAGACTAGATACAAGTGTATTAATGAGCAAGTCCGAGCCATATGCAAATTGCTTTCATAAAAAAAATACGTATCAAAATGGTATGCTTCTGGATCAGTTGGCCTTTTCTAACTTTAAATTTTTATTTCTTTTGATTTTTTTTTTTTTTGAAGAGCAATAAAAGTAGCACCAAGTATAAAATTGTCAGAATAATGGCAACAATTTTCTATTTCCATGCATTTGACCTTAGCCAAATAGTTCAGATAGGGTCAGTTTGATCAATCAGCGAAAGTAATTTGAAGTCTCATGGCAAGAGCGATAAAGAATAAAATTGCAATCACAAGAAATTCAGATTTTTTTATAAATTTGTTTCTTAAAAGTTCAAACCTGGCTAACTACCAGACTGATGTAAATAAGATGACTGAACCTCAGTGTACACCAAAAGCCCTTACGACTGCAGTGTCTTAATCAAGGCATAATTTAATTTCATGTATTTTTATAGTTCTTGGTAGAGAATTAAATACTTATAAAAAAAAATTATGCTGCATACCATACTTAACATTCTTCCTTGGTTAATTTTTGTTATTGAAAATTTCCCTTTTTGAGTTTGAAAAGTGCTTGGATGTTCTACAGGAATAGACTGCTCAAGTGGTTAAAGGGTCTACCTTGGATGTGGGAGGTTTCAGGTTCAAACCCTGGCTATGTCATACCAAGTCTTATAAAATGGTACTCACAACTGCCTCGCTAGGTGCTCAGCATTAAGATATTAGTATTAGGACTGGGTTGGACATGATTGTATATGTCTTTGGCATGATGCCTCATGACAGCACTGTACTGTCACACTGCAGACATCATAGCGATATGACTCAAACATTGTTTAAGCTATATTAACAATCCAAAACACAAACAAAAATTCTACTGAAATATATGTATGAATCATTACATCAATTTGACTCTTCCAACACATTATCCTGAACCTATATAAACTGGTGCTTGTTAAGTTGAATGAGAATCATTAAAACGTTTCATCATTCCTCAGAGTATAATGAAATGTTGCATTGTTCCTCATTCACGCCATGTAAATATAATTGGAGGAGTGGATTTTGTTGTTGTTGACATACTATACACTTATTTAGGATTGGGTCTTTCGCTCCTTTTTGAAAAAGCCAAATGGTTACCAATCAAATATAATATCTTCATTTTGAAAGAAATTTTGCCATTATTAGTTTACCCATACTTTTATTCCCATCTCCATAAAGACATTCTTTATCACAATAGGTCAAAGCAACTTTCATTTGTACAAATATGCTGATTTGCCTTCAAATGTGGCTATCATTGCTTAAAAAAAAATTTTTTTTATTAAAAAAAATGATGAAAAAAGAACCAGTATTTGACCAAACTGTGCTCCTTGCATAAAGAACTTTCATATTTGCTGCCAATCTAAGAGCTTTCAAATGTAGTTGCCATCACTCAGTTTTGACATTCCATTATATGGCTTGGATCAATTGACAAAATTTTATAATGCACTCTTTATTAGTCCGTTATGTATTGCATCAGGTTATTAGTACTGATGTAACTGACTAGCTGGACTATGGTACTGGAAAGTTTGCCGTTTCTTTAAGTATAGTAAGATTTATGTATGTTGTTCTGAAACCGCATATAGACTATTTTTAAATTCTTAGCAGAAGGCATACGGGCGGCCAGTGATACTTATTTTATACTGCTGTTATAATCTGTTATTAAATATAGCTGAATAGAGAAAAACCTTTTTCCAAAAACAGAAATCAAAAGCTGAGGAAAAAAATTTGATCCAATCATACAGACAGCATTAATGAAGCAAATATGCCACTGAGACATCAGATGTGACTGCCAATACCAAAGTTTCTGAGTAATATTACAATGGCTAGGGTTTGTACCTTTATACATGCAATATCTTGTATTGTTACATTATTCAGAACTTTACGTTCTATATGGTTTAATAGGTATGTTTTCTCGATCATCCATTTAAAACAAGAACTATGCAAACCATGACAGAATAAGTTTGTTTTGGGGCATGTAGATGCATTATATCCATCTTAAAAGTATGATTTGCATAATATGGTCAAAGCAGCTGAAACTCCCCTACCATTTAAAAGGTATTGTGGTATAACAAGTATTAAGTTAAAATTTGCCACAAAATAACATGGTACCGTTTTTACCCACAAGGTATGCAGAAAAAAAAATTACAGGAATTTACATATTCTAACTACTCGTGTTGTCAGGGTTTGTAGTTATCTTTCCTTTGCTAAATTTGTTTTCAGAGCCTGGAAATGTATACCTACTTGACTAGAAGCTGACTATAGAAATGGTAGAAAATGTTACACATAAACTTGTTATCAGTATTCTTTTTCTTGCACTGTATTGTTGTTTCTTTCAGTTGAAACCTCCTCAGTCCTCGCCATTACCAAAACCTAAAGGAACACCTCTTAAGCCATTGACTCCAAGTTCCCAGTTTGCAAATGTGAAATCAGGACTAGATTTGTTTGCTTCCCAGAGTCCAAAGAAGACACCAGTTAGTAGTCATAAAATGATACCAGTGAGTAGTTCTAAAATGACTACAGCAGGTAAATCTGATACAGATTTGGTTCCTTCATCCTCACCAGCAAAGTTGGCCATCACTCCCTTGTCACAGGATGACAGTAACAGTAATAACTCTGCCACCCCAAAGTCAAAGTCTTCACCACCAGCCAGAAAGTCGGTTTCACCTGCAAAATCTGCCAAGAAACGAGTGAATTCTCCCTCCCCAGCCAGGAGTCCAAAATCTGGTCACACACCAAGGTCTCAAACTCCAAAATCAAAAAGGCCCTCTGCATCACCCAAGTCAAGGAGTCCAAGAGCACCAACACCCAAAACTCAGACTCCAAGAGCATCTACTCCCAAGACACAAACACCAAGAGCATCTTCTCCGAAGGAAAAGACACCAATGCTACCAAGATCAATCACACCAGAATCCCCTAAATCAAGAAAAGTGTCTCCTAGGTTATCTTCTGCAAAATCCGATGCATCAGAAACACCTAGAGGTGCATCACCTCAAGTGTCTGTCCCAGGACCATCAACACCAAGAGCAGAAAAACTTAATGCCAGAACACCTAAATCTACTTCTCCAAAAAGAAAGTCTTCTCCCAAGAAACAGTCAGTCTCACCAGTATCTAGATCTCCTTCACCAAATGCAGTCACACACCAAACCCCTACCACAAAAACAGCAGCCAGGAAGTCTGCCAGTCCCAAATCAGTGGAGGCCCAGACTCCACGTGTGAAAATACAAGATGGCAAAAGGAAGGTAAATTTGAAACAAATTAGCATTTTCATCACAAGTCATTACAACTTCATTGAAAGATAGAAATGAACACGAGTTCAAATATTATAAAATGGGGGGGGGGTCCACTTTGTTTATTCTTTTCTTGTATTATGGCATGATCTGCCATGCATTGTACAGTCGCTAAGAAAAGTTGTGACTATTTTTGATGCAGTATTACAGGGAGTATTTTGGCTATAAAGCCTTTTGAATTTGTTCAGGTTACAGTAACCTGTCAATTAATATTGTCACTGTAAAAGGGAAAAACCTTCAGCATCTTCTCAAAACCACTTGACAGCATTTGGGATCTGATGGACATATTCCGTTGACCTTGTAGTTCACCACTCAGTTTTTTAAGTGACAGGACATTTGGCACATATGAACTGATGTGTATGTCTATTTTTCTGGTTGAATTTAGAAGCCACCACATAAAAACCCATAACATATCATTCAGTTTTATAAAAGTATTAATAAATAATTCACTTATGAAGCACCTATAAAAAAAACTAAGGAAACTGCAAAATCGCTTGTCCTTAACGAACCGAGTAATCAGCTAGGACTCCGGTCCTAGATGTCCTTAACGAACCGTGTAATCGGCTAGGACTCCGGTCTCTTGCTAAATAAAGTTTAAATAACATTCAGTCTCTAAAAACATTAATAAATAAATAACTTAAAGAGGCAATATCTAAAAACTTCTAAATGACATAACGTAGGAAGCACACCCTAAACACCTCGACTAGTAATACCATAATAACCTTGAAAATCTCTCTTCATACATGATTTCTACTAAGAACCTCTATAAACAGCATAGAACATTCCCTCCCCCCCCCCCCCTTTTTTTTTTTTTTTATAGAACATTTTGAAGAAGAAAAAATCGCAAGAAACACCAGGCAAATGCAACAAGAAACCAGCGATGTAAAGCAAGCAGGACCGTTCCTGAGCTCTCCTTCCCACTAATGACAGCTAACCATTCAACTGTAAGGGACCTTTATTGACCCACAGATTGAGGCCAAACTATCAGGGTTCCTTGAACTCAAAAGCCTGGGGGAGGTGGCACCATTCCCTTCCCCAGGAACAACTAGCAGGCTGCGGTGCAGTCAGAAAAAAGTGGCACATGCACAGTTGTGCGCACGCCACTATAATTAAACTCAACAACAACAACTGGTTGATACCAGTCCATCATTATATATGGTGACCATTACTTTACATAAGAACATTTTAAAACCTCTAAAAGCCACTGAGCAGAATCTGACAGCAATTTTTTGTATAGGATCCAAAGTGCAGGGGACAGACAAATACTAGATGATACTGCGGGTATTAATAGTGATAAAATGATCCATGGCATAATCTTGATTGCTTGAACAGCTTTTGCCACCTGCACTGTCAACCTTTCCTGGGACATTTACTTTCTTTTAATAAACTTTATATTAGGTACTCGGGAATTCCATAAAACAATTCCATGTTTGAATGTTTGGTTAACTTTAAAAGAATTGCTCTGCTGGATTTTTGTTATGTATGAATGGACCAAAAGAGCTTATGTGATGGTCTGTAGTCCATCACATCTGTGTTCATTAGTATGTTTGTTTGCTATAACATCTTCTAAACAACCTGGATTATTGCCTTGAAACTTTACACATGAACTCATCCCATGCTGTAGTTGGTCTTAAATGAAAATAGTGCTGCACAGACATCATATTCTAACATGGATGGTCATATTAACAAGGGGTTTTCAATAAAAGGCTTGTGACAACTTATTATTCTTAAATCAAAATGGTGCCAGTCTTACAACATAACATGAAAAAACATTTTAAAAAAAGAACTAGGCAAAGTCTTATCATAAAAGTACTTAAATATTCCACAAATGACACTGTTGCTTGATTGTTGTGGGGTTTAATACCATATTTCAGCACACGATAGGCTATACATGGCGGCTAGTATTAATGGTGGAGGAAGAAACCGGGAATGAAAGAGACTGATGTCAGACTTTGAATCTTTAAAAAAAAAAAAGTTACATCCAAAGTTTTGGTTGAGGCTTCAGTTTCGAGTAAGAATTGTACTGAGACTCAGTAGGTCTGATTGTTAAAAGTCTTTGTAAGAAATGATGCTGAGTTATTATCATTTTACTGTCTGATTTCAGACTGTCATTATGGGTCATTTTGAACTTGACAATGTTCTTCTCTTTCCTTTCAGTCGATGCCTGCAGGAAGCCCTTACCCAGCATCTTCAAGCAAGCTAAAATCAAATCTAGCAGAAATGCGCAGAAGATCACAACCAGTGCCAGAATTGAAGGAAATACCAGCTTCATCTCCAGGTCTGTACATCTATTGATGCCATACTCTTGGACACATTTGTACGACTTGAAAGCTCTTTATGCCAGTATGCTTGGTCAACTTTTTGTAGTATTCATTTTTGACTTTGTTTTTATCCTGTTCGATGATGAACTTTCTCTTGCAACTTGAACCAATGTATCTTTTACTATCGTCCACAAAACAGTGACCACACCCCTTTTACAAAGTAACAAGGTAGCTATAACTGTCATTGGAATCTGCCCTCTTGCTGAATATGTGCTTTTTTTTCTTCTACTAATCCTATCGTCACATTAAGCCACTGGGTACATATATCAGCATAAAAGGAGATATTACATACTTGTTACCTGTTTAATATCTACTTTTGTTGCCTTGAATCTTTTTGAATGCCAATACACCTCTCCTTCAATAACTTGCACACATTGGGGTCCAAAAACGTAGTCTGCTCTATAAGCAAAGGCATGAGCTATGAGCCTCTTAAAAAATTCGCTACATGTAGACAAAACTTGTTTTGTAACTCGGTGTAACTTAAATTGAATTTCAAAATGTCCATCTGAAAGATGGTTAACAATTATTTGAACTGGTTTCAAAAACCATCACATAACAAAATTTATTTATTTCTTCCTCAGATTTACATTATAGAGGAGACCCCCAAGGTGTATAAAAAATGAAAGGGTTTTTGTGTAATAGGTGTAAACTTGTGGACTATTTAATTGGCGATTGTTAATACCAATCTGTGGACTTATAAAGAGACAGATTAACTCCTTATTCTTGAAGAGTTTTTTAAAACTGTGTTTTAATTTATTTACTATTCATTTCACAGGTACAAGAAAGAGTGCAGTGAAACTGAATAGCAGCATAGATTTATATTCTTGGATTCACCTAGATTTTATTTTATTTTCGAAGTAAATCAATGCAGTGATAATTTTTTGGTGTAATATATTAAGGTTTATGAGTGGAACAGCCATTTTAGGAATTCAATATTTATTTGATCAAAATACCACTGTCTGAACCAGCAGTCTATCATTGAACAGATAGCAAATCTGGCACAGTAGTCAGTAATGCACTGATTTCACGAAAGTGAAACTTCAGCAGAGCTTATGTTAGTCAAAAATCTTATTTGGAGCCAAAGTAACCAAAAGCCATTGCCCTTAAGCAGTGAAACAATGTACATAATTAACACGAGGAACAGTTTCCAAACATGTTCCAGCTGGTGTATCTGGAAGAAAGATGGATGGATATTGATGTTTTATGTATATAGTAAACTATAGCCATTTTCCCCTCCTTTATTCTACTCCCCCTTTATTTTCGTAACAAGTGGGTAATCTGATGCAGACACACACATTAGATAAAATATAAAATCCTGGCAATCTTTCTCAAGTGAAAGCACTATAGTTGCAGCTGGAGAAGAAAGTATATAAGCTAAATGGGGCCATGGATAACATCTGGGTTACAATTACTTTCTTTTTAGATATAATTTCCTTGTCATATTACATTTATTTATTTCTGCATTGTTTTTGTATTTGTTTCTTGTATTAAATTAGTAACTGAAGCAGAAGACTTGATACTGTGAGTAGCAGACCTGCCAACTCTTAAGATTTTGCCGTAAGTCTTAAGAAAATTTACCCTTAAAATATGGACTTACTGCATATTAGTGAAAACTACAGAAAAAAAATTATTGTTGCTGGAAAATCCGACTAATTGGTTCAGTCGTGTTTTATTTGGATCAGGTTTCATCTTGGAATTAGTGAAATTAATCAGGGAACCAGCCTTATGTCAAGTTGAGAGATAACAACAAGTCATTGTGCTGCATAGGGTTTGGAACTAGAGTTTCTGCAACTGCACTAGTGGTAAATAAAGTCTACCTGTACTTTACAAGTTTATTGATTGAATGTAATGTTTATCGTTGATGCATCAAACATTTAATAATGTTTTCCAGCTTTGCAATAGCAGTTACTGATATTTATTTACCTCTTACTGAAAACTGGTCAATCTTACTGGACAAAAATAAACAGTCTTACTGAGACAGACTCATCAGGGTTGGCAGGTCTGGAGTAGCCGTTGAAAACTGAAAACTGGTCATTGATAAGTCGTTGTATTTCAGCTCTACTGACCTATGGACCCTGATGAAACAAAGCTCATTATTTTATGAAGTATTCACTTCACTTGGTTGCCTTCCTAACTTTGATCAGTTCTGAGTAAATAGGGTAATTTAATTATTTGACTCATACAATAACATTTATCTAAGTGTTTCAGTGATCAGCTGAAATAAGTTCATATGACCAGGGCTGCTAGATCTTAAACATGTAGGATTTGTATGACTTTTAACTTTTCTTTTATCCACCTCATTTATTTAATTCACATTTAATTAATGTGAAAATACAAAGGATGCCAGCGTTTAATTCGGTGCAACAGTACAATACTTGGGCTAGTCAGATATGAAAACATGTCGAGCACTTTATTATGTTCTCATAGAAACACTCATGGACATGTGTTTTACGGTAGATTGACACATTTTAAGTTTAAATACAAGAGAAAACATTGCATTTATAATGGTTACAGATAAAAGGAACTAAAAGATATAAATAAATCACACGTTTCACTAATCATTGATCAAAATGTCCTTGAATATTGTTAATTACAGAGTCCTAAGAATGTCATTTGGAAGAATATCAAATTATCTTAGTAAAAGTTGCACATTTCGTAATGTTGATTAAAATTTCAAGGTCCTCTACCATTTTTTGAAGATAAAGCAGGCAATATATCATAGTTTCATTTATTTATTTTGGATACATTTGTTGGTATTTTCTGGTTTTAAAAATGGGATCTATGCCTGACTCGTCATTATAAGCGGGTTCACAGTGAACAAGCTACATTTGTATACCAAAGACTTTTAAAAATCCAAGTAAAAGCTGCCTAACTTGGCATTCAGCATTAAGATGATAGTGTTACAACTGGTTGGCCTGAGGTCTGGATAACATGACTGGATAGGATATCAAGCTATTTCTCTGCAGCATGATGCCCCAGTTCTAGACATGACTGTAAACTGCCACACTGCAGACATCATATCAGTATGACTGGATTTTTTTTAAAGCTATGTTAAAAACCAAAACACATATTTTCTTCTGATTGATGGTTGTTGTTTTACTTTGTACTTTAACAGAAATTACTATTCAGAACTGAATGTAACATTTCACTGTGACACCAGAAGTATAGCCTGGAAAACAAAGGAAACTTTGCATAATGTATTAAATGATTAGTCAAGTACTTAAATCGTACATGTGGACCAAATCTGGAATGTCTTTGGATTTATGTTATCAAACAGTTGTGCATGCTGATTGGATAAAATAATCTGCATAGAATTGGGAATGGATGGCAGATTTCTCATCATGTACCATGCGATTTAGTCCATGTCAACTGTTTTTCTTTCTTAGTGAGAGAAATTAGTGCCTGTGCCTGCTACTGCTGTCTCAGATGAATTCTCAGTTTAAAGAAAAATAAAGCAAATAACCAATAATTATTATTGACTGCTGAAGATCTTAGTAACTTCTTTAGTGTATGTATTGTTTTATAATGTTTCTTCACTTGCGTCAGTAGGGGGCCCCGAGTGGCCGTGTGGTCTAAAGCGCTCTCTGTTACGGATCACTGCCATCTCACCTCTGTCTGCGTGGGTTCGAGTCTCAGATTCAGCCAATGTGGGTATGTGAGAAAGCTTGCCAGTAGCTTCTTGAGGGTCGGTGGTTCTTTCCGGGGACTTCCCGGGTTCTTCCTCCACCATTAATACTGGCCGCCATATATGGCCCATTGTGTGCTGAAAAATGGCGTTAAACCCTACAACAACACTTGCGTCAGTATGGACAAGTTATCAATATGTCAATAATTTCATCTCTACAGTTTATACATAGATGGGGCACAGATGGAGCTTGAAAGTCCTGAGAATGTTGATACAGTGTGGGGAGGCATTTATCTCATGATGATTTTGATTTAAATGGAGCCCTTTGAGTGGCTTGGAAGAAAGAGGGAATTGTGCTTGAGGATGGCTTGCACCTGGAGTGCAAAAGAAACTTGTAGTTCCTGTGTGGTCTGATTAGCAGACCTGCCAACTCTTATGATTTTGCCATAAGTCTTATGAAAATTACCCTTAAAATACGGACTTGCAGCATAGTAGCTAAAACTACAGGAAAATGATTGTTGCAAAAAATCCGGATAATTGGTTCTGCCGTGTTTTATTTGGATCCAGGTTCCATCTTAGAATTAGTGAGATTAGTCAAGGAACCCGACTAACTTGAAAGCAGCACTCCGGATGCTTTAAACTGCACCTATCTGTTCATGTGAAGCATCTGCATGATCAAACTGTTGATTATATAAAAAAATTTAAATGGTGTCCAGAAAGCGATGCATGTTTAAGACAAAAAAGAAAATCAGCTTCTAGAAAAGTATTAATAATCAACACAGAAGAATAAAAAGGAGTATTCGGGTTGTTGTGAATAACAGCTGGAAAGGACACAATTACATTTATTGGACATGTGTCAATTTGAGTGTCACTTGGCAGGAAAAGAATTTCAAAGAATTATGTCAAGTTGAGGGATAGCAACAAGCCGTTGACCTGCATATGGTTTGGAACTAGAGTTTGTGCAACTGTACTAGTGGTAAATAAAGTCAACACATACTTTACAAATTTTTCAGTTGAACATACTATTTATCGTCGCTGCCTCAGACTTTTAATAACTTTTTCCAGCTTTACAATAAGTTATTAATAATTTTTTACAGCTGACTGAAAACTGGTCGATCTTACGGGAAAAATCAACTGCCTTATTGAGACTGACTTGTCTTGGTTAGAGGTCACTGTAAGTCTAATAAGAAAAAAATAATGGTTTATGCTTGTTCTGTTTATTTCTAGACAGCACACATTGAACAAAGATACAGGTCAGTCAGACCTGTTAGTAAATTATCCAGACTCAGCTATGCCCTGCTATTGCGTCTTGTGAAAAGACTTGGTGGATGTATAGTGTGCCATTCACAATAATCTTTGCATATTTTTCATTAAATTTTGTTCTCTTTGCAGAGAAGACCTCCAAGACACCAAAGCAAACTTCTGGCAAGAAGAGAAAATCAACTGAACAGATTGCTCCTTCAGCAAAGAGGAAACGAGTGTCTTTTGGTCCAAAGTTGAGTCCTGAGCATTTTGATAAGAGATTGCCACCATCAACTCCTATAAAAAAAGGAGCAATGCCAATCCGAGTGGCAGAGCAAGGGCCTTCAGACTCGCCTAGACCATTACTGAAGAGAAGGTCAGGTGCTGCATCACTGAAGTCTCCAATCAAAGAGGAGAGCCCTCGAAAATCACCTGGAAGAAAGTCAACTGAAAAGTCTCCTGCAAAGAAGTCATCTGATAAAATGTCTCCAAAGAAGTCTCCTAAGAAGTCACCAAGGAAATCAACAGGAAAGAAGACACCTGGAAAGTCGAAGAATTCTCCATCTAGATCTGCCAAGGGTACCCCAAAAGCTAATAAGTCATACAATGCAACACCCAAAGTTGCTATACCTACCCATAAGATTGCTATTCCAGGTCCTGCAATAGTTTTCTCAGCTATTTCAAATACTCCTAAAGCAAAGACCCCTTCAGAGGCAGTGTTCTCATTTTTTGCCACTCCCAGGGCAACTTCA
This sequence comes from Sinohyriopsis cumingii, assembly GCA_028554795.2. Lineage (NCBI taxonomy): Eukaryota > Metazoa > Mollusca > Bivalvia > Unionida > Unionidae > Sinohyriopsis > Sinohyriopsis cumingii. The sequence goes on along the minus strand of CM068830.1, from coordinate 50,464,986 downwards.
AAGAGTCCTGCAAGAAGCACAAGTCCGAAAACAGCAACTCCCAGGTCTGCTTCTATGAGTCCAGTAAGAAGTACAAGTCCTAAAGCCACACGTCCAATGGCAGGCACACCTACAAAGGCATTATCAGAAAATTATGCCACTCAAAGTACAAGTCCCAAGGTTGGAACACCTAAGGTTGTAGCTAAGAGTCCTACAAGAAGTGTCAGCCCCAAAGCAACTACTCACAAGGCTGCTTCTGAGAGTCCTGCAAGAAAAAGCGCAAGTTCCAAGGAATTGACACATATAGCAGCTACTCCCAGGGCTGCTTCTAAGAGTCCTGCAAGGAAAAGCACAAGTCCAAAGGCATCTACACCCATTGTTTCTTCTGAGAGTCCTGCAGGGACTAAAGTAGTTACTCCCAGGACAGCTTCCAAGAGCCCTGCAAGAAGAAGCACAAGTCCCAAGGAATCTCCACACACTGCAGTTACTCCCAGGACTGCTTCTAAGAGCCCTGCAAGAAAAAGCACAAGTCCTAAGGCATCTACACCTAAAACAGCTACTCCTAAAGCTGCTTCTAAGAGTCCTGCAAGAAATGTCAGTCCTAAAGCAGTTACTCCCAGGACTGCTTCTAAGAGCCCTGCAAGAAAAAGCGCAAGTCCCAAGGCATCTACACCCAGTGTTACTTCAGACAGTCCTGCAGGGACTGTGAGTCCTAAAGTAGTTACTCCCAGGACAGCTTCTAAGAGCCCTGCAAGAAAAAGCACAAGTCCTAAGGCATCTACAGCTAAAACAGCTACTCCTAGAGCTGCTTCTAAGAGTCCTGCAAGAAGTGTCAGTCCTAAAGCAGTTACTCCCAGGACTGCTTCTAAGAGCCCTGCAAGAAAAAGCGCAAGTCCCAAGGCATCTACACCCAGTGTTACTTCTGACAGTCCTGCAGGGACTGTGAGTCCTAAAGTAGTTACTCCCAGGACAGCTTCTAAGAGCCCTGCAAGAAAAAGCACAAGTCCTAAGGGATCTACACCTAAAACAGCTACTCCTAGAGCTGCTTCTAAGAGTCCTGCAAGAAGTGTCAGTCCTAAAGCAGTTACTCCCAGGACTGCTTCTAAGAGCCCTGCAAGAAAAAGCACAAGTCCCAAGGCATCTACACCCAGTGTTACTTCTGACAGTCCTGCAGGGACAGTGAGTCCTAAAGTAGTTACTCCCAGGACAGCTTCTAAGAGCCCTGCAAGAAGAAGCACAAGTCCCAAGGAATCTCCACATACAGCATTTACTCCCAGGGCTGCTTCTATGAGCCCTGCAAAAAACAGCACAAGTCCCAAGGCATCTACTCCCAAAGTAGTTACTCCTAGGGCTGCTTCTGAGAGTCCTGGAAGAAAAAGCACTAGTCCTAAGGCACATAGCCCTGAAAAGTCAGTTTCTGTAAATCCCAAAGAAAATGCTTCCAGAGCACCCACACCCAGAAAGATGGTATCCTTAAGTCCAGCCACAAAAAATCAAAGTCCTAGTAGAGCAGATACTAAAGCAGCTACTCCCAGGGCAGTTTCCAAGAGTCCTTCTAGGCACACACATCCAAAAGCAGCAACACCCAGGCCTGTTTCTAAGAGCCCTGCAAGAGAAAGTACTACTCCAAAGGTGGAAGCAATAGATGACTCATTTGAAATTATAATTAATGGAAACACTCTCAACAAAACAAAAACTCCCAAAAGTTTACAAAAGGCTACTTCAGCAACACCAAGAAAGACACATAAATCATCTACAAAGAAGTCCAAAACATCAAGTACCAAGAAAGCTGTTCGACGGTCAAGTGCAGGTATTGGAAATGCTTCATTTTCAGGCAGTGCACATGATATTAGTTTTACTGGACTCAAAGAAACTTCAAAAGTTTCAACTCCAAAAAATAACAAGAGAGGAAAGAAGCAAATTGATCTGAGTTTCACAGGCCTGTCGGAACTACTGGCTACACCACCGTCTGCAGTCAAACCAGGCAGGGGACATTCTAGTCTACAAGGTGTGGGAGATGCCAGTCTCACAGGAATTACTGAATTGCTAAAAACTCCTACCCCAAAGAAGACAGCAAGTCCTGCTATTAGTGCAAGGAAGAGCACACCTAAAGTCACTTCTAAAGTGACACCAAAGCCTACCTCCACAAAGAAAACAACTACAACTTCATCTGCTAGAAAAGGTGTTAAAAGGCGTGTATCCACACCAAATGAAGCCAGAAGTGCAAAGAAGCTAAGGCCAGGTGAGCCAACACCAAAGATGTTGACCCCACCCATCGATATCAAGAAAGCTGTTGTTCTTCGAGCTATTCATGGAAAAAATGCCACCCCTAAGCTGCCAACCAAGACTTGGTCAGATATTGTTAAAAGTGGTGTGGCTCAGAAAGGTCTTGCCAGAAGACAATCGGGATCTAAACCACTACCAACCAAGGTAGTTAGACAACCTAGTCAACAGCCATCAGCCAGCCAGGTTAGTTAATTTCTGTCATACTTTGTGTCAAGAATTGTAATTGAAAATAGACATTCTCAAATATCACATGCTAGGTCTATTGAGGTGCTTAAATGAATGAGTGCTCGTTATTTTGTCCATATCAGTGATTTGTATCTGTCCCACTAAACCTTAATAAATGTACCCTGATAGAGCTTGTCAGAATAATTTTTTTGCTATCAAGTGCTTTCCTTGATTAGCAAGATTACTCTTTTATTCCCCATTGCTTACATAGTGCTTTGTACACAGTATGATGATTGTGATCTGAACTTATCACAGTTGATATGCATTGTACCACATGTCTGCAGAGGAAAGTAGTTGTATACTTTGGAATAAAATGTCAGATCAGCAGGTGAAATAGCATTTTCCGGTTTTGTTAAGACACTGAGATGCTTCTGTTTCAATTTGGCTTAAATGCATTGATTCACTAAAGAACCAAGTTAGTAAATATAAATAATGTAATCTCTCCATTTGGTGACCTTCACCTTACATATATATCTTAAAGAGAGAATGTAAAATTGCTTTTATTTGCATATTGAGGAGGACAATCACTTAACCTTTTTTGAAATACATTTACATTATATAATCTATCAAGAAAAAGGTCATTTAGATGAATTTTTTAAAAAGTTCAAAAGAAGTAATACAGACTGACAAGAACTCTTATATTTTGCCTTAATGTATTTTAATACCCTGACATAAGACATAACTTACATTTTCTCTGAAAATGGCTTTTACTAATTTTGCTTCCCACAGTAACTTAAAATATCCACCACCTACAGTTGCCAAACTTTATTAAATGTTTGCATTTTTGGTAAGGGAAAACCCTATTGTTGATGCCAGTCAACCCTATTGTTTGTCAGTGGTAAAATAGTAATGGACACTGATTGAAGGAATACTTTCTGCAACTCAAAGTATGCACCACTTTGTGAATGGCTTGCATTGCATGTGAGAAAGAATCATATTTTATGGTTAAAGGTCAAGGTCACTGATTGAAGAAAAATTGTTTCCAAACAAAAAACTTTGATTCTGTGATTATCAGACTCTGGTGTATTGTTACTGAACTTTGTGAATGAATTGCTTTTGGAATAAAGGAAACCTATTGAGGTCATTGTGGTCCCCATCCTCTTGCAGAACATGAGTCCCTATCATTATGTAGAATGTTTCAGTTTCGTAATATTTTCATACTGTACTTCAGATAAGTTAACAGCTTGTGAGCAAGATTTGAATGTTATATAACTTTGCACATGCTTCCACAGTTAAAGAAAAATGTCTGGCAAGAACACTTGTTTGTTTTGTTGTTTTTTTTTCTTCTCATGTTCTTTGTGTCATTAGTCTAATTAATTATGTATTTCCAAGATTTTATAATTGAATATTTGTGAGTAGTTAAATTTTTATATTTTGCAGTTTTAGTCATGATTACCAAGTAGATATTCATTTCAAATGTACCGATTTTTTTAACAAAAAGAATTATGATGATGTAGATTTAATGGGCAATTTCAGTATTATGTCTATTAATTTATAGGTTCCCCCAAAAACACCAAGAAGCAAAGCTGCAATTCTTGCTCCCACTACAGGCCATGCAGACTCGCCAATAACCATTGTCATTGGCAAAAGGAAGCATGTTGTAAAAACCCCAAAATCTTTGCCAAAGAAGGGCAGGAAAAGTCTGAAGGTTAGTAAAGTTTCACCCTTCATTTCGTTTAGTTTTTTAGAATGTTAAAGATGCCATTGCTTTTTGTGACAATTCCACCCCCACCCCCATTATACAAAATAACAGCAAAATTTTAGTTTCAGTTTTACTGTATAAAATTGTTAATGGGTGCCAATCAAGCAATAATATTGGTTATGTGCAGTTTCTCTTTACGTTGTAGTTTTTAAATGTATATCTATTGTTAGCTGATACAAGAACCAAAGACATGCATGTTGGATTACTGTCACAGTGCATTGTCAGACTTTAATTTTTCTGATAATATTCATAAGTACAGAAAGACCTAAGATGTTTAGTTCATTGTTAATTAAAATGGTGCCACTCGAATGTTGAATATAGCCATCAAGGTAGTGATCTTCCATGGTTCATACCAGTCCTTATACATTGAAAATATCCTTAATTTTTTATTAAGACATAGTAAGGTCAGAAAAGTACTTAAAAAATGGAAAATTCATTGAAAAGTCCTTTTTAATTTTCACATTTTTTTCATTGGTAATATCAGCTTTATCGTGATGGCTACTAAAAGATCTATTTCTTTATCAAACAATAAATGAAGAACTCACTGGAAACAGGAAATGGAAATCGATATAACAATTGGCACACCCAGGGTTCCTGCATATGTCTGGAATTCAGGGAAAAGTCTGAAATTTTTGTTGCTTCTGCTCACATGATATCATTAACACTCTTTTCCCTTGACCACTCCGGTTGCCTAGTGGTTAGAGTGGATGCGGGAGGTCGTGGGTTCAATCCCAGGCCGAGTCATACCAAAGATTTACAAAAATAGTACTAACAGCTGCCTCGCTTGGTGCTCCACATTAAGAGATTAGTGTTAGGACTGGTTGGCCTGGTGTCAGGATAATGTGACTGGATGGGACATCATGCTACATGTCTGCAGCATGATGTTCCAGTGCTAGACATCAGTATAAACTGGCCACACTTCAGACATCATAGCGATGTGACTGAAAATCACACACACACACTTTACTTTCACCAGACTTGATTTTTCTCCTGGCTTGAATCTGATTTTTCTTGATATAGCCTGTTTTATTTTTTTATTATTATGTCCAATCCAGTTTTGTTCCGTTTTTTTTTAAATGGTCTGTTAGGTCCAATTTCGCAACAACCCTTGTACCGTATTTGCTGCATATATTAGTTAGCCCACGAATCTCATGAAGAGTATTTTGATTGGTCAAAAGTTTAAATTCATCCAATGAATCTTCATGTAAATGAAACTGATGGGAATGGAAAGTAGAAGCGTACTTACAAAAAATGGTGTCCTAAGTTGTTGAGAGAGACCATGACATGAGAAGTTTAGATAAAGGTTTAAAAAATTTATGGGAATGGCTGGAGCGAAATGTCGACGGAAATTTAGTTGGTCAGTTTATAAGAAAACTGAACACTCGAGGACTGGCATTTTGTGACCTCTGCAATAAAGATATAAATTACGGAAGTCGTGGTTGGAAGAATCTGGAACAATTGTAGCCCTCTGTCAGAATATGTGCAATGGAAGACCAAAATCATGTCTGCTTCACCAAGTTTAATTGTCACATTGGGTCCTTAACAAAACATTCTGTTGTAAAGCCATGCATCGAGGAAGTTTTACAAATGCATATTTAAAATACGGGTTACCTAGACAATCCTGAAATCCAAATCCTAGCATGGTTCATATTAGATGATTCAGTTTGGCAAATAGGCCTACTGGCTGATGATAGTGATGGCAAGTTATGTTAAAGCTATGAATTACATCAAATTTTCGCCACTAGAAAAGTGTTAAAAATGAATTTTTAGCTGAAACAGCTTTACTGAAATTCAGTTTTGAACTGAGTGGGAAGCGCATGTAATCAGAACCAGAACTAGTGCCATTTTGAAAGCTCGCAAATAAGTCAATTTTCTGACAAAAATTGGCACAGCATATGACAAATTTGTAACTTTTCAAACGCTAGATATGTGATTTTAATAGGTCTGAACACTAGCATAAGAGGTGTAAACTTTTGGACTATTCATTTGGTGATTGTTAGCAGAAATCTCTGGACTTGCAAACACGGATTAACTCCGTCTTATTCTTGAGGAGTGTTTTATTGTATTGCCTGGATATTTTACTTACTACTCAGTTTACAGGTAGAAGAAACGAGTTCAGTTTAAACAATGAAGTGTAGGACGCATTTATATTCTTTGATTCACATGGGTTATAATTTTTCTGAGTAAATCAATGCAAGATGAGTTGTAATTTACAATCGGGGATGATTTACCGCCAGTTATCTTTGATAGAAATAACATACAAGTTTAATCTGTCTTCTGAATTCACTTGAAGAAATGTAGAGGTATCACAGATTTATTTAATTTAGTGTACTTTAAAAAGTGTCTATATTTTTAACATGTTTGCAAATTCCTAAAGTCTGGAAAATTGTGATTTCAGCTTTTGGCATATATTTTATGGTTTATGAATGGAAAAAGAAAACAAAAACATAAATATGTAATAATAAGGATAAATTAAAAACGGTTAACATGCAGTTTTCTTTAAAAATACATCCTTCAAAATACCTTGTGCATAGCTTTACATAGCCTGATAAGGGTTCAGATCAATTTAATAAATGGGGGGGGGGGTCCTTTGGTTTCCTATCTAGCATAGCAAATCGAGAACATAAAAATATACATTGTGGGGCATTGAATTGACAAATTTTCTGTCTTTTCAGTTGGCTAGGAAGTCCATGGGCAACACAAGTTACAGTGGTGTTGCAGACCTGTTTACTACTCCTCCTAGTTCTAACAAGTCTCGACGTTCGTCATTGAGTACACCCCACTCTCTTTACTCTGAAATACCTGACACTCCAGATGGCCCTGGTGAGATGTTTGTATCTCCCCTGTCAGCAAGTACTACTTCAAAGTCTCGGCAGAGTGTATTACTTTTTGGTGTAAAGGTAAATGTCATGTGTCTCTTCCATTGACAAGATGCTAGGGTAGAAATGAGAAGAAAAAGCATCTGAGCTTATTCTCAGGATTTTAGCGAAGAGTTCCATGAAGAGTCCCAATACTGTTTATATTGTTTTATAAATGGGATGTCCAAATCATATTTTCATTTATTCATGAGGGTGAGGGACTTGTCCTGTGATGTCCAAGAGCATTATGAAACTTGGGTTGTGTAAAAGTTAGAACAAAGTTTAGTATTTTAATGACATGATTACTGTGTTGTTTGGTTTAATATGACTAAATCATATTGCAACATGTAACATGGTAATAATGTCAAATGTCATCAGAGAAAGCAAACCCAAAATGAAAGTGGCACTGAATTTATTTCATCAAAATCATTTCATATGACTATTCTGCAGTTTAATCAAATCAAATTTGGTTTAGTTTTATTTTTTGATATTTATTTCTTTAAATATTTTCATTTGTTAAATCAGATTGCACATTTTTTAAACATGACATAACTTAATTCTTTTGCATTGCATGGCTAGCAAAATAAAAAATTTGTGACTGCTAACGATTTTCTGTGAATTGGGCACTCATACAAGATTCTGACAGCAGTAGGATACAGTTGATGATTGATAGCCATAGCATCAATAAACACTGAATTGTCAAATATCATTTTTTCAGATTATCTGTAAGTAATAGTTAATTTAAAATTAATGACGGTATGTTGCAGGAACTGTTTGGTGCAAAGAAGCAAGGAGCGGAACCAACATATGAAGGGATCAAGAGGTTGATGACCACACCAAAACAGCAGAAAACTGCGGATCAGGCTGCCATCAGTCCAACTGGACTTGCTCTTTTGTTTTCTTCACCTCAAAAGGTATTTGAAAATGTTTCAATGTGGGCTGTACCTGTTGCTGCACAGAACTTGTTGCCACTCAGTCTTTTCTTTGATTGTCTGGTTGCTTGGGGTTTTAAACTTAAGATTCCATCTAAATAACTACAACACAATGTTCCAGTGAGAAATTTTTTTACTCGAGGGAGGGGAATCAGACTTCTCAACCCTGGCAATTTTACTGCAGGGCTATTTACAGAATAGTTGTCTGGAGTTGGTTGGGTAATCATGGTGTTGCAGATGCCCATGATTTTCATGCCCGGGGGGGGGGGGGGGGGGGGGGGGGCAAGAAAGATTACATTTATTGGACATCATGTTGCATCATTTTGTGTACTGTTTATGGCAGAGGTCAAACCACATGAATGAAAATAAATCAAGGATTTCATGCAATTGAGAGATTAACAAGGTGCTGACCTCCATTGTCATTGGAATTACAGTCTCTGAAATAACTGGAACCGCACTGGTGACCTAAGTGGTTAGTGTCCGCTTCAGATTTGGTAGGTCATGTGTTTGAACCCCAGACAAGTCTTGCTAAATACTTAAATAAATGGTACTGAAAGCTGCCTCGCTAGGTGCTCATCATTAAGAGGTTAATGGTTAATGTTAGGACTGATCAGCCTGGTGTCAGGATAATGTGACTGGGTGGGATTAAGCCTATAAATCAGCCCTTCACCCGTGATGATGCTTTATTTCAGGTGAGGTGCTGATATCACCTATTCATTAAAAGCTGCAATTATCTGCATCCAAATTTATCTGCACACATCAATGTACATTTTATACACTTATCGGTATTTCTTGTGGCTGTGCAGTTACTGCCAAATTTAGAGTTCATTTGGTGACGTGTACATTATATTTCCGGAGCATATCAAATGTTTGATGACTTGTAAATTCACCTGGAATAGTGCAGCTATCTGTCCTGTGGTCATTTTGAATTTTGCGCTTGATATGGCTGTTACCAATTGCCGGTGTGTGTCTAAAGTGTATGTATGTTTGTTCTAGAAAGATTTGCATGCAGCAAAATTGCACATTTGAATGGACAGGTCACATCAGACCCACATATCGTCCATCAGTATCAATACAGATTTTGGGGGTTTATTTATCTGACTATTTGGAACATGATACCACATGGCTACCACACTGCAGAGATTGTAGAAATTTTATTAAAGCAAATTTAAAACACTGAAATAGATTGAGGTCATTAAGTGTACTTGACCAAAAATATTTGTTGAAATTTTGATGCATCAGAACACACTTGTAATAATTTCAAAGCCATGTTTCCAATTTGTCAATGACAGTACTTCGTATTTCATTTCACTTTGAAATAGGTCAACTGCCAGATGTTTTCATATGTTTAGGAAGCCACAGGAAGAGAAGCTTTTTTTTTTAAAAGGGAAGGACGCTTTTTGGTGGCATTAATGATATTGTAACACTCCGTGTGTTTATCCAAAAGACTTTCAGAGTTCAAGGCTTAAAATGCTTTTTATAAATAGTAAAGGTTATATAGAACACCTTTCAGGATTGTATAGCGACTTTACATAGTGCTTGTCAACTCTATCAACTTTTGATAATATAGAGCAGTCTTGTCTAAATGCCAAAAGACAACATTGTAATGCACCATATTATGGTGAAAATAAGTTTTTATTAATTTCATGCAAATATTAACAGGTAACTTTATTAGATTTGATGGTTTTAGAATATGTGGCAGAAATTCTTTACTTAAATGTTCATAGTTTACCACTGACAGCTAACTGCCAATACACTGTCTGCACTTGGCACATTAAATGGACAATTCTGTGCATGCAAAACTCCATTCACAATACATGTACCATTAAGGCTTTGCAATATAGTGAACCACATCATGTTTCTCTGATTTTGTTTCATGTTTTTACATTATCATTATTATTAATATTGGACAAGGAAATTAGTCCTTAATAGTGCCTGGTATTCTGGTTTGTTGAGTTAGGTATTAAAATATTTTGGGGATGGATGTGGGTGGTTTGTGGGTTTCAACTGCCCTATTTCTAAGAAACATGCTGGTTTCTACTTTCAAACTTTTGACCTCCAGTTTCTATTTATAGCAGTTGGGCTGTTGAGTATTGCAATAGACAGGAGCAGCGACTATGATGACACAGAGTTATACACAGTCTGTGTAAGAGACTTTGACAATGAAAAGGGCAATGTCAGAGTGCTCTTCTTTCATTACCAGAATTAACAGTTGATTCCACTGGAGAAAAAATTTTTCTATTTGCTTAATAATGGTTTGAATAAACACAAGTTGGCAGAACTTTATGGGGTTTTCAGATGATAATGCATCAGTGATGATTGGAATTCATAAAGGGAATGCATTCTGTATTTTGAAAAATGTCTCCATCATTGTACATATCAGGTTGTCCGTCATATGATGCACCTTGCTGCAGGAAAGGCTGCCAATAAATTAGGAGAACCACTGAAGTACCAAGCTGGCATTCTACCTGACAGTGTACTTCATATGGATAGAGTTGATGTGCAATAGCACCTTATTTCCCATCTAAAAGATCTATTAACTGGAAGATATACATTTACTCTTCTTTGTCAGGTTATGAAAGGAATATTCTAATGCTGGCTATGAGAGAGGTAGTTCAGTATTGTTAACAAATATAAAACTGAATTCAGATCCCGACTTTATAACCCAGAAATTGGTTCTCTGCTGATGTGCAAAATATTCATAATCTCATCAGGTACAGTGTTTTGAAATGCAGTATCAGAGACTTTGCTTTTTAAAGCTCAAAATGCAATATATGAAAATTTGCAGCAGTAATTGATATCAAAAGACCAGATGGGGTAAATAAACATTCTGTACCTATTCTCATTGAGTTTTATTATTTTATAAGTGGAATACTTTTTTCCTTGCCAGGGGTTGGCATGTACATAGCTGCCAAGTGTCCCGTTTTTCCGTATTTGTCCCATATTTTGGACCTGAATACGGGTGTATGTTTTTTGGCAAAAAATACGTTTTCAGTTTTTAAAAAAATATTTAAAAAATTCCCTGCAATTTTCAGTTTGGAACGGACACTTGGTTCCATTCTGATAAAAATGTATTGCATTATATAGGAATACAGTTTTACAATATGATTGGTTCATTCGAAATCGAGGCTACAATGCCTGTCTTTATCCGCCATATTTGATTTCTCAAGCAGTTACCGCTGTCACTATCTCATTTTCGTAATATTCAACTTCTAATCATGTTGAATAGGAAAGCAGAATATTCAGAATTTTCTCCAGGAAAGACCCCCAAAAAAAAAAAGAACTAGAAGGACAATTGTGCCGTCTTGTTTAGATTTGTGAAACCATCTAGTAAAGGAAAAAAACTACGTTTTGCAAGTTGTGTAACGTGATTTCGCTATTGGGCGCCTATGAAATAAAGAGCATGAAAAAGTTAATAAACATCAGCTTGCTGCTTCGTCATACACAACTCAGCCTGAACTTACAACGTATATAAATACCAGAGAGAACCTTGATGTAATTTGATCAAAATTCGGTTTATTAAATTTCTTTTGGAAATTAACCTTCCTCTTTCAGTTACTAGTGTTGCTGGTGATTTATTTCTCACACGTTTTCCAGACAGCAAAATCACAAAGGATTACTCTTATGCTAGAACGAAAACAGTTCAATAAGAAAATCACACAGAATTGAGATCATTAGTGAAGGTTGATACATTCAAATTGATAATGATTGGAAAAAGATATGGTGTGGAAAAGGGTACTATAAAAAGTCTGTGTCTGAGTGTGTTGTACTCTTGCACCTTCTGAATGGGCATCCGAATGGAATATGGTACAACATATGCATATTTGACATTAAATAATTATGTAAAGCACTGTCCTACTTTACTGATGGTTGTATATGTTGTAAATAGTCACATATGCATTAAAATTTAAAAAATCAGTATTTGTTCCTGAAAATCAGTATTTTTGTCACAAGAAGTCAGTATTTTTTTATTCGGGGGTTGGCAGCTATGCATGTATGCATATAGTGTTGTCATTGGCCTTACATCCATCACTTTTCAGATAAACCAGTGAATGATTTTGATTTCACGCTGTATGATCATGTTTCTATATAGTTTTGGGGGTTTTGTTGTTTTATTTTCAGATTCCCAAACAAAAAAGTCCAGCTAAATCTGCACAAAAAAATGTATCAGAATCTCCTGATGGGAATAAGGAGTCTGAAGGAAGATCATCTGCCAAGGCTACAGGAAAGACGAGGGTAAGAGGAGCAGCAGTACCTACTAAAACTCCATCTCCACTTAAACCAAGGTGAGTTCACCATATCAATCCCTTTTTATTTTTATCTAGCTGCCGTTGACGGTTTTGAAATATTTGCCATCTTTGTGTTTAATATTCTACATCACCTTGTTTTATTTGTATATTTGAATAGATATATATTTTCTTAGTTATCTCCAAAGGTGTATTCTCAAACTGGTGTCTGTGCTAATAAAATAAGTAACAGAAAAGAGTAAAGACAACAAGCTTTGTAAAATTTAAGAAATAATTTATTTCCCTAGACTACAAAGGAACAAAATAAGACAAAAGAACTTAATGGTATTGTGAATTAAATCCAAATTGAAATCCAAGAATTAAAAAACAATTCCTATGGATGAAAAATTCTAAGTGAATCAGTTCAAATCCTGATGAAAATCCAAGATAGAAGGCAATGGCATATGCAGTATTCAGCGTTGTACTGATGTGTCAAGTCTCCAGTTGCATCATAGAAAATATTATTCCAGTTTGTTTGTTTTTTAATTTGTATAAATTTGGGTAAATATCTTTGTCCAAGAATTAAACTAAAGGACCTTTATATTTACAGGGAAAAGAATCAATTGAAATTCAATAATTTGAAGAAAATGGAATTTCAGTCCCAAACTGGACAAAACATGAAAACAACTTGACTTATTAAGTTTTATGGCACGACTGATAAAATTCTTATCATAACATCAGTTATAACACTAACTAAAATGCAAAACAGAACCTGGATGGGTGTCGAGTTTGTCTTTCTGGAAAAAATGGAAGTTTGTTTATGAATTAATATGTGCCTTGTGTCAAATAGTCTAGGTATGACCTGGACTGAGCTAAATGATTCTTACTCTGAGAAAGAATAAAATAAAAATTTAAAAAAAATTGTTCTCCAAAACTGTCATGGATTTTCTTGTCATCAATTAGATACAATGTTTCTATCATTAGGCATTTACATTAATGAAATGAATATTTCAAAAACAGGTCAAACACAAATGAACTTATTTTGAACTTAATTCTGAGGGAAAAAATCAAGTCCAGTAAACAATCATACATTACAATAACGTAGTAGAATTTTAAAATTTTTTAAACTAACAGACAAACAATTAAATTAAATATACATAACACTAATGATGATGAATTGCAATCAAATTTGGGGGCCCCAAGTATCTGAGTGGTCTAAAGCGCTCACTGTTACAGATCACTGCCATCTCACTTCTGTCTGCATCAGTTCTAGTCTCGGGCTCAGGCAATGTGGATATGTGAGAAAGCTTGCCGTTGGATTGTTGTGGGTTGGTGGTTCTTTCCTGAGTTTTTTCGGATTCTTTCTCCACCATTTATACTGGCTGCCATGTATAGCCAATCTTGTGCTGAAAAATGGCATTAAACCCTATAACAACAACAGCAATCAAAATAGACCAGTTTTTATGGCCCACCATGGCAGTGGTAGGGGTGGATCATGTTAGCATTCTCATTCAGCTTATATGTACCTATGTCACTCTTTGCAAGTTTGGCATATATGTATGTTTTTGGTATGAAATGTTGTCATTTATCTTTCCTGCACAGTAGGGAAAAAATGTTTAAAACTGAATTTGTGTGGTTTCAGTACAATTGCAACATGTTGCTTAATTGCATTATATTTATGAAGGTCTATTTCTTTAGGGTTTTACAACACAGCAACAGTTTAAATTAAGTGGAAAAAATAATATGGAGAACCAGCCTCTTAAAATGTTTAAGTGATTAATTCAGAAGTATAAAAAGTAATAACATTATCTGAATATAAAGTTGTAATGGCAGCAGTTACATTCATTGAAGATCATATTGTGTTGATCATTTGTCTCGTGGTGAATGAGATGGCTACCATATGAATTTTTTAAAATGATTAAAAGAATTATTGAGGATTTGTGATTTCAAATTGTGCATATTGTATTAATTATTTTTTTTGTCTAAGTGTCACAATTTATTGGATTTACTCTTGACCATCCACCAATCTTTACCTGTAACTATGGAAGTAGTTAATCATTGAGGTCTAGATGGATGATCAGTTTGGCAGTGGTTCACTGTATTGTATATTAAGCAGCACCCAGCTGATAGCTGATTTCATCAATGGACAAAATAATAATGCTGCTTTATCCATATACCTCAAATGTAAACCTTGATCATTGACTTTCTTTGCATTAAATCTCATGGGATGTTAATGTATTTGTAAGCAGTCTCGTGATCTGTTGCCATTAAATAAACTTTATATATGTATAAAAGAAATGAAGCAGAAGTTTGCAACTGATGGCTGGATGGGCAGATATTATAACGACTGTCTTACCATTTACAATATTCATTGCGGGTGAAACAAGACAGCAGCTTTGCTATATACCATAATGTGTTAGCATTTCTCTAGAGCTTGACCAGTGGTTTGTTGCTTGGATTTAGAGTTTTCTTGCTCTTTTTCTCAGAAAAGGAACCAAACGCAAAGCATCACTTGAGTCTGCCTCTGATGCCACAATCCCTATGTCCAAGAAGTCAAAGAGTAATCCAGTAAGCCCAGCTAAACAGGTTGAAGTGGAAAGTCCTGCTGTCAAGTCCTCACCTCCTGCGAAGAAGTACTTAACACTTGTTTTTAATTATTATATTTCACAACTATTTGTTCACTTGGCTCTTTGAAGATTGTATAAGTTTATTGATATATGTGTGCAGCTGGTGAAATAGAATCCTGGAGGATAAGATCTGTGTGAATGATGAGGTTTTTTGAGTTCCTGGTTCAAATTTTAACAGCCAGACATTTTATTTTCACAAGCATTTTGCTCCTTGGGTCAAGAGATTTATCAGGGCTAGAGAAAACTGGAATATTCTGTCCAGTGGCAATGGGAGTAAAGCGATACATATCATTACATAATTTGTTCTTGTTGTAGAAGATACACAATGGGTTTTGTTTCCATTGTGCACAATTTAAACTGCAAAATGTTGCTGCTACAAAACTTCGAAGCAAAGGAGGCACTTTGGGGGGCTGTTTTTTGAGAAGTATAAAAGTTAATATATACTAGAATTAAGTGCTCATAGTTTCTATGTTGATAATTGAAGCAACAAAGGTATGAAATTTTACTTGTGCTCCAGTGTTTGGCATTTTTGGAAAATTCTGTATAGGATAAATGGGCCATTTTCCATCCTAAGTAAGGAGTGTATGTTGTTTCTTCCTTTATTTTTTACTGTAGAGGGATTTCATGGGCATAGTTGGATTAATCAGATTCATAGTGATATTTTTACATTTTGACCAAAAAAACATTAAAACAACAAGACGATGTAAAGTGCACTACAATGGTTTTACAATGAATGACATGTTTTGCTGTCATGCCATTCTGACTGAATGGCAGTTTTCTGGTTATATTAATTGTGATGTTTTGCTTCTTTTTTCTGATAAAGAATTTCTTTCGCTATCCAAGCTACAAGTTGCTTGGAACAAACAGTTTTAATCAAACATAAAAGTTTTCTTTTGATAAAAATTGAAATATTTTTATTCCCAACATTCCATTTCTTTACATATTTTGATTACCATGTCTTGTGTGGTTTTATTTCAGATTAACAAGGAGAGGAAAAAAGGCTCCTTCTCCAAAGAAATCCCTGAAAACCCTAAAGAAGTCCAAGAAAACAGGTATGTGTTTAACCATATTGGTATTTTTCTACATGGTCAGGCAGGGGGCATAGAACATACTACGTTCTCACGCTATCGGGGAAAAAGTTGGGAGAAATGGTGATTTTTTTTTCCCAACCTTGAAAAGCCCTTGAAGTTTGCAAATATTGATGATAGTCAGGATAAATCTAGGAATTTACCACCACCACTTGATGCCCTAAATAATTATGTAATTCATTAGTAACTAAAATGATCCTGAGTTAAATTTATCGAGTTAAAACCAGAATATTCAGAGGGTGCAATATGAATCATTTGGTTGCTTGCAATAAACATATATGCTGAATCAATCCAAACGCCCAGTGGATTAGATTCATCTAGTAGACTTTTATTTTCAAGTCAGCTCGATATCAATATCTTTCCTTACATGGAAGATATGAAAACCAGTCTAGCATCACACAAGGCCAACATACATGGTGGTGGCAAAGTGTAGCCGCTAACTGGATGGCCCTGCGAAATTTAAATGTTAGATCAAGCGATGCTTGCATGAAATTGATTAGAAAATTACTTATTTTCTCAGAACATAATAATTTGTGAGAATTAAAATCTTTATATCTTTAATCTGCTGGAAGACAAGATAAAACTACGTCGTCGATGAAATGTGACCCGCTACTTGTGATTTGCATTGCTAGTCACATGAGTACATAAATCTACCAACCTATATTTTAAAATTGTTGTAGAGAATGTTTTTTAAAAAGTATTAAATGAAAGTCCTATACAGGTTGTAATAAAAATACAAAAAACAAAAGAACATAATTTTCTATATATATATTCCGAGAAAAACTTTTGTAGTTTTGTTATATCACATGACTACCACATCGACTTGTGTTCTGCTTGATAAATCCGACTGGCCGATTGCTGGTATTTACAAAAAGTAATTTAATATAATTGAATTTCTGTACAACATTATAAAGGAGATTGTTGTTGATATCACGTGAGTATTGGACTTAAGATGTCAATTGAGATTTGTGAAGTCATGTGACTAGTAATGCAAATAGTGAGTACTGGGTCAGGTTTCATCTATGCCGTAGTTTCATCTTGACTGTTAGCAGATTAACAAGATAACAGTTATAATATTTGCCATTTCTGAGACAATAAATCATTTTCCTAGCAATTTCATTCAGGTATGAGTTGATATAACATAAGTTTACATTTTTTAGGCCCGTTGGTCAGCGACTACCTTATCTATGTTGTTACCCACACGGTGGCGGAAAATTCCAAAATTTTCGATATGCAATTGCAATGACCCCACACCCCAACGTAAATGTCCAAATATGAAAAATGTGCTGGGAATATTCTGAGGAAATTTGGATTACAAAATGAACTACTATTCGTTTTAAGCCAAATTTGTAATCCAAATTGTTGAATCTCAGTTGAAATGAGAAATTGTTATCCATTGTATTATATATTAAATAATGATGTGAGCCCCTGTATCAATACAGGTTTGGGGACTGGTTCAACAAATTAGAAGAAGAAAAGTGGACAGAAAATTCAGCCCTCGTTTATACAACAGTATATAATTTTGAAGATCTTTTGTCAAAATTTAAATCATCTCTTCTGAAAATGTTTTATAAATGATGGATTTTTAAAAAGATCATCTTAAGGAAATTAAGTTGTTTTGAAAAATCATGTTTGGGATTTTTATGGCACAGATATAAATTCAGAGTTAAACTCTTTTCGTTACAAGACTAAATTCTAATTTGCATTTGTTATTTTATACTGTAATAGGAAATGAGATATATATATATTGCTATGGAATTCTTTAGAATTAAAGGTTTGATAGGAAACAAAACATAATTTATGTTCACTATGTTGTTCCCACTTAGCAACATAATGCAGCAAAATAAGTTTTTATTCTGTACATTGAGATGACTTTACATGCCAATTTATCGGAATATAATCAAACTGATTTTGTGTGATACATTTTGTGGTTTTGTACATGATCATCTTTTCTGACTGACGTTTTTGTAGAGCCTTGAAAGAGAAACATCTTTAGATTTAGAAAATGCATGTTTTGTAATTTAAAATGTTCTTTAATTCCATTCAGTAATGGTCATATGTGAACCTTGAAAAAAGTAATTTCATCCTGGAAAAACCCTGGAAATTAATCTTTAGAAAAAAAACATGAACATAACACATTATTAGATTGTTTAATTTAAAAATCATGATATCCAGATTGAGTTAGAATTTTATTAATGAAAATTAGTGTACAGCAGTTCCACTAGTTTTGAAGGTAGTAGGTTCTCCGTTTTCTTGTACATGTTGCTGCATTTGTGTTGTATAAGCAGATAATGCTGTATGACTGCTATCATTTGTATGGAACTCTGTCGGAACAATGTTTGTAAGCTAGAGTGAAAGAAAAGAGCTTAGTGGTGTTGTAAGTGCAAGTAAATCAGTTTGCTACATTTGCAATCATACATTGAATGGTGGGTGGGTAATAACAAACATGGCTCAGAGAACATGAAACTTTCATTCTTTCAGCTAAATCATAATGCCTACAATCTTTCAGAAGTAATGTCCTGGTCTGGGAAAGACCTATGATGAGACAAGTTAGGTTCCATGTTAAGTGGTGTTTGATCATCATGCGGCCAAGTGATCAAATATGCTCACAGATGTCTTGCCTCTGTCAATGTTCAAGTCTTGGGTTCTGCCAATTTTAATTTGTGGAAAAGCTTGCCTTCAGCTTCCTATGGCTCAGTCATTTTTCCTGTGTTCTTCATCTGCAAGATATACTGGCTACCATGTATAGCCTATCTTCTGCTGAAGCTGAAGATAGCATTATGTCCAAGCAAAAATTTGGTTTCAGAAATGCGTGTTCAGCATCATAAATTCTAGGTCAACCCACAGCAAATAGTAAAACAAAGTCTGCTTAAACTTAACCCTTTGATTGCTAAGTAACTTTGCAGGCATAGAGCCCTAAACACTAAGTAACTTTGGACTTGTAAAGTAATATGACTTGTGGATTTCAAAATAACAAAACTTTAAAAATTGTAAAGGTATCTGGCTGGATTAGGTATCAAAATAAAGAATAAAAGTCAAATTGCATGACTAATTCACTAAAATTTGCATATCTCTTATAACTTAAAATACAATTTCAAACAGGCAACACAATAGGTAAAATGCACAGGCAATTTTTTATTTGCCTCATTAGATGTATAATATTTTCACAAACTTTGTCTAAATAAAAGATTTGAAAGTTTTCTGGAGCTTTCCAACACTGATGGGTCCAACACTCCCAGAAAACTGGAGAGAAAAAATATCCCTTTGAATCTCAGAGTTTCGTCCAGAACAAAAACATGTGGAGTGCACACTTCCTCTGGTTCAAAACCTTCAAAGTCCTCTTCATTGTCATTTTCATGTTACTAGTCAAATACACCTCTTTCTGCGTGGGTTTGAGTCTCAGATTCAGCCAGTGTGGGTATGTGAGAAAGCTTGCCAGTAGCGTCTCGTGGGTCGGTGGTTCTTTCCGGGGGGATTTCCTGGTTCTTCCTCCACCATTAATACTGGCTGCCATGTATAGCCTATTGTGTGGTGAAAAATGGCATTAAGCCCTACACCAACAACAACTAGTCGAATAATTTTTTAATTTTGTCACCCACAAGCACATTCCATAATTTTCAATCAGCTGTATTAGGTCACAAGTGCTAAATATTATTATAATCCATAATCTGACACTTCATTGTCATCTTGCTTCAAAGTCTCGTTTTGAATAGAAAGAAATTCACCAGTCGGAAAGCATGCTCAAAAGGTGCCTTCTATGCTAGAGATATCTAGTTGTATGTAAACTTAACTTGTGAGATAATCCAAACAGAATATCTATATTACAAGAAAAAAGTTCATGTAGTTGAGTACTATGACTTAAGAAGAACACTGCCCTTGACTGGTAGAGTGGTCCAGAAGGTTGACAAACTTACTTCCCCTAGACTGGAAAACTGGTCCATAGTGATGAAATGGTCAGAGTATTTAATCTGTTATTTGTTATTTTGTAAATAAATAAAGGTATTTGATTCTTGATATCAATTATCTTGACCCTAATATTTGTGGGAAAATGGATTTTTCACTGCTGTCTAAATTAAATGAGATGAACAGATTTATCATTTTTACAAGTTTAGAAATGTGCATTGTATAGCCTATCTTGTGCTGAAAAATTGCGTTAGACCCTATAACAATATCCATCAGACATATATAAATACAACAATTAGGTCAAAACAAAATACAGAAGCAAATCTTTAAAAAAAATTGTTTGACATGCATGGAAACAAACATTGCATTAATTTTCACCTGTTAGAGATATGTGTTGCGTCATTGAAAGAACAAGGGGTTTAATTTATTTTGTCTCAGAGAACATGGATAGCATTGCATGGTCCATTGGTAATTAAATTTTGGCCTCTCATGAGTAATCTGATTCGCAAAATCTAGGAAAATTTGTTTGGTTGCTTAGATTTGAATAAGGATTATTTTAATGATGACCCTTACATCTGGACAGATTTTAAATTTTCATGTTACACATTAAATAATTTTATTTTGGCAGGCAAAAGATTGAAACTGTCTGACAAATTCTATTTTTATTGCACATAGATGTAAGTTTCTGTTTGTTATATGACCCAAAAAAAGTTCTGACTTTGACAAAATCACGGAATAGCATGGTGATAATATCTTTATAATACATTCAGATGCCCCAGTCATTATAGCTGTTCTTTTTCATAAGGTCATTGGTGGTACTAAATATGTCACATATTGGATAAGTATAGTATTGGCCTCAGAAATGCAAAATACTCCTCCAATAGATTAAAATTTGTTGATGCTTTTGAAAGCAAGACATCGCGTAGTGTCCCATTTGCTGAACTTTGAGACTGACTTTCTATTCCCTCCTGGTAAAATAACATTCTGTAGCATCCTTTTGTAAAACAATTTCTTCCTTTTTCTATTTTGCTGTGTTCAGTTATGAATAAAATTTCACATGAAATATTTGCAAAGATAGTTACCTAGTGTTTGTTTTGCCTTCATCCAATAGACTTTTGGATTTTCTTTCAGCTTCTCCAGCAAAGTCTGCATCACCTGTAAAAGCTGCTATTCATATACAAGAAGGATCACCCAAGAAGGCAGGAAAGCTGCCTGGCAGAAAGACAACTCGTAGTGGAGCAGAAGCTGCTGCTTCACCAGTGAAACCAGCTTCTCCAGTAAAAGCCAGATCAAGTCGACGTGGTGCAAAGAGCACAAAATCTCCAGACAAGGTTGATAGTCCTGGCAGACCAGCATCTTCAGCAATTGAAGTTCCTGTTAAACTAGCTTCACCTGTTACAGTAAAAGCAGGTCACAGAGCCAAAGCTTTAGTAAAACCTGCAACACCTGCAAAGGCCAAAACTACAAGGCGTGGTGCAAAGACTGCTTTGACCCCTACACCAGTTGCCAAGACTCCATCACCTGCTAAGGGTAGAGCCACAAGGGGTTCCAGGGCAGCACATAAGACACCAGTTTCTATGAAGAAATTAGCTGTTAAAGAACAGTCACTCGTTACCAAGTCACCTGCTCCAGAGATCAGTCCTAAACTAGCTACACCCATCAGGAAGGTTACACGAGGAAAGGCTGCTGCAAAGATTACAAGTTCAGCAAATAAACCAACCCCAGCAAAGCAGAAAGCAACAAAGGGAAGAAAAGTTGCTACGCAAGCAAAAGAATTAACAGCTACTCCAGTGGCTGAACCACCTGTAGATGTGAAAGCAGTTTCCCCACTTGTAAATTTGGAAAACTTGGCTAAACCAGGGAAAGGAACTACAAAACCAGCAAGTCCTGTTAAGGCAAGTTTTGGGAGGGGAAGAAAAACTATTACTCCAGCAAAGAAAGCCTCTCCAAAAGAGAAGATAGCACAGAATGTATCTGAGGCTGAACCAACTCCAGTGAAAGGCAGAAGAGGAACTAGAGCAAAGCCAGTATCAGAAAAGCCAGCTACTCCAGCTCAACGTGCTTCAAAAAGAAAGGCAGAACCTATTAAATCTATGAGTCCAAATAAGATACAAAAGATTGAAAGCAAACCCAAAGCCACATCACCCAAGAAGGCTTCACCTGCTAAACAATTAACTAGTGGAAGCCCCAGAAAGCCTGCAGTCAGCCCAAAATCTACACTGGCAGAGGAAGGAACCATATCTAATCCAGTGAAAGGCAGAAGAGGAACTAGAGCAAAGCCAGTATCAGAAAAGCCAGCTACTCCATTTAAATCTGCTTCAAAGAGAAAGGCAGAACCTGTTCAAACTACAAGTCCAAATAAGATACAAAAGATTGAAAGCAAACCCAAAGTCAAATCACCGGAGAAGGCTTCACCTGCTAAACAGTCAACTAGTAGAAGGTCCAAAAAGCCTGCAGTCAGCCCTAAGTCTTCACTGGCAGAGAAAAGAACCATATCTAGTCCAAAAGTGCAAGTATCTCCTGCAAAAGGAAGAAAAGCCTCTCGGGGAAACGCAGCTTCCCCAGCAAGGACAGCTTTGAAATGCAAACTAGGTACTAGAGCAAGTCAAAGCCCAGAGCAGAAAAATCAAAACTCAAAGAAAGCAGATTCTCCCCACAAAAAAGCATCGCCTGTCAAGCGGACAAGAGGCAAGAAGACAGTAAGCCCTGTGAAAGGAGGCCCTAAAGAAAACTCACCCACAGATGTAAAGGCTGTAACACAGCTAGCTGTAATTTTGCATAAAGCTTCCCCAGTAAAACGCACAACTAGAGGAAAAGCAAAAGCTGCATCTCCAGCAAAGGTACTGGCTACAACAAAACCCAATGTAAAGAGGGCTTCTCCTGCCAAAAAGTTGGCAAAAGGCAAAACGTTGATCAAAAGTCCAGTAGTTGCAAAAAGAGTAACTAGAGCTAGAAAGTAAGCTGCCACAGGATTTGTTTCTCAGTTGACAATACTGTTGAGAAATTATTTTTCTGATGGTCTTAATTAGATGATTTATGATTATTGTTGAGGACTAAGTGACATTTGATTATTGTTGAGGACTAAATGACATTTGACAAGTAATTTGTCAGTGTACCAAAGGTACATAATGCATTTATTGAGTATGTGCGTATTTAATCTTGATCATTATATGTTGCAGTTCGTACCTTTTCACCAATTATTATTATTATTATTATATGCATGTGAAAATGAGGATTATTGTTTAATGTGTCAACATTTAGAAAAAAAATAAGTGCACACTAAGGCATTTTGAAGCTTAATTTAGTGTTTGTTACTGTATTTGTTGTCATTTCTTAAAACCTAGATTAGTGAAACTAGATGCAATGTGAACAATTGCTTTGCATTTTAAACATTTTTCCTTTGATAAAGGGGTCCAATTTAATGGGAAATTTTGGATTCATATTTTCATTAAATGTGCTAACAAACCAACAGCATATGGCTTGGAAAGTTCTGAAAATATTTTGTCTGTAAAGACAGTTTGAGGTCATGTTAAATAACAAGGAAGAATAATATTTATTCTGAACATGTCAGGAAACAGTTTTAGCTCTTATGTACATAATCATTGTAAATACCTCATTACCTCATACCTTACTGTGTTGTGTTGCATGTAATAGCAGAAAGTGAGAGTAATATAATCTTCCCTAAGTATGTGTTTTGGGTACAGAAATCTAACCAAGTGAATAAAATTTGTGTTGGGACAAGACTTGCAGACTCTGTTAAAAAATCTTATACCCAATGTTTAGTATTTCCTATCTGAGACTCATACATAGAAAAGACATTTTTTTTTCTAGCGGTAGAATGTCTCCTAGGGGTGGGTTGGGTTAGAAACATTGCAAAATATGAAAAGTCACTGTACATTTTGTGTACAAATACATAAATGATCTAATTGAATTGCTTCACAATGCCCTTGGATGGAAAAGCTTGGGTTAACTCTACTGGGAAGAAATGAAGAAATAGAAGTCATACCATGCATAATTGTGTGGTTGAAAGGCTCCGAGTTCTATGGAACCATTTAGTCAGTTTTGTCTTGAAACCCTTAAATGAGTTTCATTTTGCTTTGCTTTTGGTACATTTCATTTTGTGCTGTTGCATTGGTAGTTTTGTAGGTTTTAAGTAATATCTGTATTTGCATAGTGTTAAAATGTCCATGGCATGATTAAGTGAATATTATTATATAACTGAAAAGTAAGGATATTTCTTAAAGGTACATAGATAATTGTTTCATGTCAAAACTGAACAAGTTCATGAAAATGTTGTTTATGATTATTAGATGTAGTTTATTTAGTTTGGTCTTTTGAACATGGTGCAGAGTGTACAAGCATGTTGAATTTGACAATTAAATTTCTTGCAGGTATTTTAAACTATGTGGATGAACATGTAGCAGAAATGAAAAAGTTGGATCTAAGAGGAAAATCTATTTACCATTGTAACCAAGTGCTGCACAATATGATCTCTATAGGATCTACCTTTTGCATGCTTTTTATGATTGAAGTGAAATATTGGGACCAAAATGCTCCAGGACTGGACCCAGCACAAATTTGCACTTTAGTCAAACAATAAAATAGACTTTTCAGATTAGGGTGAAATTATTTTATACCAAATGAGTCATTTGGTTTGGCTGTACTTTACCAACAAGGCAAAAATATTTTAAATAAATTTGAGCTCTGTTAAGATAGTACTTTCAATTTTCTCTGGTTTGATAAAATTTCAGATTTTAACTTTGTGCCACAGAAACTTAAAATATTTCACTGACAGTGTGCATGGTTCCTTCTGCAAGTATTGCAGATATGTTCTGCGTATCATTATTAATAAAGGATTACTGTTTTCATAAGTCAATCTTTGTTGATATAAGTCTTAGTTTTTTTTAAAAAGACATGTGAGTAATGCACGTTTTAAGAAAGTAGTCAGTGTTCATTCTATGATCATTTTTATGTGGGCCAAATTGTCATCTTTTACATGTAAATGACTTATGATTTGTTTACATTCATTTTATTAATTTCTTCATGCATATTATCATCATTATAATACTTTCATTGTAAGATATGTCACAAGATTATGCAGTAAGCCATTTTCAAAAGTTTTGGGGCATTTTTAACTCTGTAAACCACATCTGTTATATTATCAGATGTTACAGTGCATATGCAGATGATTGCATCTGTGAATGTTTAACTCCTTTTCACAAATCCAAATCCTTTTGCTTATCAGCACTGGGAACTTTTAATTTTATGTTTTTCTTACATTTTTAAACCTACTGAATTAAATTTTATGTTCCCATAAACATTTCCGTATTCAGTACATTTTGATCATCATTATAAAAGGAACCTTTTCACCTAACAAACTTTACTTTTGAGATCATTTTATGCTGAATGATTTTGACTGTCTTTGTTCTCTACTCTTAACTGTCATTCTTTCTTTTATTTATTTTTAAAATGTATACATGTTCCATTTTTTTCATTT